>OZ005654.1:338760579-339360579 GCA_963930645.1 Salticus scenicus | reverse complement strand
CCTCCCATGAGATATTGTGTCAAATCCTATCCAACTGGTGCGTTAGATTGGTAAAATCCTGGGATGGTGTAGGGCTCATTTCATAATGCTTCGAACATCCGGAATGGAGGGATATCCGGTGACTTTTCTGGCGAAGGTAATGTTGGAAAAGCAAGAAAACAAGCAGTAGAAAGTACCTCCATGCGCGGACGCGCATTATCATGCTGAAATATACGACCAAGATGGCGTGATATGAAGGGCAACACAACCGGGCGTAGAATTTCGTCGATGTACCGCTGTGCTGTAAATGTGCCACGGATAATAACCAAAGGGGTCCTGCCATGAAATGAAATGGCACCCCAGACCAATATTCCTAGTTATCGGGCCATATGGCTGTCGAAAGTCAGATTAGGATCCCCTCTTTTCTGGAGCGTCTCTAGGACACATCTTCGCTGATCATCGAGGCTCAAATTGGAGCGATACTCATTACTAAAGATATTTCTACTCCATTCAGTCACATTCCAGGTCGAACGTGCCCGACATTACTGAAAACGGGTGTGTCAGTGTACAGAGTTTAATAGTAGTTTGCGCAAGGGGCTCCATGAGCTCAACCCCCTTTCTCTGAGACGCCTATTAATGGTCCTTGAAGTCACTGATCTACCAATTGCACGTAGGATCGATGATAATGATGAATCTGGGGCTCTGTGTATCTCTCTGATGATTGATCGGGTTTCATGTTCTGTCTTCTAACTAGGACGACCATTTCTTTCTTGACGCTATGTTTGGCCATGATTCACCGATTCCTGCCAACCTCAACTAGTAATGGCATCGCTCCGGTCAAAATGTTAAACAACTCGTCGATTAGACCGACCGGCTTCTGTGAGCACAACTACACTTCTCTCGTAAATACTGACATCTGTGCATATTGTGCACGCACATGAATATGTGAGGCATAAATACTGTCTATCTGAGTAGACGGAGTAAAATTCTCAAAGATTTTAGAACCTGGAATAGATTTTTTTTTCTTTTTTTTTTAATATTTTGCCAGTTGCGCTGTTAAGGTAGGCTGCAGCGTCACATATTTTTTCAATGGCATTTTCCATCGAAACCAGTATGCATGCCAATTTGTGTCCAGTTTGAATTGCTCCTTCTAGGTGCGTCCTTTTTTTTTTTTTTTTTTTTTTTTTTTTGTTATAGAGTATATAAATAAAGTACGGTTAAAATTGAAACAAAATTTTAAAAATAAACTAAATTTACTTTTTGTATATTGTAATACCTCCTGTGCCCCAGTTGAAGTTGCTTCGAACGGAAATCCAACGGAAAGTTATGACGTCATTCACTTTATCTAGATGATCTCTCCAAAATTCAATGAAATTCGAGCTTTTCTTTTATAGATATTTTTTATCCAAACTGTATATCATATAGTTTCTATAAAGGGAACGTATAAATTTTTCGCTATAAAATGCGCTTCAAAAAGTCATTTTAAAATAAAATTGTGTCTTTATATATTAACAGTACTTTTAAATGTGTTTAATGAATAGTTTTGACATAACTATATTCATTGATAAAAAACTCAGTTTTATTGAAGAATATTTTTAACTCGTTTATTATTATTGTTATTATTATTATTATTACTACTACTACTCTTAGACAATATTTCTTCATGTCTGATTATAGCGTTAAAAACTTTACAAAAATCGCTATTTGAAAATTAGTGGAAATAATGTAATAAAACGTACGAAAAAATTTACTAACTTTTTGCCCTCTGCTTTTACATAAATATTTTAAGTAACAGTTAACAAAAATAAATCACTTCAGTGGTATATTTTTTTCTGTGTGTAAAATTCAAGTAAATAATTGAACAATCATATAGCTTTTATGAAATGCTGAATTAACATATTCATCTAAACAGGCATCAAAGAAGCTTCATTCATTTTTTTTTAAACAACTGACCCTTCTTTTTCATTATGTGTGCAACAAATCATCGCTAATAAAGAAAATATAGAGAAGAAACTAAACCCCTCTTGAAAAATGAAACAATAGCATTCTTTTTATCTTTCTGAATTAGAAATTGTCAAGCTACACTGCACAAAAGAAATTAATTTTATCTTTCTGAATTCTTATCGCAATTACTCATCCAGAGAAAAAATGTCTTCTTTTAAATAATTAAATCTCGAGGACAAAAAGTTTCGGGATTGTATATTTGGCGATTTATTTTTCACTTAATTGATCAAAAACAAAATATTTTCTTTAATGCATTTTTTTTTTTTCCCCTTCAAAATTTGCGTTTTAGATTGTTTTTTCATAACCAGGTGAAATGGATTGATAATAGTAAAAAAAAAAAAAAAAAAAAAAAAACGAATTTAAAGGTAAATAAAAAAAATACATTTTTTTTCAAATCTCACGAATGATTAAACAAAAAATATTTCGATGCTCATTAACGAATTTTTACTTAAAGAAAACTCATTTATTTTTGCGTAATCTTTTAAATGAAAGCATATACAGATTTTTTATACCAAACATAAAATATTTAAATAATAATTAAAAAATTAAAATTAAAATTAAAAAAAAAAAGAAAATCTGCTAAGAAATTATAGAAATGTTTTCTACTGTTAACAAAGCTTATATTACTAAAAACAGAGCTTAAAGAAAATGTTAAATACATAATAAAAAATATTAAAAGAAAATGTTGAATGCAGTTACTTATATTTAATACCTAATTCTAAATTTTAATTTTCACTTATTTTTTAATTTGATATTTTATTGAATTTAAAAAAATCTTTTCATTTATCCAATTTTTCTTAAACTTGATTAAGAGTAATGTAATCCTTTAATGCGTCATTAGCGTGTAATTTATAAAAAAAGAAGAATAGATTAATAATTCCTGTCAATATTCATGTTAATTTTAAAACAAAAGAAATTATAAACGGACTAACTATTTATACATAATTTAGTTTTACACTAAAAAACGTTAATCCTCATAATATGAAATTATTTTTAAATTTTTAGATAGTTTACAGAAAAACTTTAAATTCATTTTTATGTTAATACATTAAATCACGCGTATAATTTTCGAACTTTTATAAAACTCTCTTTAGGATAATTTTATTCACTACTTTTCTTGTCAAAAAAGCATAATACACTAAAAAAAAAAAAAAAAAAAAAAAAATAGAAAAAAAAAATAGAAATATAAATAATTACAAAATTTTGTGCTTATCCTATATATTATATTCCTCTCGGAAATTTTTTTAATTAAAATAATAATAATAATAATAAAATACTGTAATATTTTATTAAATTATTTCGATTGCATCGCAGTTGAATACCTTTATTAATTTTGAACTGAAAATAAACTTACTTAAATCGTGGATCCTGGTGAGCAGCAACGCGCATTATATCGAAGATTGTTGTTTTGCCAAGAACGGATAATCTCATACCGGCAGAAAACACTTCAGGAAAGCCAACTCTTAGAGTGTATAAAATGTTCTTCTTTGGACCTTCTCCATTTATAATATCATCGAGTGTACCTTCTAAAATAAAATAAAACAAATAAATAAAATAAAAAAAATTCTAATTACAAAAAAAAAAAAAAAAAAAAAAAAAAAAAAATGGCAGATCACAAAAAATCAAAAATATGTTTTAGGAAATATCCTAAGAAAGTCACATAGCCTTTTTTTCAACATCTTTATTCCATTTTTGGTAGAGTTCGACTCAAATCAGGAATTTTCAAAATTTTCCATCAAAAATCGATTTTCTCGTTTCCTTCCTTTAAAAATCGAAAATTCCTAAATCGCAGGTAATGTTTTATTTGTACTCATGTGTAGTCTCCCCATGTGGAATTTCTTTATTGTGAAGTAATTAGGAGCCGAGTTATGGTTACAAACGTGTTTTTGACTTTTTCTCCCGCAGGGGGGAACGGGGGGGGATTTCGGAAAAGCTGATAGATATAATTTTAAGTTGAGTAAAGACCTAAGTTTCTGCCAAGCGCTGTTGAATTCCGCCCTGCGGTTCTCAACTGATACCCGGACAAACGTGTTTATGTCTGTTGCCCCCTAGGGGGGGAATTTCTGAAAAGTTGATAGGTATAATATTAAGTTGGATAAAGATCTAAGTTTCTGCCAAGCGCTGTTGAATTCAGTCCAACCATTCTCAAGTGATGCCCGGACAAACGTGTTTGTGTCTTTTGCCCCCTAGGGGGGGAACGGGGGAGAATTTCTGAAAAGTTGATAGATATAATTTTAAGTTGGGTAAAGTTCTAAGTTTCTGTTAAGCGCCGTTGAATTATGTCCAGCCGTTCTCAAGTGATGCCCTGACAAAAAAAGCGACATACAGACACGATCACACACACACACACAGGCAAAAATTTTTGAAGACATTTTTGGCTTTCATGATGTGTGAAGCGTGAAGGTATCGCAAAATTTTTTGATTCTGACAAATTTACAGACAAAACTCTGATTTTATTAATATCTCTCTCTCTCTCTATATATATATATACATATAAAGATTCTAAAATACTTTATTTATGCATTTTTTACTTAAAGTTTTTTATTCTGAGCTTTTTCAATATCTAAAATATTTTGCGTTTTCTAATGTCTAAAAATAAATAAATAAATAAAATAAAATAAATTCTTAAAAAGAAACTCTTCAAAAATTCTTAGGATACTGTGTAGTCAACGAAAAATTTTCTTTTACCAATTGGCACCTTTTGTGATAATTATATACAAAAATTAAAACTCCGGAGAATCTGGGATCGAACTCTCGACCATCGCGTTATAAACATGACGCTCTAACCAACTAAGCCATGGAGCGACAAACTGAACAGCTTATATTTACTTTAAAAAAGAATCGTCTTGTTTATTATCGTGACACGATGATACAGTGACAAAGTCAATTTCATATAAAAAGCTTCTAGAAATTTATTCTGGCAAAGACACGCTACAAAAAAATGAAAGTTTCAACACTAAGAAAATTTTAAAGAAAAATATAGGTAATTTTTTTTAATGTTCAAAATATTTTAAAAAGCTTTCGTCACCAATATTCTTGGTTATTAGTTTTTGTATAATCATTCTTTAGGCCACAAATTTCAAATGTCTAGAAAGCTTTTTAAAATGTTTTGAACATTAAAAAATTTTCATCTCTTGCAAAAGGGGTATACCTGTGTTTTTCTCTAAAAGTTTCTTATTGTTGAAACTTTCATTTCTTTGTAGCATGTCTTTGCGTGAATACATTTTAATTTTTTGCTTTTTATGGCTTCACAATAAAAGCTTCGAACGTTAAAAAATGAAATTTTACTTACTTTTTTTTTTTTTTTTTTTTTTTTTTTCTTGTTAGTTACAAAAAAAAAAAAAAAAGATCAATTGACATTTTTTTTGTATTAATTTTTTGCAAAAACGTACCATATCGTCTATCGAGGACTGAATCCGTGAACATCGCATTATCAGCATGACGCTCTAACCAAAATTCTAAAAACAGTCAAGGAATATCATAAAATATTCTAGAAAAATCTAACAAATACTTATACAAAGAAAATATTATTCTCGAACGCTTTTCAAAATATTTTGAATGTTTAAAATTTTTCATCTTTTGCAAATGTAAAACATCTATATTTTTCTTTAAAATTTTCTTGTTGTTGAAACATTTATGATTTTACAGCATTTCTCTGCAAGAATAAATTTTTATTCTATACTTTTTAGGGATCCACAATAATAAGAAACTTTCAGTGTTATTCCTTTCTTTCTTTCTTTTTTTTTATTATTTTACTGAAATTTTTATTTCGTGCTTTTTAGTCACACACAAAAAAAAAGCTTCTTAAAATAATCTATCAAAATTATTTGGATACTGTGTGACAATTAAAAATTTCTTTTATCAATTGACATCTTTTCCAGTAATTATCTGCAAAAAAGTAACCCATGGGCTTGTGAGGATCGAACCCACGAGCATTGCGTTATCACCATGACGCTATAACCAACTGCGCTAACGAGCGACGAAAAAGGTTGTTTAAATTTACATTAAAGTGCAGGCGCCTTCTTTTTCAGAGTGACACAGACACGGTGATAAAAATTCAATTTCAATAAAAAGCTTCTAAAAAAATATTTATTTATTTGTTTTTTACTTATTTTTTTTATTTTGTGCTTTTTAGTATCTAAAAGAAAGCTTCTAAAAAAACTCTTCAAAAATTTTTTATGATACTATGTAAACAATAAAAATTTTTCTTTTGTCAACTGGCACATTTTCTATTAATTATTTGAAAAAGTTAACACATAAATCCTTCCGGGATGGAACTCACCACCATCACATTAGCAATTTGACTCTCTTACCAACTGAGCCAACGAGCAAAGATAAGAACCGTTGACATTTGCTTTAAAATGGAGGCGCCTTGTTTATTAGCGTGACACGAAGACAAAATCCAATTTCAATAAAAAGCTTCTAAAAGTTTTATTTATTTATTTATTTTTACTTAAATTTTTATTTTGTGCATTTTTGTAAATAGATTAAAAGCTGTTTAAAAACATTTTAGAAATTATTAGGATTATGTGTACACAACGAAATAATTTTCTTTTTTCAATTGGCACATTTTCTATTAATTATTTTCAAAAATTAACACCTCATCCCAGCGAGGATCGAACACAAGATTTATTAACATGGCACTGTAACCAACTGAAACATTAAGAGACACAATGGGTTGCTTACTTTTTCTTTCTTTTTTTGGTGGAAGGGTCTTGTTTTTTAACGTGACAGAAAACGCGATAACAAATCTAATTTCATATAATATTATGTATATATATATAGAAAGCTTCTTTAAAAAAAACTCTTCAAAAATTTTTAGGATACTGTGTAGACAATAAAAAATTTTCTTTTCTCAACTGACACATTTTCTCTTAATTATCTGCAAAAGTTAACCCATCTATCCTTCGGGGATGGAACTCACGACCATCTCATTAGCAACTTGACGCTCTAACCAACGCTTTATATATAGATATATATGTATATATAAAGCTTCTAAAAATATTTATTTATGCATTTTTTACATAAAACTCTTTATTTTGAGCTTTTCTAATATCTAAAATATTTTGTGTTTTCTAATATTTAAAAAAAAAATCATCAAAAATTCTTAGGATACTGCGTAGTCAACGAACATTTTTCTTTTATCGGCACCTTTTGTACAAATTATTTGCAAAAATTAAAACGCCGGACCTCCGGGGATCGCACTCTCGACCACCACGTTATGAACGTGACTCTCTAACCAACTAAGCCATGGAGCGACAAACTGCTTATATTTACTTTAAAATAGAGGCGCCTTGTTTATTATCGTGACACGAAGACACAGTGATAGCGTCAATTTCATATAAAAAGATTCTAAAAACAGCGTCTCGTTTTAAAATTACTATGATCCCAAATACGTTGAAAATTGCTTTAGTTATATATTAAATGTAGTAAAAATATCATTCACTCCGAGGGAAACTACTAGCAGTTATGTAGAACATCGATGGTAGAGTTATATCTAGGTGTGAGATCGAATGGGCTTATAAAATGTACAATGATTAATTTATGAAACTTACAAATTGTAAATTTTAAAATATAATGTAACAAAGTTATTATTATGTTTTTTCAAATATTACTATTACACAAATAAGTCATTATAAAAAATTCTTAAATGTTATATATTTTCGTCATATACTAGCTTTCGCTTCATTTCTAAAAATAAAATAAAATAAAATAAATAAATAAATAATTATATTGTGTTTTTTCCTGATAATCTTTACAAAAAATTTACACTTTTAATAATGCATTTTTACAAAATGAATTGATAATTATTATCATAAAGGATTATTATCAATGACGATTATCAATCATGATATGAATGATGATTATCGAAAACATAATAGAAAATAATCTGGTGTGTCACTCACACGACTTTCTATTACCCTGAAATTTAATACTATAAATACAGGTTGGAGATTAAGAAGTAAGATAACGATGTTATGTAAACCTATGTTAAACAATTCAAATTAGGCTTCGGGAGAGTTTTATATAATAATTAGTTCTGTGGGAGGGGGCTACCGCCCTCCTCAACCCCCCGTTTCATTAATGCACCTACATTTATATAGAATTTAATTCGGTAATTAAAAAATAATTCTGTTTAAAAAAAAAAAAAATTAAATTATTATTTAAAAAAATTATCTTTTATGATAATGCAGACGATTTCCAAATTAGAGAAGTAGTATAACACCAAACATCCAAAAAAAAGTCCATTTTATTCTCAATATTAAAAAAATATTATCAATATTAAAGTTTTTTTCGTTAAAAGTAAAAAAAAAAAAAAATCGATAACTTTGTTTTAAATTATCGCAGATCGATGGATCAGCCCTTCGTTTTAAAGGTATTGGCGAGCTCTTTTGAAAGATACCCATCATGAAAATTTACTCCCCCCCAGGGGGGGTGGAGGCGAAGCTCCTACATACACAATTTGTTTTCCCAGTTGACTATCTCTATTATAAAAAACATATATTCGTTTCATTTGGTTTTGCGCAGTCTATAGACGTTAAAATCTACTAACCTGCAATTTCCCCCATAGACGTAATGTATTAAACTTCTCTTGATTGTCCCTGTACACGAACCATTTGCTTGATCTTAACGAAAAGCTTACTGTAGTATCCCTATATGATACACATTTAGAATACCAAGTTTGAACTTTCTGCCATAATTTGTTTTTGAGATATGCTGATAACAGACAGACTCACACACAGACACACACACACACAGACAAACAGACATACACACAGACATACACACAGACCATTTGCTAAAAAAATGATTTTCGTATTCAGGGGATCTCAGAACATGTAAATACAACAAAACTCGCGTTTGAAAATTTGACCCTAAAACAATACTTTCTTTTCTTCTTGTTTGGAATTTAGGAAGTATTATACAAGGTAAGATTAAAAATATATATATTCCTTAATGATAGTAACAAAATGTTATATTTCAAAATGATCTATTAGAAACTTTCATTTAAAAACACTTCTTGAAACTCTATAATACATGTACAAAGTGTATAAAAATATAAAGAATGAAATCTAACTCAAAAACAATGGTATATTACCATTCAGCAGCAAAATTCTTAATTATACATCAGACTCGGTTTGCATAAAGAAAAGTAATGAACTTCATGTGATTAGACTCGATACAACGTGTTATTTTCAAAATGTTTCGCGCTTCCCTGGAAAAGCAGCCATTTCCCATAACGGTTATAAATCGGCAAAGTAATTAATACATATAGCTTCTTTTACGTTTTAAACAATATAACATTATTAAAATGAACTTCAATCCGTAGACCGCAATGTACAAGACATATTTCTTGCACAAAATGCAAGATGCAATACACATACAAGATGCACAAAACATGCACAAGATGCAATACACATACAAGATGCACTAAACATGCACAAGATGCAATATTTAATGCCTAAGATATCACATCGACGATGCAAAATTATCACTGAAATAAAGATCTGAAGTTATATATAATATTATTCTACGCGTTTGCGTATTATTTGCAATTTGATACTCATTTGATGAAAACGTACAATTCGTGTTCTTTTCGTAAACATCGTAGAAAATTGATCATTTTTATTTAATATGCATATACAAAATTTAGGTTATGTTACTGTTGAATTTTTTAAAGATTTTGTTTTTAGTTTCAGAAATGCTACTAAATCTTGATTTCTGTTACTGGTTAATAAAACGTGTTTTTCAAATTACTCTTTAGTTCTCAATTTCTAACAAAGCGAAATTAGGCATTGCGTGCATTCCTTGTTAATTTCAACATAATTTTAAAAAAGTTAACTTTAATAAACAAGCTTTATAAATACTTTGAAATCATTCGCTGCTCACAAATATCTATTAATTACAAAAAGAAAAATTTAAATTAGATCTAGAAAAAATGATTTGATAACAATTTTATCGAAGTGAAATCGAAGTTAACCATCAAAAGTAACGATTTTTCTATTGTATAATTACCTTTTTATTAAAAAATGTTTTTCCTTAAATCTGAAGAAAATGCTAATTCATTTACCTACCCTTTTATTACCTTTTTCTACCCGTAATAAAATGCAATATGTATTGCTCCGTAAAACTTTTATTATTTACATTAATACTGCCATCATATTATTTTCAATTTCAGTTATTCTTTTTCTTTGAAACACATCACTTTAATTACAGTTAAGATTTAACCATAGATGCTCTTGAAAATATACAGAAATTCCCATTATGTTTTGTAAATTTTACAAAATACATTGCAACCCATCTACTTTACAAAGTCTGTGTCTTTTTTTCTTTTTTTTAGAGAGACGAAATTCATCACAATCTTAAAAATAAAATATCTATGAATAAAAACCTATTTTTTATTAAAGGATTTTATTTCATGGAAATACATTGAATGTATTTAAAAATACAAGATGTCGTGTATTTTCAAAGCTAAATGTTAATTCCATTACTCGAGAACCGGTTTAAAAATCATATTGTACAGATCAATGGAATTACGATATACATAAAATTTTAGAATCGATGCAGAATAATAATAAAAATATATATACATATGTCATATCATCTTTGCATAGATAGAAAAAAATGAATACTATTTGAAGTTAAATGTCGATTCAACTTATTAATTTTACATGATATGTATTTGGAGATGCTTTATTTTTATACATACCAAATACCTTTGAAATTTGTTTTTAACTTTATTTTTGTTGTTGTTATTTTGTTGCTTATAGATCTTTAATTATGAAGGACTCTTATATTTTGAAAATATAGTTGAGATAATCTTATTTCAATAAAGTCATTAAAAATATTTGAAATTCCAAAAATTTCAGTCGAGTTCGACAATCTACTTGATGTATGGAAATACCAATAAAGAAAGCAGTCTAACAATTTGTATGAGATGTCTTTCAAGTTAAGAAAAAACTCTTGAATTTTATTGGAGTATCTTTAAAGGAGAGATATTTGAAAATTCCAGTTTTTTTCTGAATGTTTAATTCGCTTCATTGGTAATTTTTATATAAAATTCTTAAGAAATCTTCTTCAATAATTCTTCTTAGATTTCTGACATTGTGCTACAAGTATTAGCAGAAAACATTAATCAAAATCACTCGATTAAGATGATAGTTTTTACATAAAAGTTACCATTAAAAAAAAAAAAAAAAAAAAAAAAAAACCTTTAATATAAGATCGACAATTGGATGCTTTCTAAGGGGAAAAAAAAATGTGATTACATGATTGGTTTAGAAGTTTTTAATAGCAATTTAATTTAAGTATTATATAAAAGATTTATTTTGTTTCTGATATTTAACAATAATTCTCAAAGTTTCTTATTATCAAAAACTTTTATAATTTACAAAAAATTCAAAAGAACAAAAATAACAAAATTTCCTGTATTTAAAGTATTTAGGAATTGAAAATGATTAAATTTAAATTGGCTATATTGAACACTGACTTTATAATGAACTATTACTGTAAATAATTTCAAGACTGTTTGATAGAGCAATAAAGAAGAGTTTTTCTTTATTTTTCTTTCATTTTATATTTTGTTGCATAACGCCTTTGTAAGAGTAATAAAGTCAACTTCCTTCTTTTAATTGAAAATTAATAATGAATTGAATGTTAGTCAGTAGTTTTTTTATAATCAGGAGTGTTTCCCGCACAACACAGACCCCACTACCTGTGGCAGCATCTTACTCGAGCGCTTGCGCAGAAACAAAGTCTTCACACACAAACTTTGATTGGGTTATCTATGCCTTGAGCAGAGTCTTTCCCGCCTGCACAATGCTTTGTCCCGGTAGCGCCCATATAAAACATCAACTGTTTTGAGGGTTCATTTGCGAGATGTTCAAAACGGGAAAAGTTTATCACTGCAAGGAAATGCAGATTACATCAATCATTGTCAAATTAAGTGAAGGGGTGGAAATGGGGCATTAGTGGTTTAAGCATGTAGAAAAGCAAAAAAAAGTTTATTTCATGCTGAATTTTCATTTGTAGAATTATGATTTTCTGATAAATTTATCTCCTATTGAACTTTGTATTATATTTTTTCTCCTACATAAACAAAAAAAAAAAAAAAAAAAAAATGTTTTTTCTTGAATCCTTAACGTTTAGAAATATATCTTTAAATTTTGTGAAATACAAAAACAATGTAAGTTTACATAGAACAATTACAAATACTAATTAAAAGAAATGTTTATTAACATGCTATATATGCATAAATATTAACTTATTATGTTATGAAATATTCCATTAATAATATAGTTTGTGATAATTTAAATTGTAAGTTTAGTAAAAGTGAGAACCTGAAAAATTTTAAAATAAAAATTGATAAATATTAAAATTTATTATAATAAAATATGTTTATAGTTATTTACAAATTTATATATATATATATATATACAGGGTGATTAAAAAAAAAACGTGGACAAAATGACATGGCAGATCAGTCATACAACAAGGATCAAATATAGCATAGGAACAGAGGGTCGCAAACGCCTGTAGCGGGCGCTAGAACCACGAGAGGGCGTTGCTATACAAACACGAGCTGAGCAAACGAAGATTGAACAAGGAGAGGGACACCGCTCATCACTCTTGGAGCAATTTTGAGCGCTTCTATGGCGATCTCTCCATTTATTGAGGGGGAAAAAAAAGTTTACAAAAACGCCAGGACTCAGTCCCAAACCGACAAAGGGCGTTGATACAAAACGATTTGGAAAAACAAAAAATTGAAATGTGCCAGGCTTATTGCCTCACACGACAAGTGGCACTCAGAGCTGCAGTATTGGTTTGATAGATGAAAGTTCTTGTTTGAAATATTTGAAAAGTCTATTTGAGTAATGTCTGAAGAAACAAGGTGCTAAATACTGTTTCTACTGCGAGTTGCCAGGATAAAATCCCATCGCGACAAGGGGCGAAAGCAGGTGGTGGAAATTATTGCCAGGATTGACTTCCTCTCGTGACAAGGAACAATAATTGTTGGATAAAGAAGACTCCATTAAATAGTAACAGAGCAGGCAACCAAGCTCTATTCATATTAAAATTCTTAATCAGATAGGTTGACTAAATCCATGAGAAAAGAAAAAATTTTATTTAACTTATTTATGAGTATTTTGCGCGAAATTATATTTTCCAACCAATTGTTTGGTCGTGGGGATGGATTTCTTAAGTGAAAATTTCTGGTTAAGGGACAATGAAAATAATAATGGCTAGGAGTTCCCTCTTCGCCGCAAGGACACAAGGGAGAACGCCGACGATGAAACTTGTTAAGGTAAGAAGGAAAGGGACCATGGCCGGTTAAAAATGCCGTAATGGTTGGGGTAAGGGTCCAAGTGTTAGGGCTAGCCTGTGGCACTAAATTAAAAGTATATTTGCCCTTTTCAGATTCACTCCACAGGTCTTGCCATTTTAAATTCAATATTTGTTTAACTCGAAATTTGACAAAAGAGGGAGGGGCGGGGAGGGAGTAATTAACATTTGGAAATTCCGTGGCTTCTTTTGCCAAAGAGTCCGCAAGTTCATTGCCGGCTATACCCTTGTGGGCAGAAACGTGTGCCAGGGAGACTTTTAAATTTAAGTTAGTTAAGAGATTTTTAATTCCTATAATCTGTGGATTTCTGCTCCTGTGGCGAGCAATAGCAAGCAGACCCGAGAGACTGTCACTAAAAATATTTATTTCTTGATGATTAGGATTATCAATTACCCAGAGTAGGGCTTGTTTAATGGCAAAAATTTCTGCCTGAAAAACTGTGTTATAGTCCTCGAGCCTGCCCGCCCACCTATGGACGAACTCACCGAAGGCATGAACGCAGAATGCCGCAGCGACACCCTGATCGGTCTTTGATCCATCAGTAAAGATCGCCACAGAAGCAGAGGGAGAAAAGCTATTTATAGAACAATTGGTCAATAGGGAAGCAACGTCCTTGCCAGGGTGAATATTCCAGCTGCAGGTTGAAGTTTGTATAGGGATATTGGGAAAGACTATTGAAGCAAGTTCTGTATCATTAAGTTGTAATATTTTTGTTTTAATATATGTTTGGGAGACCTGCAGGTGGGCATGAGGAATTCCAGTGATGACGGTGAGGGCATCAGTCGAGATAGTTTTGTAACCTCTTGCAATTTGCAAGAGGAAGGGCCTTTGAGCTGAATTTAATTGGGCTATTGCGTCTGTTCTCAGATGACCGCCCCAAATGCCGGCACCATATGTTATTATTTTTTCTATTATTGTACTATACCAAGTTTTTAGGAAAGAGGTGGAGATACCCCACCTCTTCCCTACCATTTTCATAGAATTGTGGTAAAATGTTAAGGTTTTTAGTTTTAGATATTTGATGTGTGCCAACTAGTTGAGGTGATCATCAAAAAATATGCCTAGTAATTTTAGTTGTCGTACATGATGAACACTGACACCATCAATCCTCATCGTGGGACTCCTCTTCAAGGCTTTAGGAAAGGCTAGGGTTAAAGCATTAGTTTTAGATGGGGATAATTGGAGATCCAAATCTTTAAGGAGTATACTGAAAAGGGTGAGAGCTTCCTGGGCTTGTTTCTCCAGGTCTTTCCTTCTAGGCCCCGAGAGAATTAAGGAGAAGTCATCCGCGTAGGCGAAGATGGTGAAGCCCTCAGAGGCCATGCCACGCAGGATTTTATTTGCTATGATTGTCCATAAAACTGGACCTAGACATGAACCCTGAGGACAACCTTTTGTTTGAGGAAATTCAGACATTCCCTCGCCCCAATTGACGAGGATTTTCCTTGCTGAAAGATAACTGCGGATGACTCCCGCAAGATTACCCGGGCAGTTAAGTTCTTGGAGTGCTTGAAATATATGTGGCCACTCCACATTGTCAAATGCTCGTTTAATATCCAGTGAGATGATAGTGGTGTAGTTCTTTGCGTTGATGCTAAAGGCGCAGGAACTTTTAATTGCCTGTAAAGCCTGTTCACACGATCTGCCCTCTCTGAACCCATACTGATTTGGTGGAGGAGTTGGTTTGACTCAAGATAATAATTTAATCTGGTTACAATGAGTTTTTCAAGTAATTTTCCTAAAGTGGGAAGTAGGCAGATCAGCCTGTAGGAAGTGGGTTCAGAGGGAAGTTTCCCTTGCTTTAGAAAGTACACCACTTCACCTCTACGAAGGGATTCTGGAAAAAATTGAAGATCTAAGCATTTGTTGGTCCATCCTACGAGTATATGTGGCATTGTGTAAAAAATGTTTCTTAAAATTTTTAAATCTATATTATCAGGACCAGGAGCCTTGTTTATATTAAAACTGTGTAGAGTGGCTTTAACCTCGGCCTCCGTGAAGGGAACATCCAAGGGAGCCGAGAAAGTAGGTTCTGGGAAGTGTGGGTAATTCGTTTTCGGGAAGAGTATTTCAGTTAGGTGTTCTAGGTTATTTTTCTTAGAGGAAAGAGCTGGAGGACGTTCAAGTTTCAGCTCTGTGGGTGTAAAGAATTTATTACTAAAGAATTTCTGCGCTGTGCCAAAAACTTTAGTTAGAGATGAGCAGATTTTTTTCCATGCGTTACGTTTAGCTAAGTTAACTTGTTTTTTAAATAAAGCCGCGTGACGTTTAATTTTCAGATTATGTTGTTGTATAAGGGAGGGGTCTAGGTATTTTAACTGGCTCTTTAGTGCTGTAAGATGATTTCGCATGGAACGGAGCTGGGGAGACCAGAAGGTATAAGTGAACTGCCGACCCGACTTCTTAAGTCTGAAAGCTGAAGCAGCAGTGGATTGAATAGTTTTGACAAGAATTTGGGTAAAGTTTTCTAATTGGGTTGTAACTGTTATAGAATTTAGGTTGTCATTTAGGGAGGAGATGTGTTTTGAGAGAAGATATTTAAATTTTTTGAAATTGCCAAATTTAGTGGCAAATCTTTTATAGTATGTTAGGGATGGAATTGAATTTAACGTGAAAGTTATGTAGTTATGATCGGAGTTATTTGCTGTGTCAAGGACTGACCAATCATTAATTCTAGCAAAAGTCTTTGGATTACACAAAGTAAAATCTGGCCAGCCCTTGGCATTATTTTTGAAGAAGGTAGGTTCAGAATTTTCTATGTTAGCCAGACAAATGTTATTAGAAGTTATGAATTCTATGAGGCTGCGACCCCTAGCGTCCTCCCGCGGGGAACACCACAGCGGGGAATTAGCATTGAGGTCACAGCCGAATAGAAAGAGAGATTTTTGAGAAATTAAATGCTGCCACTCCAGCAGACAGTGATCAAAGTCCGCAGACGGGGGAGCATAGGCGCTGCCCATAATTAGCTCACCCTCCTTTGTAGTCAGTGTAACGAAGACACAAAAATCCCCAGTGAAAAGGTGTGTGAAGTTAAGGTTTTGGGTTTGAATTACGAGATGTGCTTTGTTGTTTTTCGAGCTGAACTTGGACCAGGAAGAGGGGAAGCCATACAGGTCACCCCCAACAGTGCAGTAGGCATCCTGCAACAGCCCGATGTCAATAGAGTTTTTCTCCATGAAGTCCTGGGCCGTCGAGTTAGCCGCCTGACATCTATTGAGGTTGATCTGCATGAATTTTAAGTTATTGAAATTAATCTGGGTGGGAGAGGACGTTGCCTCTGAGGAGTGGGAAGAAGGAACTGTTGAATTTGAGGGATCGAATTTTAAAAATTTTAAGGGTAAAAACTAGAAAAAAGTAAACCTGGTTACCTGCCTGTTGACCTTGAGGTACCTTGAAAGAAAGGAGCTTCATGTTGCTGCCTTTGGAAGCGAACTGCTTGGGAAAATTGACCATAATCCATTTGATGAGCAGGAAAGTTATAATAGAAGGGATATGGCGGTATGGCTGTGTGGTAAAAGTTTTGATCATTTGGATATTGCTCTAGATAGGAATCTTGAAAGCGGTCACTACGTGAGTTGTTATTTCTTCTTCTTTGATTCAATCTTCTGGGACCGCTTGGGGAACGTCTTGGTTTTTCTTGTTCGTTGTTAGATTGTAGAGGTCTATTCTTAGATGAGGATTGCTTTTCTTGCTCATTGTTAGAATGAGGGGGTCTATTCTTAGATGAGGATTTTTCCCTGTTGGAGCTTGATTTACTTAAAGCACGTGAAGAGCTGTATTGTCCTCTTCGTGAGCGGAGTTCATGGGCTTGATTATTCGGTGCTTTGCTGGAATTCCGTTTTCTTTGAGCTGCATCAGGGTATAGATTTTGACTTTGTGTTCGGCTTGGTTCCTGTCTAAATCGTGGAGGAACATCTGATGGGGTTGGTTTTGATAACGAATATTTAGCATCAAGCTTTTCTCTACGTTGATTATATTTTTCTCTAAGGAACGGGCATTCCATCGAGTAAGCTGGATGATTAGAGGGGATAGCCTGTAGGTTATTTTTCCCCCTTTTGATGTTTTGATTCTGACAGTTTAAACAGTTTGGTCTTGCTGTGCAGCCTTCATTTTTGTGGTTTCCTGAACAGTGGGAGCAGAATGTTTCCCCTGAACACTGAGCTGTAAAATGATCTAGTGCCTGACAATTTGCACAACGAGCCACTCTTGTATAAGGCCTAAACAGGCAAGTGTAAATTCCCATAGAGAGTCTTTCGGATGCTATAAGTGCATCTACGATAGGAAGCGGGGCCTGTAGCACAATGTTTTTAAGGAAGGAGGATCTGGAATCTAGCTGCTTTATTACCTTAAGATCAGTATAATCTGAGGGAAGACCACTAGAGCTAATGATTTTTTGAATTATAAGAGACTCCTGTAGATCAGCTGACACTCCAGTGAGCAAAAACCAGACATAAGGGCATGGTTTAATTTTGATGGATAATTTTTCTTTTACTTCTGTTTTAGACATTAAGTCGGCGAGGAGAAACTCTGCATCCTTCTGAGAAGGGCAACGTAAGTCCACCGAAGATCGATAAATGTTCTTACCCTCGATTTTGGCAAGAGTAGACAGGTTTTGTGTTTTCAGGAAGTTCATTATATCAACTCCTCTATCCGTTGATGAGGAGGATTTTACGAATAAAGTGCTATTGATTTTTCGGAAAGCTGACAAGGCTTGATGCATTTTATTGTGAGTAGTACTTGGGGGAGCTGAAGGTATCACTTTAGTGCTTGGTTGAGGGGGGACTGTTCTGGATAACGGTGGAAAGTCTTCCTTGTGAGCTTGTGGTGGCAACGATCCTTGTGGCAGCTCGTTTTGTTGTTGCAATTGTTTGTGGGGTTCAAGGGGAGGATAAGAAATGTGTTCTTTAATGAGCTGTTCTTGTATCTTAAAATTGGTGTTCAGGCTATTTTGCAACCCCTTAATTTCCTGGATGTGTACATTAAGTTCTTTAAGCTTGTTCTGAATACCCTTCTGGTATTCTCGTAGAGGGGAGTAAACAGCTGAGGTGTGGGTTGAATCTGTATCAACGTGTACCTGTGATGCTTGGGGATGATTAGAAGGACCACGAGAAGAGAGACTTAACAGTTGTTCTTGAGTGTTTTGAAGTTCAATAATTCGTTTGAAAGCACATTCAAATATATTAAGAGGAGATTTTAAGCCTTTTTTCCTAATGATCGTGATAATATTGTTGGCTGCGCTCGCAACATCAGTAACCGTTGAGAACCGTAGGAAGTCTTCCTTCCTGTTAAAGTTTTCGGTTTGGGGAAGAATTGCAGGAGTTTCCTCCAGATTTTGGTCGGCATCAACAGGTTTTGTGTTGACTGGTTTTGGAGTTAGGATTTTAAAGTTTTCAAAATCACCCTCAACAGTTGAGGAGTTGGAGCTATTAGTATCCATTTCCAGTGGAAATAAGAGATTTCCAGATTAAATAAGAGATTTATAGAACTATTGTTCCCGATAGAAACGGAACTATTTTAATAGCTTTGAAAAAGCTTTTGATGATTTAGAATTTGAATTGATATATCAGTTATAAAAACGATAAATTTACAAGTGATTAAGTTAACCATACTAACCGTGGGAGGGCTTTCCCAGCCGCGCACACGCCGATCGGGCGCAGAGTGTCCAAGCTCAAAAAAAATAAATAAATAAATAAATAAATAAATAAATAAATAAATAAATAATAAAAAATAATAATAATATATATATTTATATATATATATATATATATATATATATATATATAATAGCTAAAAGCTAATTGAGTCATTAAAGAGCTAATTGAGTCATTAAAAAAAAAAAAAAAAAAAGTGAGTTAAAAAAAAAAAAAAAAAAAAAAAAGAAGGTTGAAGGGTAGTTGAAGGGTGAACCGGCTGGGACAGAGTGCTGAAGGGGGAGTGCTGAAAGAAGGGTACTAACCAAGAACTATTCAGCATAGAGAGAAAACTGAAAACAAAAACGGACAAGGGCGATGAAGAATTAAAGATTAGAAACACTTAAACGATTAAAGATGAATAAAATTAAGGGATTTGCGCCAGGTTGCCAAAAAGAAAATTAATAATAATAATAATAATAATAAATAAATAAAAATAAATAAATAAGTAAAAAAAAAATAATAAATAAAAATTTTAAACTGACAACTGCCGGATTGAAAGAAAACTATTGAAAAGGAATAGGGATTGCGCCCTCCAGCGGGGACAAATGGGGAGTTAGCGCAGAGGGTGGGGCATGCAAAGACCTATTCAACGGTACAAAGTGTTTTGAAATCTAACAATTAGAGGCCAAGAAATCAACAAAAAACCGAAAAACTGGAAGAGTTAAAAAAAAAAAAAAAGAGGCGCCAATTAATTGGTCAACCAAAATTGTTGACTGCACTTGAACAATTAGTCAAGTAGCAGACCTGTACGTGATAAAAGGTAAGAATAATGAAATGAAAAGGTGGCAAATTAAAAATTGTAAAATGGCCGTTATTAAAAAATTTTGGTTTCCCGGTCGCCAAAAAACCAAAATTGAAAAAGAGCGACGTGGGTATTAAAATTTAGAAATTGATCAATAGGCAACCAGAAAAGCGAAAATCTAATCATTGAATTAAAAGATATAGAATTTAAGGAATAGGGATTGCGCCCTCTGGCGGGGAAAAAGGGGAGTTAGCTCAGAGAGTGGGGCATGCAAAAACCTATTCAACTGTATAAAGCGTTTAGAGATCGAACAATTAGAGGCCGAGAAATCAACAAAAAACCGAAAAACTGGAAAAGTTAAATGAAAAGGCGCCAATTAATTGGTTAACCAAAATTGTTGTTTGCACTTGAATAGTTAGTTAAGTAGCAGATCTATGCGTAATAAAAGGTAAAATTGATGAATAGAAAAGGTGGTAAGTTAAAAATTTTAAAAAGGCTGTTATTAAAAATTTGGTTTTCCGGTCGCCAAAAAGCCAAAAATGAAAAAGAACGACGTTGGTATTCAAATTTAGTTAAATTGATCAATAGGCAACCGGAAATACGAAAATCTAATCATTGGATTAAAATATATAGAGTTTAAAGAATAGGGAATGCGCCCTCTGGCAGGGAAAAGGGGGAGAAAGTTCAGAGGGTGGGGCATGCAAAGACCTATTCAACGGTA
The DNA here is from genome assembly GCA_963930645.1 of Salticus scenicus. Lineage (NCBI taxonomy): Eukaryota > Metazoa > Arthropoda > Arachnida > Araneae > Salticidae > Salticus > Salticus scenicus. The sequence goes on along the minus strand of OZ005654.1, from coordinate 339,340,096 downwards.
TAAAACTTTTGGAGATCGAACAATTAGAGGCCGAGAAAACTACAAAAAACCGTAAAACTTGAGAAATTAAATAAAAAGGCGCCAATTAATGTGTTAACCAAAAAAGTTGATAGCACTCAAACAATTAGTCAAGTAAAAGATCTATACGTAAAAACAGGTTAAGATAAAGAATTGAAAAGGTGGCCAGTTTAAAAATGTAAGATGGCAGTTATTAAAATTGGTTCCCTGGTCGCCAAACACAAACCGAAAGTAAAAGTACGGTTTGGCTACAAAAATTTAAATTTAATAAATAAAAGGTTTCAAGAAACGCGAAAAGTTTATGGAAAATTAAAAAGATACGGAAAAAGAGGGATAGGAAATGCGCCCTCTAGCGAGGAGGTAGGAAGGTGAGCTTAGAGGGTGGGACAAGTCAAGACCTATCCAACGGTAAAAGACAATTGAAGATCCGGCAACCGGTTCATTCAAAACGGATAAAATGTAAATAATCTAATTCCTTAGGAAATGACTGAGATGGGAACTAACTCAATTGATTGAAACATAATGCTAAACATGATCAACCCAGAGTTCAGCTGGGTTAGGATAATATAGGGAGGCATTAGAGCCCCACTGATTCAAAAATAAATTATTTAATCTTCCATTATTAAAGAAAAACTTAATTAAAAAAAAAAAGTAAGTTTTAAAAATGGTTGGCCACCTCAATACAGTGAATAAATGAGTGTAATTTAGAAACATTGCATGGCAACGAGTTTGCCGTAAAAAGCCATGCCCGCGAAATCGTTAGGGATTAACCAATCAGAAAATAAAATACTCGAAAAACATTCACTATATTATCAGTGGCAACCGCATAAAAGTTTTGGTTTAATATTTGAAAAAATCCTGATATGAAATAAAAGAGGGAAAAGCGATAATACAAAATATATTATAAAAATCATTGAAGGGAAAAATAAAGGGAAGATTAAAAATGAAAAACGTAATAAGAATGATATATAATATTAATTTATGTGCATTAGATAATTATAAATTGGATTACAATGACATAAAAGGTTTATATAAAGAATAATAGACAACATAAGCATGATTACCGTTAATTAACTTCATTATAAATAAAGAAAAAGCCCCTACTGAAGTTCCGTAGAGGGAAAAACACATTGAAAAACACATCATTAAGAAAATAAACATAAAAACAAAACCAGTGGGGCTAGAATAAAAAATAAGATATCTGGGTCATTCTCTGAAAAGTGGGCATTTTTAAAAAAAAAAGAAGTAAAAAAGATAAAACCTTAGTCCAAATAAAATTGCTCCAATTTTTTTTTTTTTTTTTTTTTTTGTACATGTACACATATGTTACAATTAATAAAAAAAATAATATAAACCAAACTGTATCTGATAATTTTTGATATAGCAATTACTTTTATTAATTAGAAAAATGAGGGAATGACAAATTTCTTCAAAAAACTACTTTATAAAAATATTATTAAGTTTAGTTATATTTTCAAACACTAAATATTTATTAAAACATATTTTTATTAATATAATATCATAAAAAAGCAAATTTGATTTATTTTAGTTAACTTTATAATGAGTGAGGGAATGACGTATAATAAAAATACTGTATTTCAATCTAACGTTTGAGAGCCTTATGCAACTCATTGTAAAAAGTTTCGAACAGAACACAACATGGCTTTTTACTTTGCTGCTATACAAATTAAGTTTGACTTATATATGTGGCACGGGCTGCCATTAATGGAGTAAGTAGGGGTGTGATTATAGTTTGATGAGGGAATGATATCTAATACCAGGGACAACAATAAAGTGTCTTCTAATTTCTTTCATTGCATAATATATAAATGTAGTATAATGGATAAATATTTATTAAAGTATGTTTAATAAATTTTTAATTCAAATAATCCAAATATACATGCTTTAATACTATAGAAACCATTTTATTTACTTACATGTGGGAATGGGGACACAGTGAGGGAATGATATTTTGCATTTTAAAAATTATTTAAAAATTATATTTGAATTCCAATAACCAAAGAATAACAGTTTATATGTAAAACCAACTAATATTGATAGTTTAAACAGCGTTTTGTTTTTGTGCTTTTAAAAATATACCCTCAAGACTACTGGGACATGAAATGACCACTTTTCAGAGAATGACCCATCTACAAAGAGCTAGGACACTCATGCATCCAACACAACATAGTACACAACCGGTACTCACCCCTGACCCCAGTAGATTAGCCAATCATCTGGAGCATCAAAACGAACGTCCTAATACCTCAGAAGCAGGGCTGGACTCCAGCAAACGAAGATTGTCTTCATTCGAGCTGTGGATGCGTTGGGCGTAACATGGCTAGTTACACGCACCGCGAAATGGCTGACATGCATTTAATTTGCGGCATGGCCAACTGCAATGGACGAGAAGCCTTGCGAATGTATCGTGAGAAATATACTGGTAGAAAGGTGCATAGCCGCTCATTCTTTGCCACTCTGCATCGACAAATGGGTGAAACCAACTAGTTCGACGTGCACAAGCAGAATACTGGTCGCCAACGAATAACTCGGACAGTTGATGCTGAAGTAAAAGTTGTCAAAGAACTCCAGCATAATCCATCAATGAGTACACGAGTTGTATCCCGAAAGACCCATATCCGCAAGCTACCGTCGGGCGCATTGTACACGACGAAGGACTACATCCTTATCATTTACAACGCGTCCAGGCACGGAACCGGGAGACTATAACAATCATATGAATTTTGCGCGGTGGTTTTTGCAAGAAAGTGATTCAGACCGAAACTTCGCAGCAAGTGTTCTCTTCACGGATGAGGTTGCATTCTCATTAGAGAGTGTGATGAACTTTCACAACCTGCATACGTAGGCGGATGAAAACCCGCATGCTATACGTCCGCACGGCGCACAACGAAAATTTTCCGTTAACGTGTGGGCTGGCATTGTAGGAGACTGTTTACTTGGTCCGCACATTCTCCCAGAAAGTCTTAACGGTCCCATTTATCTAACATTCTTGAAAGAGGTTCTGCCAGAAATGCTGAATGATGTTCTGATGCATATTCGTCAACGTATTCGATTTTAACACGACGGAGCTCCTGCACATTTCAGCACAGACGTCAGAGCACATCTTCAGGCTACTTTTCCTGGAGGCTGAATTGGTCGCGGGGGACCAATCGCATGGCCACCAGGATAACCAGACCTGTCTCCCTTGGGTTTTTTCTTATGGGGATTTTTAAAAGGACTTGTGTATGAAACACCAGTTGCAACGCCAGATGACTTGGTAAAAAAAATCTTTGTGGCAGCAGGATGTGTTCGAGATACAGATGTATCTTTGAGACGGTGCGGCGTTTCATGCAACGTAGATGCCGGGTGTGTCTCTATGCATCTGGCAAAATCTTTGAGCATCTCCTGTAGGCTCAACATTTGGCTTGCATTAGTCTCATGTGAGTGAGTAATTATACATAAAATGATCTGTAATGGTTTTGTTTCTTCTCTTTATGTTATGTATTATTTTAGACGCCCTATAGCGGCTCCGGATCGCAGTTGCGACCCTCTGTTCCTATGCGATTTTTGATCCTTGTTGTATGACTGATCTACCATGTCATTTTGTCCACGTTTTTTTTTTAATCACCCTGTATATATAAGATGATGAGGGAATATATTATATATATTATATTTGCTTATAATAAACATTTCAAATATTATAAATTTCAAATAAGTAATATTGCAATTTATATTTCAGCTTAATAGATAGTTGATGTATAAATAATATAGTCTCTATATTTGATTTTATTAATATTATGACTGTAATTATTTTATATTAAACGTAATAATGATTAATTAATTAATTATAATTCATAAATAAAAATTAGGATAAGATTGATTTTGATATTTCAAAGTATTATTTATTATTAAAATTTATTATAAACTTATAAGTATATAATATTTTAAATCTTAAAGTTTTGGCGTTAATAAATAAATTCATTTATATTAAGATTTCTACGATTTTACAATAATGATTGTAAAAATTATTATGCACAGTCATTGTATTTTCATAATTATTATTTTTATCTATCATATTACACCAATGTATTTAAAAAACAAAATGTTTTGTATATTTAGATCTTTAATGTTTTCACAGATAAAATAATCTGGTAAAGTAAGTACTGTGAATAGAAGTATTTTAGAAGCAGGTGAAAATAGTTTTAGAAACAGTTTTATTTGACATATATTTCTGTGTAAAAGTTTATAGACCCAAAAGTCCTTCACTTGAACACAGCACCTACACTGCATATATTAAGACAAAAATAAAGCTGTTTTTAAATTTAAACGTTTACTTCAAACCATCCAGAAAAACTTTCAAACATGCTATACCTTACTCCTTCAAAATTTTCAAGTGGTAATCTCATCATTATCAAAATATCAAATTTAATTTTTTTGCAATTTTTTTAATTATGTTAATAACAGACATATACACAGATCAACCGCTAAAAATCGATTTTTGTATTCAGGAGACCTCCAAATGCATAATTGAACACACACACACACACATGTATATACCACGCAACAAAAAGATAGGAACAAAGGGTTTTTTCTTTGATTTTTCATAAAATAACATTATCTAAATTGTGCTTATCATTTATTATTATTATAAAATAACACTATTCCTGGACTAACTTTTGTTTTAAGACTAATTTAGAAAAATTTTAAAACTAAAATTTTTCTAATTTAAGACTACACAGCGCGACAAAAAGATAGGAACAAAGTTTTTTTTTGAATATGATTATTTTGAATATGAATATTTCGAATATGATTCAAATATTTAATATGTTTTTGATATGATAATATTTTGTTATAACAAATGATCAGCACAATTTAGATAATGTTATTTTATGAAAAAAAAAAAAAAAAAAAAAAAACCTTTGTTCCTATCTTTTGTCGCGGGGTGTAGTCTTAAATTAGAAAAATTTTAGTCTTAAAACTTTTCTAAATTAGTCTTAAAACAAAAATTAGACCAGGATTAGTGATATTTTATAATAATAATAAATGATAAGCACAATTTAGATAACGTTATTTTATGAAAAATCAAGGAAAAAACCCTCTGTTCCTATCTTTTTGTCGCGGGGTGTATATATATATATATATATATACCCAGCAAAACCTGGGATGATGGCCAACACAAGGCCAAGTGTTGGCTGCCAACAGTAACCGCTGCTGGCCCGTTGGTGGCAAAAGTTAAGGTGCCGAAGGGAATATGTTACGCCGGCCATCAGATGGCCACATTCGGCCGATCCACTGCTGGCAGCCTGCAGTACGATCGGAATAAGTCAGTGGGCCACTGATGGGTCATTGCTGGCAGCGAGCTATCGGTTAAAAAAAGGTTGTGGGCCACTGATGGCAACCAACAATAGGTTAAAAATCGTTAGTGGGCCAGTGTCGGGCCACCTGATAGCAAACATAAATTTTTCGAATTGTTGCTGGAAGCCTTCAGTGGGCCAGTTGTGGCAAACATAAATAATTATATTACTCCGGGTGTTTTTGTTGGCCCTTTATATTTTCCCATTAACGGCCCTCTTCATTTACCGTCGCCGGAAGCCCGAGCCAATGTTATTCTATGGGGAAATTTTCTTTACAAATAACTCATTAACTAATACATATTTTTAAATTCTGTTTTCACATTCAGAAAATTCCCAACTGTTAAATTGACCAACCTTTTTTAAAAATGTATTTTTTAATTTTTAATATTTTATTTTAAAATTGCAAAATGAAAAAATTTCACATATTGAAAATTCGTATTTTGCAGCTTCAAAATAAAATATAAAAAATTAAATAATTTTTTAAAAAAGGTTCGTCAATTTAATAGCTGGAAATTTTCAGAATGTGAAAACAGAATTAACTAGTATGTTGTGGCCACCACAAGACTTTCTTCTATATTTTCCTATACATATTCAATCAGTAACAATATTTAAAAAAAAAAAAATAAAAAAAAATACAATTTTTTTTTCTAAGGGTTTTTTTTTGGAGGGGTACTTGTTTTTTTTAAGGGTACTTCCCCCCCAGGGGGGGAAGCGATGCCCCCCCATGCACAAAAATTTTTTCCTAGTTACGTACTACTATTATCAATAACTCATATTAATTTTACAATCACAAGTGTAAAATAACTCTTATTATGCACATTTATACGAATTTTTGTCTTATTCTGCCATGTTAAAAATTTAGATAAAATGCTATCACAGCGCCTCCTGTTGAGCTATTGATCCGCAAATATAATCAGCACCAGTTTATGTCGGGGACCAACTAAATACCAAGTTTGGTAAAATTTCGTTAAAAAAAAAAAAAAAAAAAAAATACGATTTTTTTTCTAAGTTTTTTTTTTTGTTAAAAGTAAAAAAAATCGATAACTTTGTTTTAAATTATCACAGATTTATGGTTCAACCATTCGTTTTAAAGGTATTGACGAGATCTTTCGAATGATACCCATCTTCAAAATTTAACCACCCCGGGGGGGTACTTCCCCCCCCCAGGGGGGGAACCGATGCCCCCCCATGCACAAATTTTTTTTCCTAGTTAACTACTACTATTATCAATAATTCATATTAATTTTACAATCACAAGTTTAAAATAACTCTCATTATGCCCATTTATACGGAATTTTGTCCTATAAAATGCGATCACAGCGCCACCTGTTGAGCTATTGATCCCCAAATCTAATGGGCACCAGTTCATGTCAGGGTGCAACTAAATACCAAGTTTGGTTAAATTTCATTAATTGGTTCGTGAGATACAGCGTCCACAAAAAAATGATACAGACAGACAGACAGACAGACACACAGACAGACAGACAGACAGACACACAGACAGACATTTTTTAAAAACTATCAATTCGTGTTCAGGACATCCCAAAACGTGTAGATCCGTCAAAAAACGGAGGTCGAAAATTTTCGCGAATCCAATACTTTCTCTATATTACATATAGAAGAAAGTAAAAAATATGTATTTGTTAATAAGTTATTTGTAAAGAAAAATTTCCCATAGAATAACATTAGCTTCTGTTTCCAGCGGCGGTGAGTGAAGAGGGCCCTTAATGGGCCAATAGTGATTTGGTTATGACTATTATTTTATTTTATTTTATTTTATTTATTTATTTATTTATTTATTGTGATACCTTACATTTTATTAATGCTAATTTCTATGCATCCAATATTTAATTTGGTTTTGTAGCAACAGAGGGTGATCAAACTATTATTATTATTATTATTATTATTTTTTACACTTCTTTGATTAAAAAAAAAAAAAAAAAAAAAAGCTTGACTAAATGATTTTGAAATGCAGACATGTAAAAACGTTTAAGAACTCACATTTTCAACTATCGATTTAGTCCAAAGTTCAATTAAGGGACCAACTATAAATTAAAGAAAAGCACAAATGTTTTGGATCACCCTGTGTCATAAAAAGCTACAAATGACTTGTAACTTGAACACATTATTGCTCTTACTATATACAATGTTTGTAAGTTTTTTGTATGGGAAATACACAATTTTTAAGGCATATATATATATATATATATATATATATATATATTAATTATTAGATTTATGGCAATTTTTTTGCTTATAACAAGAAGGAATTTTCACAAAATTTTACAAAACTTGCAGAAAAATTGATAAAACATTAAAGAAACATTATTCTGAAACATAAAATTCATATGTGTAATTTTCGAGGAGATTTGAGCATTTACATTCATTTTTATTTATTTATTTATTTATTTAATTTTATTTTTTCTGAGCGTGCGCGAAAGATAGAAATTTTTTTATTACGTAAGTCGAAAACCAGATATCTTGGGTAACTTATACAAAAGTTTATTTCAATGGAATAAAAATTAAGCAAATTATTTGTAAAAGAACGAGCCAGATTTTAGATATGTTCAACCATGTTACAAAAGGTCATTTTTGTGAAAATCCCCTTATGAGCTCACAGATCGTACTAAATAAATAAAAGTATATTAGAGTTACAAGTCCAGAAGGATTTTTTCACAGAGAAGAAATTTTGAAACATGGTTGAAAAAATTTAATCTTACAATTAAATGCTTGGCATGTGAAAAATCCCTTATGAATTTTCAAACCTGTATATACCTAAAATCTGCCCCATTTTTTCGCAACAACTTGCTTAATTTTTCCTGTATTGAAATGAACTTTCGATATAAATTGCCCAATATATCTAGCTTTCAACTAATGTGATGACAATTTTTGTCTTTCCCGCAAAAGCAGTAAATAAAATATTTATTATAAATACTCACATCTCACCGAATATTACACGTATAAATGTGTGCTTTAGAATAATATTTTTCTAGTGTTTTGTCAATTTTTCTGTAAGTTTTGTAAAATTTTATTAAATTCCGTTCTTGCTATTAAAAAAAAAAAAAAAAAAAAAAAAAAGAGAGAAAGAAAGAAAAGAAACTTGCCCCCCCCCCCCCTTGCCAAAAAAAAATACACATATTGTTTATAATATATGCAGCGTGTTAAGGTTACAAGTCAATGGTAGCTTTTCATGATATAGGGTGATCCAAAGTATTTGTGCTTTTCTCCAATTTGTGGTTGCTTCTTTAATTGCACTCTTGACTAAATCGATAGTGGAAAATATGTGTTTTTAAATGTTCTTTGCATATTAGAAGTTCAAGACCATTTCATCCAGTATTTGTTTTAAAATAATAATAATAATAATAATAATAATTGATTACCCACTGTATTTATAGTTCAATTAAATTTTTCCAAGCATTTGATTCTTAGACTATGTTTATAAATTTAGGATTTCTAGTACAGCGTGAGAAACACTCATCCAATCCGTTTTCATTAAAAATAAATCTATGATAAGCTTTTTATTACTTTTGTTCTATGCAAATATAAGACTTTGATAAGATAAACATATATTTTGTTCTATGTAATATTATATTCTTTGTAAATTTTGTTTCAAAGTGTTAAATTTCAAAACGTTTATTTAACTGCGTTAAGTTTTTTTATTTTTTTTTTTTATATAAATAAATGTAACGTTGCAAGTGACTAGATAAAATATTGAAATAAAAAGTTTCTGATTTAAGTATGCAATATAAAGAACATTCAATAACAAAATATTTAAATCAGAGTTAAGGAGATGGTAAATATTGAAAATCGTTCTTTGAAATTTCTTCCTTAATGTCGTGATTTAATACATAAGTATTGAAATGTATCAGTATTAAGTACATTGAAATTTCTCATAAACTATTGAAATAAAATAAATAAATAAATATTCCATGCAACATAATTTTTAAATTTTACACTCGATTTTACATCATTGTAATTTATCAAAATTTCTAAACATATTTGGGTATAACTTTAAGGATTGATTGAGAAGTTACTTTTTGAAAAGTATTTTGTACTTGTGTGCTAAATTTTAAAGTCAAACATAAAAGTATTTTTAACAAAAAAAAAAAAAAAAAAAAAAAAAAAACTCACCAACCAATGCACAAAGTAAAAACCTAATTTATTTCGAATATATTGATACATTACAATACAATGAAATCAGGGTAAGGGGAGAATTTATTAAAAATATTAATCGCATTAAACACTTAAAATCTTTTGATTTTTTTTTTTTTTTTTTTTTTTTTTTTAACATATTTAAATTGTTTTCCAGAAATTTTAATATGCTTAGTATTGATACATTTCAAAGCATATGTATGTAAACTTTAAGAAATCTAAGACGCTAATTTCAAAGTACGATTTTCAATTTCGTCATCCCCTTAAAAGGGATTTAAAAGCTACTAAAGTACGGAGTTCTGACTCTGAAGAATAAAATAATAAGTTACCATAAATCGAAAAAAAAAAAGCAACAGTGACCCTTAGTCAGGCGAACAAAAGTGGACACGAGTGTAGCAAAAGTACTTTGCCGCACTCGTGCCTACTTTGTTCACCCAATGAAGAGCCATGGTATTATTTCCACTCGAAACAAATGTTGCGAGTATTTTTATTTTTTTTTAATTATTGGGTTTCCTTACAAAGATTTTTATTATTAATAACGGTTCTTTGAGGCGTTTATTACTGTAAAAATAAATAAATAAATAATAAGATATTAAAATAAAATAAAAAGGCAACAGATGTCACCACTATTATCCTTAGTCAGGCGAACAAAAGTGGACACGAGTGTAACAGAAGTGCTTTGCTAAACTCGTGCCTACTTTGTTCACCAAATGAAGAGCCGTGTATCACCAGAAACAAATGTTGCCAGTTTTTTATAATTCAATTATTGCGTTTCTTTACAAAATTTTTTATTATTAATACCGGTTCTTTGGTGCATTTATTACTGTAATAAATATGTGCTTTAAAATTTATTTTTATTTATTTATTTTTTAATTTAATTTTAATTATTTTTATTTTTTTACAATTAAATTATATAAGTACGCATTTTTTTTTCATTTTTTTTTTTTTCATATATTTGCTGTCATAAAAATTTAAATTAAACATGCATGCATGATCCTGGAAACCAATTGAAAACCATTTCTTTTTTTTTTTCTTTTTCTTATTAATTTATTTAAATAACTAATTCATCTAAAGTTATTGATTACTTTTTTAAATCAGAAAACAAACTAACTGCCAAGTTTATTATTTAAAGCGCAGATTACAATTTGAGATTCAAATTCACATTTAAACTAGTATGTTGTGGCCACCACAAGACTTTCTTCTATATTTTCCTATACAAATTCACTCAGTAACAATATTAAAAAAAAAAAAAAAAAAAAAAAAGAGAAAAAAAGAGAAAAAAAATTTTTTTTTTTGTAAAAAGTAAAAAAAAATTCGATATCTTTGTTTTAAATTATCACATATTTATAATTCAACCATTCGTTTTAAAGGTATTGACGAGACCTTTCGAAAGATCCCCATCTTGAAACTTTACTCCCTTCGAGGGGGGACTTCCCCCAAAGGAGGGTTCACGAGGCTCCTACACATGCAAAAAATTTTTCCCAGTTGACTATCTCTATTATAAATAATTCTTGTAAATTTCATAATGATTACTAAAAAATAATTCTCCTTATGCACATTTATACAAAATTTTGCCCTATATCACCATGTTAAAAATTTAGAAAAAGCGGGATGGCAACGCAACCTGCGAGACGATTTTTACCAAAAGTTGATAGGCACTAATTTATGTCAAGGTGCAACTACATACCAATTTGTATGAAATTCTGTGCAGTAGTTCCGGAGATACAGTTGAAACAAAATTTTGTCACACTCTCTCTCTCTCTCTCACACACACACACACACAGACAGACAGACATTTTCTAAAAATGGTCAAATCGTGTTCTACAGCTCTCAAAACGTGTAAATCCATCAAAAACCCGAGGTCGAAAATTTTTACGAATCCAATACTTTCTTCTATTGAATATAGAAGAAAGTAAAAATTACTGAATGCAGTTCGACATTTTTTAAACTGATAAGCGCTGTTGCTAGAACCTTCAAAGATGCTTAGACAGGAAGCATTTGGGGCCATCTGGACCTGGTTATCATAATTGCTGACTAACAAAAATATTCCAATTCAAAACTAACACATTCGTACTGCACTGATTGATATATACGTTGGTTTGGTTTACTTTAAAAAGAATTTATTAAATAAAGACGTAAGATGTTTCCAGTTGCTCTGAAAGATTTCATCATAACTATAGGGAATTACTTATTTCAAATCTTACATAACGAAAATGAAACAGGATGTTAAAAAATCTGTTTTATACACAGACTTAATGAGAATGACTATTATTTTAATTATTTAGTAGTGGGTGTACATCAATGATTTATATTTCCTTCTAAAGAAACCTTAATTTTCCTTAATTATTATTATTATTTGTTGAGAAATAAAACAATTTGAAAAAATAAAAATACGGGATGAAGGTAAAGAATTTCGATTATTTACTTTTAGTTGAAAACCATTGTAGAATTACAGAGACACTGGGTAAACATTTAAAAAAAATTATAGTCATATTCATTTAAAGTTTACTCAGTGTGTCTTACTCACTTAAAGTTTAGCAGTCAAAAGTGATCATTTAAATTACAAATATAAACAGGATATATAATTTTATGATGCAGTATAGCATGGGCGTAGCCAGGGGGGTGCAGGGGGGTGCACATGCACCCCCCTAAATTAAGATGCTTTTTTTTTTTTTTTTTTTTTTTTTTTTTTTGCTTCTTTAAGTAAACAAGAGATTTTTTTTTTTTTTTTTTTTAGAAAATATTTTATTTGTTTTTCTTTTAATTATTAATATATATATTTTAACACGAAGTTAGTTTCTTTTCATCATCATAAAAACATCAACTTTATATCATAACTGTTACATCATCTTAAAAACATTGTTATATATTATTTAAAACAAGAAAAAATATTGAATATAAACGCAATAATGCTACAAAACTTAAAACAAACTAGTTGGCATAGGTGGACTCTGCTCAGTTCCCCATCATATTTATGTTCTCACAAATTTCTAGTGCGAGACATATTATAATCATGTTAAAAGAAATGAATTCGACCAAAGCTTGATACAATGACAGAACGAAATCCCCGCCTAATAGGTTATCCACCGTTTACTTCGATATATTTATCTTATTGTAATCTATTAATTTATTTTATCAGGGTCAATTCCGTTGTTTTGTTTTCATGCTACTATTTCCACTGCAATAATCCTCAAAATTCAGATTTATATGAAAAATTTACAATTTCGCTATGATGATGAAATCGTAAATTACGAATAATTTATGAAATTTTCCTATTAGAATATTTGTACTCAATCATGTTCAAACAAATATCATAAATGTAATTTTGAAGTTGTTTAATGTATTTACGATCCTCAAAATGGAAGTTTATGCTCAATTTTGCCTTATTCTGACATGTTAAGTAAATCATAAATTCCAAATAACTTACGAATTTTTTAAATTGGAAAAATCATAGTCTATGATATTCATACCAGTATTCAGTATCCTAAATAATATTTCGAAAGTGGTTTGACATCTTTACGATGAAAATATCCCTCAAGATTGACGTTTATGTGAAATTTTGCTCTATTCTGCCATGTTAAGAAATTCGTAAATTTCCAATAACTTGCAAAGTTTTCAAAGTAGCATATTTATAGTTACTGATGTTCATTCCGGTATCAAAACTGATATTTTAAAACTGGTCCGACATTTTTACAGTAAAACGTTTCCATATAATGCACGTTTAAGTGAATTTTTGTCCTATTCTCCCATGTTAAGAAAATCGTAAATTTCGAATAACTGCTGAAGTTTTTACATTCGAATGTTGCAAATGAATAGGGTTCTTGCCAGTGTCGAAAGTAATATTTTAAAACTGATCTGACCTCTCTGCGACAATTTGTTCTTGAGATATCGTGTACACAGACTAACAAACTAACGGACTAACACGCTAACAGACACCCTACAGACAGACACCATACAAATTTTATCATTTTCGGATTCCTGACACCTGTAAACGTGTAAAAAATTCAAAAAATCGAGGTCGAAAATTTTCACGATTACCTAAGTTCCCCACACCTATAGTATGATGGGGAACTAAAAGTAGTATCGAAAAAAATCTCTTCTACTTTATAATATATCGCGTACAACAGATCCATTGTCAAAATAATAGTTTTATATTAAAAAAAAAAATCACGCACTTTTAGTACTTTTTATTATATATTGAAAAATCCTTTGAACCTGTAAATAACCACAATCTAAAAACATTTATGTAGATATTTAAATTTTTTTTTATAAAATAATGCATTATATAGAAAATATACTGTAATTAGTAATTGAAATTGTCGTCTGTAATCAAGAGAAAAATACTACATTAAAAATGCCGCTATCTTTATTTTAAGGAACAGTTTTTAATATTTTGGGAAATAGTTGAAAAGAAAGTAAATAAAATGTAGTAGTGACAACAGTGCCATTTTTCTAAAATTTAAATTATAATGAATAAAATAAATAAAAGTGTAGAATAATTGCAAATATGGGGGGGGGGGGGACTTTTTCGTAAAAAATAAATAAATAAAATAGTTTTGGGAGTTTTATGGTTTAATATTTTTCATTGTTTTAAAACTCTACTTCCTCTTATATTTTTTGCTTAGCAAAAGTTGAGATCATGAGAAACTATCCACTAATTTGAGAACTCCCTGAAAAATCTAAAATTGTCCAAAAATTATTTTTTGCTACTTTCTTTCTTTTTGAGCTCCATCTTATGGAAGAATGTTATCACGAACCTTTCTTGAAAGGATACTTCTTCCGCATGCCCCCTGCTGGGTAAACTCATAAAATCGGAAAAACAAGGCTCCTTCTCATCATTGTTGGTTGAAACTTGTATACTTGTTATCTGATACCTACAATAAAAGGTCCAGGAGACATTGGGCTTAAATTATAGTAGTGGCGACTGTATTTCCCTTTTGAAGTTAAAGAAGAAGGAAAAAAAAAAACTGATCATTCTAAATAGACTAAAAAACAAGAGAAAAAAAAAAAAAAAAAAAGATTGGGGGAAAGTTTTCTTGTATCGGTGACTAAAATTTACAGCTGGCTAATAGTCAAAGGGCACCGTGTATACCGAAATCTTTTCTTTGTATTTTCAAAGAAAAAAAAAAAATGACAAGAAGACAAAAAAAAAGTAGTGGTCAGTTTAATAGGATATTCTCATTCAATCGCTTCTCTTCCAAATGCGCTCTTAGCTTGTGTCGGATATTACGATGAATGGTTCAGAAAAAAGAAAATGTGATGTAAACGATAAATCAGAAAAATATCAAAAATTAGATTTTTTTTTCAAACCTAAGTATAAAAATAAAGGTAATGAAAAAATATCAACAGAAGAAGTATCTACAAAATCTGTTACAGATAAAGAAGGTAAGTATTAAATTTGATATTTGATTTCTTTATCAATTTTTTAAAACATTAAAACAAAAATATATTTCTAACATATTTTTAGAAATATGCAATTTATATTGATTGCTGATTTATATTTGGATGAAAAAAAAAAAAAAAAAAAAAAATATACATAAAAATTTTGAAAAATTATAATTCCTTATTTTGCCATTTAATTATTATTACACTTTGTTTTCTTAAATTTGAACTTTTCTGAATATTTGAATTGTACATGAAGATACCTCTATATACATATATATATTATCAATTTGGAAATAAAACTGTCTGATTTACACATAAAACAAGAGTTTCTATGTTTCTCTATCAGTAAACTCATGTTAAACGGATAGCTCTTCTTTCATTAAAAAGCGAAGCGCAAGGAGTTATTCGTATTAGGTATTACATAATTTCTATCAGGGTTTTTTATTTTATACTCGATTTAAATATAAGGATTTGTATAAAAATATTTAAATTATACTTTGAGAAAGCTATATTATTTCTAATTGGTTTGTTAATTAAAAAAAAAAGTATAATTAAATTTTAAACCTTCTAAAAAATGTTTTAAATATATTTTATTCTTCTACATGTTTTATTATATTTAACACAATATTTTAAATTAAAATGTTATATGTTAATTTAAAAAAAAAATTAACACACACACATATATATATATATATTGTGTGTGTGTGATTATTATTATTATTATTAAATCTCACATTAGATTAAAAACTATTACTGCTAAATACACAAAATTAACCAAAATCCAATTATATACATAAAGTTATTTAGAATTTTGTTTTCTTATTGTAATATATATATATATATAGATAGAGAGAGAGAGAGAGAGAGTGAGACTGAGAAAGAAAATAAAATTTTATTTTATATTCTGTAAATATTTAATATATATGTATAAAAAATGAATACATGCATTTGATATAAGAGCTGAAAACTATGTGAACCATGCAAAAATCCAAACATTTAAAAGAATAATAATAACAATAAGAAGGAGCAGAAGCCACCACGTCTTAAGCAGGTGAAGCGTTTTAAATTAAATTGTTGGGCGCCCAACTTTTCCCAAAATTTCTGCAAAACCATATGATAACAAAGAGAAAGTTAAATTGAAGATTTTCATATTATTTTGTGAAAATAAATTAATATTTCATAATTACTTATAAACATAAACGAAATTTATTCAATTTAAATCAATTATATGTATTGCATTTTAGAACAATTATTTTTAAGCATAAACCAATTTTATGTAAATGAAATCAAATATATGTGATTTAGTTTTGTTGGCCATCATTAAGTACAACGGTACACTATACTAATGATGGCCAAATTATCATAATCCTAAAATACATTAATGCACCAAAGATATTTGTAATTTGTAAAATGTATAAAATCATCCGCAGGCTATATATTGTTTTGTTTGTAACTGTTAAAGTTAATCATCGAAATTGTTATTATCATCATTAAATCTGAATCTTAAATCAAACAAATTTCATAATCATATTTAAGTATCTTCAAACGACAAAAACGAAATAGCCTGTTTAAAAATAAAAATAGAAGTTAAAATGTTTCTGAATGAAATGGTGTTGCAAACGTATTTTTGATTAGAGTTTAAAGAGTTATTATTAATATATTATATTTAATATAATTTTTATTTTGTATTCAACTTTTATGAAAGCATTTCGTTATCCATTAAATATATATAACATAAGAGCTGAAAATTATGTGAAACAAGGGCTAAATCCAAACAAATCAGAAATAATAATGAATAAAAGGAGAATAGGCCACCGCGGCTTAAGGCAGGTGGAGCGGGCACAGTATGTTATTTTCTTTTATATATATTTATATATGATATTTTATATATATTTATATATATTATCTTTTATTCTTCTATATTAGCCTATTTATATCAAATGTTAAAGTAATTAAGATATATGTGAAATATTTTGGCTGAATTTCGTATTCTTTTTTCTTCTACATTTTATTATCCTTTATTATTTTGTTTCTTAAACTCCATAAAAACAAAACAGACTGTTCACAAATAAAACTAGGAGTTTGTATATTTCTGACTTCAGAAATACTATCGTGTTTCGTATTCAACAGCCTAAAAATCTTCTCTTAATATATATATATATATATATAGTTTTATGTTTAATGATTGTTCTTGTTGCTTTTATGTTTTTAAGGTATCTAACTATTTTAATGGTCAATTATTTCAAACAATTTCGAAATGAATAATTTAATTAAGTAAACAATTCATTTAATAAAAGCCCTGAAGATTAATTAATCATTCCACTTACAAAGTCTCATTACATTGGGCAGCTCGTTTAAGAGAAAACAAAAATCGGGAGTGTATAATTAATTTGTATTTTCATAAAAACGTGATTTCTTTAACTAAAAACTTTACAATTTTAATCTTTTAATATAGTATTTTTATTTGTCTTCTATACTGAAATAATTAATATAATACTTGAGTTATATGCTATTTTATATATAAGTTGGAATTTTTAACAGTTTGTTAATTTATCATTGCTGTCCTTATAAATGTTTTAAACAAAAATTATATATTAAAAAAAAAAAAAAAAAGAAAAAAGAAAAGCTTGAGATAGGGCAAAACTTTTAAAAATACCATTGAAAAGTTTCTTGGTTAAAAAAAAAAAAAAAAAACACTTCAGAAACTTACGTAATGAATTACATGAAACAGTTTCAGCTAACTAGTAATTGAAATTAGTTCAATTATTTATTGTTTGATTCAAACATTTTTTTTTTCTCTTTAATGGGCGATATTCAGCAATCAATATATTTTTGCATCTATACATTTGGAAAAAAATTTAAATAATAAATATGTAAATTATCTTAATTTTAAACTTGTATTTCATTAATTTTTTTCTCAACACTCTAAAACAAGCTGTATTTAGCAAAAATATAAAATTTTACTTTATTGTTAAATTGATTAAACTATATATGTATAATGTTGTTTAATATGTATGCATAACGCTACTAGGGGGCTAACTAGGGGGAAAGTCCCCTTTCCCGAGGGAGTAAATTTTTCAGTACGGTTATGTTACAAAGGAACTCGTCAATACCTTTAAAACGAACGCTTGAACTACTGATCTGTCACTATTTAAAACAAAGATATAAATATATATATATATATATATATTTCAATTGTACCAAAAATGAAAAAAAAAAATCAAGAAGATTTTTAAATTTAAAATTATGTTTATAAAAATACAGATAAAGATCAACAAGTATATATATCTTCAAAATCGTTTTAAAAAATTGTAAACACCCTTTTTTGTAAAACTTAAGTTGTTTTAGGTAAAACTGAAAATTATTAATAAGAAGACTTCATAAGGAAAGAAAAGTACTAGTTTGAAATTGTACAGTTACCTTCCTTTTATAGCTTTTTAAAATAGACCTTCTTAAAGATTGCATTTTAAAAATTTAATCAAGAACTCAAAAAATCATCTTTGCACTAAGTAAAATTATTTTTATAATTTATGTTTAATTTTTAATGGTTAAAGTGGTAATTATTATTATTATTGTGATTCCTGTAAGCGGCAATTACTGCATTAAAATTTTCTAGTTCATATTATAATTTTCATCTGCAATGTTTTATTATTTATACATTTATCATTGTACGACAGTCTTGTTTCAATTTAAAGTTTTTATTATTATTTTCATCTTTATTAATGCAAAGTTTCTGGACTTTGTTTAAATTTCATTAAACACTATATCCTTCTTTTATGAACCACTGACGACATTAAAATAATTTTTCTATTTAAATAATTATTATATATAATAAAGCAAATGAACTATGCCATTCATGTTCAATAACATATAAATAATTTTGTTAGAAATTATAAATCTGTTACAATTCTGTTTATTGCGCATAAATTATTAAACATTTCATGATACAGATTGAAATTATTAAGTTTTACCTAAATAGTTGAGAAAAAACGTTAATAGAAACAGAAAGAGAGAGAGAGAGAGAGAGAAATTTAGACAACTGTTCTGTTTCAATTTGCTTGAAAAAATTACTTATAGGGCCATGTGTACATTACGGCACGTGCATACACAATTTCATAAATAAACCTACTATTTATTCATTAAGTACATATTACTTGCAGATATTTTTTTTTTTTTTTTTTTTTTTTTTTTTATGTGTGAAAAGTGAAACTATTAAAAAATGTGCCAACGAGCAACGATATCATTTGATACATTATGTGTTGTTTCTGTTAACCATGCGCATGCATATAAAAATGCTTTAAACTTTCATGCACTTATTTTTAATTTTTAGAAGTGGAAATGAGGGAAATCCAGAATTCTGAAGGCGAAGGTAGTGACATGAAATTAGTTGATGTTTTCCCTGATGTTAATAAAGATGAACATTCATCAACATCTGATGATAATTCATCAGATGTGAACGCTGTGCAAGACAGTTTTGATCTTGATTTAGGAAGATGGGTAGGACGTTCCTCAGCTTTAAATACATGTAACAGAATGAAAATTTTGAAATGTTGTTGGATACCGGGGAAAGATTACAATTTTTTAGATGACACCGAAAGTAAACGAAAATTTAGATACGAATGGTTGAGTGAGTACAAACCTTGGCTCACTTATTCAAGAATGCTAAAAGGAGCACTATGCTTATACTGTGTCCTATTCCCCCCTGCCATTGCGTCAGTGAAAGGTGTCTTGGGAGCTTTTATAATAAAACCTTTCACTAGATATCATGTCATGCACGAGGCATGTAGAAATCATATTTCTTCGAAATTCCACAAAATCTCGACATTAGCAGCGAAAAATTTTCTTGAAAATCAGCCTGTTAATGATCTTTTAATGTCAGGGCATAAAAAAATGATTGAAGGAAACCGAAAAATTTTGTTAGCAATTATTTCAATTATAATTTTTTGTGGTACCCATGATCTACCTTTAAGAGGTAAGGAATTGGAAGAAGGCAATTTCCAAGATCTAGTGAAATTACGAATAGAATCTGGAGATGATATATTAAAAAATCATCTCGAAAAAGGCAGTAAAAATGCCACATATATGTCTCCACAAATTCAGAACGAACTGATAAAATTGTGCGGCTTAACAATAAAAGAAATTTTAACGCTAGATGCGAAAAGTGCTTCTGCTTATAGTATAATGGCGGATGAAACATGTGATATTGCAGGAAAAGAGCAATTATCAATTGGTGTACGATTTTTTGATGAAAAAAAAATGAGCATTCGCGAGGAGTTTTTAGGATTTGTTGAACTAAATGCTATGGATGCTAAAACGATTGCAACAACAATTGATAATTTTTTGACTGTTGAAGGATTTGATCCTGATAAATGCGTTGGACAAGGATATGACGGATGTTCCACTATGGCAGGAAATACTGGAGGAGTACAGAAAATATTGCTTAACAAGTACAAAAAAGCCCTATTCTTTCACTGTGCTAGCCATAAATTAAATTTAGTTGTTAATGACTTAAATCGTGTTCCAGAAATCAGAAACACTATCGGAACAATAAAAGACATTATTAACTTTTTTCGTGAATCAGCTTTGCGACGAAAATATGTTCCTAATATTCCAGCGTTATGTGAAACTCGATGGTCGCAAAAATACAAAAGCATCGCAGTTTTCAAAGAGCACTATGTAGCCATATGTGAAGCTTTAGATAAATTATCAACTGAAGGTAACACTGCCACCAGAAAATCTGCTTTCCAACTTCATAGTGCTGCACTAAAATCAGAATTCATTATTAGCCTTGGATTGATTGCAAAATATTCTGGTTTATTAGAGCCTGTTGCAAACACTTTGCAATCAAGCGACTTAAATATTTTGCAATGTTTTGAACATATAAAAATAATTTCAACTACCTTGAAAAGACATCGGGAATCTATTGATAATTTATCTAGCGATATGTTATTAGCTGCCGAAAATTTGGCATCAGAAGTAGGGGCAATATTACAAGTACCGAGAACAATTAAAGTTCAAAAACATCGTTCTAATCCCCCTGCAGAAAACGCTGACGATTTCTGGAAACGATCTTTAATTATCCCATATTTAGACTCTCTAATTACATCTCTTGAAGAAAGATTTTCCAATGACAATTTGCCAGCATATACACTGTTCTTTTTGCACCCTTCTAACATTAAAGATTTATCTGCTGATGAATTGATGAAGAAAATGCAGCATACTGTAGACTTCTACAATCTTAAATATTTAAAAAATGAAGTAGAACTGTGGCAACAATATTGGTCCGAAAAAAAGTCCATGGATAATTTTAAAGATATCACCATGGAAGATTTGGTGAAAGAAACCAAAACTTTTTTTCCCGATATAAAAAAAGCACTTTTTATTCTTTTAGCCCAACCATGTACAACATGTACTATTGAGCGCTCTTTCAGCACGTTACGCAGAGTTAAATCATGGTTGCGTTCAACAATGACCGAAAATCGCTTAAATGGTTTATGTATGTTAAGTGTACATAGAAAATTAGTAAATGAACAAAAAGCTGAGATTGAAGCTAAAATTCTTAATAGATTTAGTTCTGAAAACAGAAAAATACTTTTATTATAATTTAAACAATGATTTTTTTCCCTTTTCGATATGTATGTATATATTACAGTTTTAATATGTACGATTACTATGTATGTATATATTATTGTTATATATATATTTTTAAATATAAAATTGTTAAAAATATGTCAGCATATTCAAGAACTCAAATTCGTTTAAAGCTCCTTTCCACTCCTTTACTCACTACATTAACATTTTAAAACTCCATTTTTCCATTTAAAGTAATCCAAACTGTTAAATTTGTTGTTCTTTTTCAAAAATTTAATTTTTTAATTTTTGGTATTTCATTTTCAAAGCTTTAAAGTGCGAAAAATGCATTTAGTTTGTTTTTTACAATTTTTTAGTTAATGCAGAAAACAAGAGTAAACTTAAAGGTTAAGAAATTTCTGAATATATACATATTTCTATTAATAAATTTCCCCATAAAATAACACGGGCTTTGGTTTCCGGTGACAATAGATAAATAGCTTATTTCCTTATTTAATATATATAACTTTACCAAATTATGAAAATTAATAACACATCTAAAAATCATGCAAACCTTTTTAAAGTTATAAAATAAATTTTTACTGTCCCACAGTCGATAAATCATTTTTGCAAGAATTAAAAATGTAGTTATGAAAATTAATAATTTGTCTAAAAATCATGCAAAACTTTTATAGTTATAAAATAAAGTAAATTTTGATTGTCACACAGTTGGTAAATCATTTCTGCAAGAATTAAAAATATAATAACTAATCCATTAACCTAAAAAATTAAAAATTTGAAAAAGAAAAAATGAATTAATATTTTTTTACCATTTTTGTGTGTTTTTTATATCATGACCATAAGTACAAAAGAAGGATTAAAATTTCGTGTTCATACTTTATTGTTTAATGCCTGTATTCTAATAATATTAATAATAATGATTTTCTATTTCTCTGTCATTTGTTTTTGTTCGATTCGAATGTTTACTATAATTTCGGTGTGCTTACATTTAATCACACAGAAGTATATGCAATATATTTATATCAGTTATACAGTTATAATTGTACCAAACACATTTCTGCTTATTATGGTAAAAGGTCTTATTTCAAAGATTTTTCAAGTTGACCTGACTCACCCAAACCTGACCCACAGGAAAAAAATGTGATCAACCCAACTCGACCTGCGGGTAGGGTCAGATTCTAATAAAATCAGGTTACCCGACCCGAAGCGGATATCTATATCAAGGTAGGATAGCAATAACGTTTGCACCCCCCTAGCTTGGATCCTGCCTACGCCCATGCAGTATAGTGATAATAATAATGCAGTTCAAAGATTAACGTCTGTGATAAGTATATAATATTTGAGAGAAAATTATTCTAATCTAAACAATTTTTTTTTTATTTTAGTTTCTTGTCTTTATTTATTTAATTGAATTTATTTTTATATATTTTGTTTTTTATTTATTTTGTCTCACATCTTTATGTGGCGAAAACTTTATTAGTTTGTGAGTTTATTTATGCAAATGATTTATTAGTTTGTTTATGCAAAATCTGTGTTAATAAGAATAATTTCGGAATTTAAAAGGTAATAATGCGCTTGTTATTCATGAAATATGAATAAATTGATTCAGATTTAGGACCATCTTCACGATTCTTGACATTTTGAATCAACTGGTGGTCAGGAATGAAAGAGTTCCACTTTTTTGCCACCACTAATTTCCATAAAAAATTTCTGCTCTATAAAATCACAAAAATAATATAAGAAATATGATACAAATTTCTGTATTGAAACACTTTTGGCAGAAAAAGCAGAACTCTTTCTTTGCTTGGGCGACGTTTCTTTGGGATTTAATAGAAAGTCTAATACTTATTTTGATTATACTTTTTGCTATTTCTCTTTTAATTAATTTATAGCAATACTTAATTTTCTATTTATATTTCTAACATATGGGAATTTTTAAATGCTGTTTACTATTTTACAAGTACATTTTTTTAAATACTTTATATCTATAAGGATCTAGTCAAATATATATAGAAGGGATAATTATTAAGATTTATTTATTTGTTTATTTTTTTTTTCAAGCGATGCTGTCTGGATTAAAAAGAAAAAAAAAATCTTGGCTGACTGTTATTAACATAAACATTTATTTATTTTATTTCACATCCAAAAAATTAATTCTCATTATGTGTATTTATGCAAATTTTCCTCTCATACTGCCATGTTAAAAAATGGGGAAAAAATGGGATGAAAGCGGCATATTTTGAAGGATTGATCCTCAAATGTAATTAGCACCAATTTAAGTCAAAGTCCAACTAAATATCTAGTTAAGTTAAATTGTATTAAATTATTCATAGAATACACCGTTCAAAAAATTACTAATACACACAAAGACAGACAGATAGTTTTTTAATGAAGTCAAATCGTGTTCAGAATATATCAAAACGTGTAAAACAACCGAAAAACGGGAGTCGAAAATTTTTACGTATCAAATACTTCTTTCTTATACATGCAGAACAAAGTAAAAATAAAAAGGTTACAAATTTATAATTATCCTAATAACTTTCCCACAGTTATATTATACAAATATAAAATTGGATCCATAAACTTATTAGCGCTATTAAAATAATAATCAGGGGCGCGCCAGCATTGTCAGGCGCCTGTGTGCACAGTTTCAGTTGGCGCCCTATATTACCTTAAGAAAAATCTGGAGTGACTTCACTCGACTTTCCGAACATTGAGTGATTAACAGTTTTGTAGATAAAGTAAAGAAAGAGGAGTTGTTAAACAAACAAAAGAGAGAAATCCATAATAGAGTGTTTGAGTATTTTTCTCCATAAATTACACGATGTTTTATTTAACGCTACTGAACTTTGAGCTCATAGATCATAATGAAGAATTTTTCGTTGTGTCCCTGTAAAAACTTATAAATGCTAGATTCACCAAAATGCTTATAGCTAGTGCAACTGTGATTTATAATATTCACATAAATTTTCAGCTCAATTGAATAAGGCGTTTAGATGTTATCGCACTTTTAAAAATTTGGTCCTATAGGCCATAATGATAAAGAATTTTTCTTTGTGTCCCTGTAAAAACCTGTAAGTGCTAGATTCACCAAAATCTATACAGTTAGTGCAACTGTGACCTATAACATGTGTACAATTTTTTTGCTCAGATTAATAAGGCGTTTAGACGCTAACACACTTTTAAAAATTTGGCCCCATAGGTCATAATGATAAAGAATTTTTCTTTGTGTCCCTGTAAAAAAACTATAAGTGCTAGATTCTCCAAAATCTATACAGATTGCGTATCTGTGACCATGTGTATAAATTTTTTGCTCAACTGAATACGGTATTTAGATGCTATCGTACTTTTAAGATTTTGGTCCCATAGGCCATAATGATAAAGAATTTTTCTTTGTGTCCCTATAAAAAAACTATAAGTGCTAGATTCACCAAAATCTATAGGGTTCGTACTATGGTGACTTACAATATACGTACCAACTTTCAGCTTATTCGAACAAAGCGTTTAGACGCTAGCGTGTTCACTCACAGACATACACACATACATACACACACACATACATACATCATCGTAAAAATAGTGAAAACGGACTCAGGGGACCTCGAAACGTATAGAAACATCAAAATCTCGAATTCGGATTTTTGACATGATTACAATACTTTCCTCACTATAGTGTTCGGAAAGTAAAAATCATTTTATAAAAAATTATCATTTAGCAAGTCAATTGAATCTCGGATCTTAATAGCAATAAGTTTATTCAATGGCTAATATAAAGAGAAATGTATAAAATAAAATGAAATTTAAAAAGAAACAAATAAAAAGTACATCTTGCAGAAAGAAAAAAAAAAAAAATCTTATTCGGGGAGTTGCAAAAACACGAGGTGCAATTGTAAAGGCAATTAGAGAAAACCAAAATAGGCAGATTTAGTGTTAATGTGGGTGCAGAAATGCCGCGTTGAGGCATTACAGTAGATGGCTTAGATAAGAGTTGTAAGTGTAAACGATTCTATTTGTTTGGGTCAAATTTTTAAGTACAGTCGGTAACAAAAGTGCCCGAACACTAGCAAAAATTCCTGTATAAAAAAGTACGCTTAATACTGTATTGTTGAATAAATCCTTGTCGAATCCTGTTCTTAGTCTGTCTAAGAACAGGATTCAACAAGGATTTATTTAGCAAAACTGTATTAAGCGTACTTTTTTTATATAGGAATTTTTGCTAGTGTTCGGACACTTTTGTTACCGACTGTAAATATTTAAACACACACACACACACAAAAAATAATCTTAGTAAACTAAACGTTCGCTCACTTCGTTACACCTTTTTCGAGTATTACGTACATCATACTGATCTAAAATATCCTTCTGTATTCATATTATTACCAAAATGTTGATTTTTTTGCGTGAAAAAAAAAATAATAATTGTAAAGAAACAGGCAATTTCTTGTCGAAAGATGCACTTTATTCAAGGATTATTCTCGAAAAACCAGTAAATTATCGTACTCAAACTCGTACCTCAAAAAGTCATAAAACAGAGTTAAAAACACCACAGAGTGGAATTTCACTCATTTAAGAATAAATATAAACCATTTAAACCGAAATTAACGTTCAGAACAGATGTTCGAATACAACTGATCTCTTTGGGAGTGTCTTATTATAATTTCTGTCGTGATTTGGCGGACTTTCGAGGTTATTCTGCGCCGGAAACCAGTTGATGAATCCAGAAAATTCCAGAACTCGGCTTTTATTGAAGATAGAGCTTCTAAACTTTGGAAACACAAAATTATTACTTCTCGCCAAGTTTGCTCGCCGAATTCATCGCTAAGTTGCCAAGTCTGTATCCAAAGCTGATAATCACCTCCTACCCCATCCCTGTTAAAAGTGAATGAACTTCTCCTTCTTTGCACTTTAATTGTAAATCTGCTTTTATTGCAACAACCCTTTCATTTAGGAAAGTGGTTTAATTTTTTGCAATACTATAGTCGGCAGCAAAAGTATCCAAGCACTAGCAATAATGCCTGTCTAAAAAAAAGTACACTTAATACTGCTTTGTTAAATAAATCCTTGTCGAGTAACGTTCTTAAGTTAGTCTAAGAACGTGATTCGGCAAGGATTTATTTAACAAAACAGTTTTGAGTGTACTTTTTTTTATATCGGAATCATTGGCTAGTGCTCGAATACTTTTGCTGCCGACTGTATAATGAAAAAAAATTATAATTAGTCGTAATATTGCGGTATGTTTGCGCATATAAATGACTTTAACATTTTGTACTAGTATATTAGGTGTACAAATAAGTTTTGGAACAGTTTTCAAAAAATTCAAGATTTATTAAAAAAGAAGTAAAACACAGTTATTCATCGAAGTAATCTCCATCGCACTGAATGACCTTCAGCTATCTCTCAGGTAACTCGCGGATGCCTTTCGCAAGGAAACTTTCGTCTTGCGAGGTGAGAAATTTAGCGACCCATTTTTCCACTTCTTCAAATGTTTTGAATCGCACGTCAGACAAATCTTTCTGCATTTTCCGGAATAAATGATAATCGGATGGGGCTAAGTCTGGTGAATAAGCCGGGTGTGGTACAGCTTCCCATCCAAGCGCTAGTAACGTATCCTTGACCGGTTTACCCACATGAGGCCGCGTGTTGTCATGGAGCAGTTTTACTGGACGTTTTCCTTTACCAGAAAATGGACGTTTCTTCTCAATTTCTTGATTCACTTGCATCAATTGATGACAATAGCGATCGGCAGTAACTGTTTGACCAGGTTTGAGAAGTTCATAATACAGTACGCCTTTCATATCCCACCATATGCACAGCATGACTTTGTGACAATGAACATTGCGCTTTGGCGTGGATGTTGTCGGCTCGCCGGGGTCAACCCAATGATATTTGCGTTTCGGATTATCAAAATAAATCCACTTTTCATCGCCGGTCACAATTTTCCACAAGAAAGACTTTCTATGTTGCTTGTTGTAAAGACTCACACAAATGTTAAGACGGCTGTTTTTATTTTCTTGAGTCAGAAAGTGTGGTACCCACTTTGTTCCTTTTCGAATCTTACCCATTGCTTTTAAACGATAAGAAACAGTTTGTTGAGTTATTCCAAGCTGTTCCGAAAGTTGTTTCTCCGTCTGACAAGAGTTTTCATCCAGCAACGCTTGCAGTTCCTGATCGTTCACCTTTACAGGAGGCACGGTGCGTTCACGGTCACTAACGTCGAAATCACCTTCTTTGAATCGCTTATACCAATACTCACATGTACTTTTAGATACAATGTTGTCTCCAAGAACAGAACATATCGATTCACACGCTTTCCTAACACTTTTTCCTTGATGGAATTCATAGCCAATGCAGTGTCTAATAAATAGCTTATCGGTCTGCATGTTTAATTTACAGAATTTATAGGTTATGTTTATGACTCCTTTACGTTTCGATACTACATATCAAGCGCCATCTATGATAAGTGAGCGGGACCTTTGAATTAATTTAGAATAGCTGTTATGATACAAAATCGAAGTGTCCTAAAACTTATTTGTACACCTAATAGATAAAAGGAATTTATTAGTTTATAAAATTAGAACTCATAAAAAAAAAAAAAAAAAAAAAAAAAAAAAAAAATCCTGTAGTGAGTTCTATTTTTCTCAATTTCATTGTTGAAAACTCTCGAAATACTCTTAAGGTCAAATTAATATATAATAACGATATAGTAACAAGATTTGACTTTGTTAATAATGGATTTTTTTTTTTTTTTTTTTTTTTTTTTTTTTTTTAAGGAGCAAATAAGTTTATAAATATATAAAATAGGAGCATATAATAAATATCACTTGGAAAATATGGATAAAAAATACTTAACAAGGGGAAAAAATGTAATGAAAAGAATTTCGCCCATTTTCATTATTTAAACCTTTTACGTAATTTGTATATAAATTTATATGTGTTTTTCCATATAGTAGTAAGATACAAAAATCTGTTTTAAACTATTTTACCGCGACGGGACGTTTGTACACTGCGCAGATATAAGTAATAGATAAATTTATAAGTAAATAAAATAAGAGTATATAATAAAAATTATTGAGTTTTAAAGTAGATTCTATGAACATTTGAACAGATAATATCATTTAGTGAAATGTAATTCATTTCCTTGAGTTTTTATGAATTCGGGAATAATATACATCCATTTGATCTAAAATATCTTATACTATCGGTGTAACTGCAAAATTTAAAAATCTGTCTGATACCGTTGTGAAGTATAAGTATTTTTTGATCATTTTAAATTTAGAAAAAGATTGTTCCACTGATGCTACGGTAATTATGACAAAATAATCTCGAAAAACAATTAATCCGCATATAAAATTTATTCTTGCTGAAGTAATTTGGAGTAAGGTTATGCTTGGAAACGTGTTTGTGGGGATTTCGTAAAATCCCGTTACAATAGGTGTCGGATACACATAAACAATTTACGCACCGAAATCTGTGACCGCAGTTCCCATAGATTTTACTAGACAAATTTAGCGCTGAAAGGGGAGCAGGTCTCGAATTTACCCCGCTTTACCTCCCGAAATCGAAAATTACATAAAAACAAAAATGGGTTTTTGGAAATATCCTAAAGAAGATGCTTACCTGTTTTCAACATCTTTGTACCATTTTTAGTAGAATACTTTAAGAGAATTTTTTTGGTAGAATCTGGAATTTGCGAAATTTCCCCTCAAAATCGATTTTTCCCCTCCCCCCCGTTAAAAATAAAAAATCCAAAATTGCAGAATATATATATATATATATTTTTTTTTTAACTTAGTTCTAGTTTCTCCTTATGCTATTTCCGCACTGTGAAGTAACTTGGAGCCAAGTTATGCTTAGAAACGTGTTTTTTGCTTTCTTTCTCTCTTGAAAAGGGTGAGGGGGAATTTCGTAAAATCCCGTCAGTATAGGCATCGGATGCATTTAAACAATGCACCCACAATTCGTGACCGGAGCTCCCATAAATTTTCCAACACCAATTTAACGCTATAAGAGGGGCTCAATTTTGTTCCCTCGTAACCTCCCCCCTCCTCAAGATCGAAAATCACAAACATCAAAGTGGGTTTTGGGAAATATCTTAAAGAAGAGGCATGACTGTTTTCAACATTTTTGTACCATTTTTAGTAAATTTCTACTCAAAATTTCGGAATTTACGAAATTTCCCCCGAAAATCCGTTTTCTTCCCTCTCCCCCCCCCCTTAAAAATAAAAAAATCCAAAATCGTAGACAACGATTATTATTATTTTCTTTTTATTTGTACTGAAATATAGACTCCTCATATGCAATTTCTTCACTGTGAAGTAATTTGAAGCCAAGTTATGCATATAAACGTGTTTTTGCCTCCCCCTCCCCCCGGGGGAAAGGAGGGGAAAATTTACAAAAGTTGATAGACATCGTTTTAAGTTGGGTAATTTCTGTCAAGTGTCGTTGAATTCTGTCCAGCTGTTCTCACGTGATACCCAAACAAAAATGTTTTAGACATGCAGACACAACAACCGCACACCCACCACACATGTGCACACACACACACACAGAAAAATTTCTGGAGTCAGATTTGGCTTTCACATATCGCAATTTTTTTCGAATATGAGAAATTTACAAAAGTCTGATTTTATCAATATAGATGTTACATCAATAATGCAAAAGGGAAAAAAACTACGCTAAATAAAATCTCCTGTTCTATTACATTTTCATGTTTGCAATCGAATTATTGTTGTTTTTTTACTAACCTAAATGGTCTTTTTCCGGCAGAAGAGGGGGGTGAAGAGGTTAAGGCGCCCTTTTAAATTTCAATAGAATGCTTTGATATGTTAAAAAAGTCAAAGAAAATTTTGCTAAAGATAGGCGCATCTTTACAATGTTATTCCACTTTTAACGTGCCCTTTCGCAAAAAACCTCCTAAACTATTTGAGGAACACAAGTTTTCCAAGTATATTTTTCAAAGTGCCTCATTTAGCCACACTAGTCGCATGGCTTCAAACCGGCATTATGAAATCAGATTTAATAATGCAATATATATATATTATTCTTTTATTTCTTTTCTTTTTTTTTTTAAATAATTTATCCTCGACTGACGCCTTTTTCACCTGGCGCCTGTGTGCGCCGCACACATCGCACACCGGGTCGGCGCGCCCCTGATAATAATAAGAAGAAATAATAAGAATATAATTAGAAAATTAATGACTATCATAGCTCATTTTAAACGGACCAACGAGATATTTACTGTACTTTTCTAGAAATCCTAATATTTTAATAATAATTCTAAAATCAAAGGCTTCTAAAAATGATAAAAAAAAAAAAAAAAAAAAAAAAAAAAAACACAAAACCAAATTAAAAAATGAATTGCTTACTCTTACACTTTTTATGAGATCATTTAACCTTTTAGTATCTTGTACGCCGCAGACTTGGCACGAAATGGCGAAGCGAAATGAGTGGGAATTTCAAATCAACAGCAGGTGAATCGCAGCGCCCTCTATGCATTCGAATTGCAAGTGATGGTCCGGTACCGGCCTTATAAATTGTGGCCGCAATATGGCAAACATAATGTTGGCCATGTGCTGGTACCCTGCAAAAGGCCAGCTGTTATTATGCCGCTTCTGAGCCACCGGCCTTTTCACTGTAGGCTGGCTTCAATGCTGGCAGCTGTAAGCGGCCCACTGCTTCAGCTACATGTGGCAACCTGCAGCTGATGGCAAGTGCAAGATGCCAGCTGTAGGCCAGAACGAGCCCATCAGTATAAGTTTTGCTGGGATATATATATATATATATATATATATATATATATATATATGTATAATTCTAATATAGAAATATTAGAATTCTTAATTTTAATATAGAAAAATTTATACAAAAAATGATGTACAAGTATAATTTACCATATACTGTTTTCGAAGAATGGAAATATCATATTCTTAAGGATTTAAAGAGAGAATGTGTGAAGAATGGCGACGTCGTTTCTCATGAAAAATATTTAAAACTAATGGAATCAAGTAAGGAACTTCGGGAGAGGTTTATAGTAACTTATGTCGATAAAGCTAATACAAGCTATGCAATAATTTAAAAAAATTATATAATGAGGTTTTAAGCGCAAGTTATAATAATACAAAAAAAATATGAACTTATTAATTCGAAAGTGACAGTTATAGAGAACAGGGTTAAGGCATTTTATTAAAAGTTAAAACCAAAACAGAGAAGCCAAAATTTCCCATATTTAATATTAGTGCAAAAGTTTCATAAAAACCCTATGAAATTTAGGGTGGTGACTTGTGGTTATGGAACTTATCTTGAATTACCTAATAAAAAGTTGTTGCAGGCTTTGAGTGAAATGTTTGAAAAAATGCTATTGGGAGAACAAATTTATAATAAAGTAATAGATGTGAATTATTGATTTACTTAACTAGAATAACTAAGTCAAATAGAATTACCAGCCTATATGCTTATGATTTTGCAGGTCTTTATAATACTATTGATTTCACAGATTTATAGGAAAAAGTTATGGAGTTTTATAATAAATATAGTAATAAAGAAAGTGATAAAGATTTCTTCGTTAATTTGTTTAAGTTTGTCAATCAAGAGAATTATCTGCATGAGGGAACTAAAGTATTTAAACAAGTTCTCGGAATCCCAATGGGGGTGGGGGGAGTTGCAGCTCTATACTGGCTGATATCTACTTACACATTTATGAAAAGAACAACAGTTTAAACAGAGAAACATTATGTTGCAGATATATTGATGACCTTGTATTGATCAGGTTAAATGATGAAAATACAGATATTGATTTTCATTACTACCCTAAGAATTTAAAGCTGAAACCATCTTCCATGAATTGTAAAAATATAAATTGTTTAGACGTGAATATAAAAATAGAGATAGAAAATCTGGTAACTAGAATATATGACAAAAGAAACGACTTTCATTTTAAAACAATAAAGATAATGCATTTTACATCTAACATACATATTTAAGTTAAAAAGAACGTGTTTAGAAATGGTTTAGCTCGTATAGCTAGAATAAATTGAGACTTGGAAGAGATGTTTGAGGATATGGTAGAAGTGCCTTAGGTAGAATTAAGTCTCCTATAATCTAGGTAGATTGGTGTCGTCAGAGCATAGCGCAGGGTTTCCGTAGTGGTTTAGTGAAAAGTATGACGTACCAATTCGTGAATCAGTTTAAAAGGAGTAATGAGTTGAACATGTTGTTGGAAAGAAAGGATGGTTTAGAGAATTGGTTTCATGAGTTTTTTCATTTGGTATTTTGACAGGTGAGGGAACGTTGCATGCGTAGAAGTAGTTTAACCCTGCAGTGCATGTTGTAAGCCATGCCGCCTATCTCCATATTAGTTTTAATTTCGCTCTGTTTCATTTTTAGTTTATGTTAAGTTTATTCTTCATACACTATTTGGTTTAAGTTTGTTTATTAATTTTTTTAAGTTTCTGTTGATTTGTTTTATACTTTAATTTTATGCTTAAATATGAGTTTGGAGTTAAAATTACTTTTCAACAGGATTTTTAAATATATATATATATATAACAGCGTTCAAAATTGGAATTAAAATTAAAATTTTTACCATACAAGTACGAAAAAACTGTTATCATTCCTAAGTTGTTTTCCTGGACTTAATGTCATTTAGTAAAGCACTTTCATCTAGAAAATAATGTATTTGCTTAATTTTGGGTAACCCAGTATACTTTCTATTAATTTATACACACTCCATAGTGTAGTTAAATTTATAATGATGTGAAAAAGACGTAATACAACAAGAAATACATTTCTAGCAATTTCTATATGTAGATCTAATACATTTTTAACCGACTTTAAAAAAGGAGAAAGGTTCTCAATTCCAACCGTATGTTGTTTTTTTTTTTTTTTTTTTTTTTGTTGTTGTTGTTGTTAGCTCATAACTTCTGAACTTTTTGGTGGGGTTTTTGACTGCGTCTCTTATAACCCCTGTCTCTTATTACCCCGGCTTCCCCTAACCATATTAAAATTAATATTAATATTTTAGTTAATTAAATTTATTAATTAATCGTTAGATTTCAAAATGTTCCTCGCACATTAATTTTTGATTAAGACTTCCAAAAAATTTTTTGTATGTAGTTTTTAACCGACTTCAAAAAAAGAAGGAAGGTTCTCAATTCAAACCGTATGTTTTTTTTATGTTTGTTAGCTCATAACTTCTGAACGGATGCTCCGATTTTGATACTTTTTGTTTTGTTGAAAAGGTCTTGGTCTGCAATAGGTCCCATTGTAATATCTTTACGATCTAAAGAAAATACAGGGTGCCCAAAAAAATCAGTCTGAACTCTTTTTACTGCTAAACGGCTGCAGCTATAGTGAAAAAAAGGTATGTAAGTATAGCAAAGTCGCCATGCAGTGCAAGGTTAAATCACCTGGTGGAAAATAGCGGAATTAGTGTTCCTATCTTGAAAACGGTTCTAGAGAAAAAAGTGAATTACTAAGTTGAAGAGTATCACCGATTTAGTACAAAAAGATAGTTTAGACATTCATGCTAGCGTTCCTCTCTCGGAAGTGGTTCAAGACAAGGGGAAAAACTGAATTATAAAAATGAGAGCATCATCACGAAAAGATAGTTTAGACATTGATGCTAAAAATACAATGCTAAAAACGTGCATTTGTTTGTAAGCAATTTCTTACACTATGCACACTTGAGCTACATTGCACATGTTGTGCCCATGCAGTGCAAGGTTAAATCACCTGGTGGAAAATAGCGGAATTAGTGTTCCTATCTTGAAAACGGTTCTAGAGAAAAAATGAATTACTAAGTTGAAGAGTATCACCGATTTAGTACAAAAAGATAGTTTAGACATTCATGCTAGAGTTCCTCTCTCGGAAGTGTTTCAAGACAAGGGGAAAAAGTGATTGATGCTAAAAATACAATGCTAAAAACGTGCATTTGTTTGTACGCAATTTCTTACACTATGCACACTTGAGCTACATTCCACATGTTGTAGTGTAGCAGGTGAAACATACGCTATATAGTTTAAAATACGGTTACTTGATACTTTTTGTTTTGTTGTAAAGATCTTAGTCCAAAGTAGGTCCCATTGTAATATCATTACAATCTAAAGAAAATAAAGCACCATCTGGTGAAAAACAGCGGAATTAGCGCTCCTATCTCAAAAATGGTTCACGATGGGAGAAAAGTTAATTACGAAGTTGTAGAGCGTCATCGATTTACTACGAAAAGACAGATTTTTGACATTATTGCTAAAAATAGAACGCTTAAAACGCGCAGTTGTTTGTTCGGAATTTCTTACATTGTGCACACTTGAACTAATTTGAACACTTTGGAGCGTAGCAGATGACACGTATACTCTGCGGTTCAAAGTACTGTTACTGTAAGCGGTCACATTGATTAGCGCAAAGTTGTTTACAACCTACTTTAGAGAAGAGGATGTTCTTAATTCGAGCGATGTGTTGTTATTGGTGTTTGTAAGCTTATAACTTCGTAAGAGATGCTCTAATTAACCAAATTTAAAAAGGAGGAGGTTCTCAATTCAAAGCGTTTTATTTTGTTGTTGTTGTTGTTGTTGTTGTTTGTTAGCTCATAACTTCTGAATGGATGATCCGATTTTGATACTTTTTGCTTTATTGTAAAGGTCTTGGTCCGAAATAGGTCCCATTGTAATATATTTACGATCAAAAGGAAATACAGGGTGCCCAAAAAAGTCAGTCCTGATTCTTTTAACTGCTGAACAGCTGCAGCCATAGTCATAAAAGTGGTAAGTAGGTACAATAAAGTGGACACGAGCTACGCAATTCAAACACCTACAGCGCCACCTAGTGGAAAACAGTGGAGTCAGCGTTCCTATCTCGGAAACGGTGAATTATAAAATTGCAGAGCAGCATCGATTTAGTACGAAAAGGTAGTTTACACATTAATGCTAAATATAAAACGCTTAAAACGTGCATTTGTTTGTTCACAATTTCGTATTTTGTGCACACTTGAACGACACAGCATATGTTGTAGCGTAGCGGATGACATTTATGATATGTAAAATTCGAAGTATGGTTATTATAAGCGGTCACATCGATTAACGCATAGAATTTTAAACCGACTTTAGAAAGGAAGAGGTTCTCAATACAAACCCTGTTTCTCATTGTTGTTCTTGTTTAAATTTGTTAGCTTATAACTTCGTAAGAGATGATTTAATTTTAATACTTTTTTTGTTGTCCTAATGATCTTGGCCTGAAATAGGTTTCATTATGATTTCATTAAGATATAAACAAATTACAGGATACTCACAAAAGTCTGTTCCCACTCTAACTGCAAAACGCATGCAACTACACTGGTAAAAGCAGTATATAATATAAGTATCGATGTTGAAACTTTTGTCCGTCAACTGCAATGCATATTTTGCTCTTTGTTTGAACTTTACGCTGCGCAGTTTCCAGCGCAGCGGGTGACATTTATTCTCTGTAAAGTTCAATATATATGCCTAACAGAATTTCTGGTTGCGAATACAGCGTATTCGTTCTTTACATTTCTAAAGACTTTTTAATTTAACGTATGTTTAATCAATAGATAGTTTTAGGTTGATTTCTTTAGAAATCGACATATTTCAATCACTTCGTTTATCTATATATATATACATATATATATATAATGAAAATATTGTCATCACGATAACTCCCGAAATAATACTCGAAATCGAACCAAATTTGGACAGTGAACTGATGTTATAAATATCTTGGATGAGTTCGTTAACCAAGTTGATCCGACTTTTTGTTTTCAAGTGGCAGCCACTTGAATATTTCTAACCCACATTGTAAAAAGTATACTTAAAACAAGATTTGCTTGAATTTTTTATGTAAATCTAGACTACATAAGGGTCTAAATGAACTTTATTAATGAAATTTATCTGCCATTTTTAATAAAGTGGAGGATATCTTAAGTTAAGTGGGCCACTTGAAATCCGGCTAAGACTTGGAAATTTAAAATCACGATAACTTCCGAAATAACGCTCCAAATCGAACCAAATTTGGACGGCGCACAGTGGATCGAACAATGTTAAAATACGAACATAGGCCCAAAAATCAACCTCTAAATAACTGATATTTTGCAGTGAAATAATTTAAAAGAATGTCTAAAAAATACAAATATATGGTTATTTCTTCAATTACACGAAGTTTTGTTGTATATAAATAAGTTCAAAACGAAAATTTTCAGAAATAAGATTTTTCGATAAATTTCAATGACTTTATTTGAATAGCCATCAAGTGGCACTTACGATAACTATGAAAAAATACGAAATAAAAATACTTTTAATAATGTCCTAATAAAAGTTTAAGGTACTTCTGCCAACATTTTGTTGGTTTTTTTATGTTGTGATTTACGCATGAAATGTGAATATAAAATTAACAACAAAATTAAATTTATAAGTTGCGTAACTTTTTTTGTCCAAAATTGTCCAAAATTTCAAACACATTTTACTACTCCCAAAAGTATGCATTTTCATCTGTGAAAAGGATTTGCGCCATAAATCGCCACTTTTAGAGTAAAATAAAATTTTATTCTGTTTACCCTCAAATTATCAATCGAGAAATGTATCTGAATAACTGTATTCATTAATGACAGAAAATATATTAAAATTTTTATCGTGAAAATATTATAGAATTTAGATGATTAAAATAAATTTAATAAATCAGAAATTAAATTTTTTTTTTTTAAATATTTAATAAAATAATTAATTTTACTTTAATGGTACTGAAAAGTACCGTTGGACCCAAAAAAGGAGGGAAATGTAAATAGTTGACGTGATATGTCATAAAATGTTAAAATTAAGTAAATGTTTAACGTTAAATAATCAAATGTTAAAACTAAATAATGTAATAACATATTACGATTTAAAGTAAAAGTTCCTGTGTTTCAGGAAAAAGTTCCTTCCTTTGCACATTTATTTTATTCGTTCTCATGCTTGAAATCAGGGGGTCAGATGTTAATAACAAGTGATGTAGGAAATCTTCGTTACAAGCTCTTCGATTTATTTTTCCCGTGTGGTATTCTCTGTATTTACGAAACTCTTTATTTCGGGCTTCGCTAGCTTCTTCTGACAATTGTCCAATTGGAATAGAAAAATTTTCTATTATGTCTTTTCCATGAAACAATAGTTTGTGAACTGAAGCTGGCATATAGTACCACACATATTTTGAGACACACTGTTTCGCTGTTTCCAGTGCAAATTTTCCAAATTTGTCTCCTAAATTTCCCTTCCAAAATTGTTCTCCTAAAAATAACAGAACCTAGAAACAACGTTTTTTAAAATTTCTTTGATAAAAATTCACTTTATTTGCTTATTTGTTTAAAAATTATTTCTGATAGCAAAATAAAACAAATAAAAAATCCAGTTCAATCAAAAAAATTCATTAATTATTGATCGCCTGCCTTCCATAAATCTTTAGTAAAATAAAGACAAAAGTAATTTTTTTAATAGAGTTTGTCAGTAAATGCCTGCATGAGTTTTCTATTGAAAAACTACATAAAAAAAAGAAAAGAAAAAAGAAGCAGTAATCTAATGATATATTTATCATTGTGTGCTAAATTAATTGTGTTACAAATATAGATTTTCTTCCCGAAATTTTTATTTATTTTCTTTTATTCTCTTCTTTTATACAACATTTCTTTCTTTACCAGGTATGTTTCTAAATACCTATTTGCAGCAGAAAAATATGATACCGCTTAACCCCTTTATTAAACCATTTTTTCCTCAAATGGCACATTAAACTATTTTCACGAATAAAATTTGATGTAAAGTAAAAAATTCATTTAGCCCATTAGAAATAATTAATTTTACTTTTGGCATCTTATTCTCTTAGTCAATCGCATACTTCTCACAACCCATCGTATTAGCATAAGCAGGATTGTCACAAACAACTACTTTTTAATTTTTTTCCCACTAGAATTATCAAAATAATTTTCATAGTGATGTTTTTCCAGAAAAATGATACGCAGGAATCATTATTTTAAAAAATTGGTGCCAGGTGAATAAAACGATAACGAATTTGGTGGGGAAAATATTCCCTCGGCCTTATAAAGGGTTAAAAAAAAGCATGAAATCGCTTTAACTATCATACATATATACATATTTAAATCGAAATGTGACAAAAAACATCATACATAGATAATAATAATACCATAACGTTCCTATGTTCGCGTCTGCCTATACTTCGATCCACTGTGCGGCGTCTTAAATTGTGTTATGAATATCTTGGATGAGTTTCTTAATCAAGTTGCTCCACCATTTTGTTTTCAAGTGGTCTCCACTTGAAATTTTCAAATTCAAATTGTAAAAAGCGTTTTCCGAATTTGTTTGAATTTGATGTATACATAGACTATATAAGTGTCTCAATGAAGTTTATTAATGAACGTATCCGCCATTTTTAATAAAGTGGCGGATACCTTAAGTTAAGCAGGGCCACTTGAAATCAGGCTACCACTTGAAAATTTAAAATCCCGATAACTTCCGAAATAATACTCCAAATCGAACCAAAATTGGACAGTGTCTTAACTTGTGTTATGAATATTTTGAATGATTTTCTTGGATGAGTTCGTTAATCAAGTTGCTACAACTTTTTGTTTTCAAGTGGCAGCGAATTGAATATTTCTAATCCACATTGTAATAAGCGTATTTAAAGCAAGATTTGCTTGAATTTTTATGTAAATCGAGACTACATAAGGGTCTCAATGAACTTTATTTATGAAATTTATCTGCCATTTTTAATAAAGTGGCGGATATTGTAAGTGGGGCCACTTGAAATCAGGCTACCACTTGAAAATTTAAAATCACGATAACTTCCGAAATAATACTCCAAATCGAACCAAATTTGAACAGCGTCTTAACTTGTGTTATGGATATCATGGATGAGTTTCTTGACCAAGTTGCTCCACCATTTTGTTTTCAAGTGGAGACCACTTGATATTTTCAAATTCAAATTGTAAAAAGCGTATTCCGAATATGTTTGAATTTTGATGTATACATAGACTACATAAGTGTCTCAATTAAGTTTATTAATGAACGTATCCACCATTTTTAATAAAATGGCGGGTAACTTAAGTTAAGCGAGGCCACTTGAAATCACGCTACCACTTGAAAATTTAAAATCACGATAACTTCCGAAATAATACTCCAAATCGAACCAAATTTGGACAGTGTCTTAACTTGCGTTATGAATATCTTGGATGAGTTTTTTAACCAAGTTGCTCCACCATTTTGTTTTCAAGTGGAGACCACTTGAAAATTTCAAATTCAAATAAAGAAGCGTATTTTGAATTTATTTAAATTTTGATGTATACATAGACTATATAAGTGTCTCAATGAAGTTTATTAATGAATTATGGATTTTCTCGCCAAAAGTCGCCAAATGGAAAAGTCTCCAAATTTGGCGCCAAATCCATTACCTGCCATATTGGAGCTTTTTAATGTGTTTTTAAGGGAAAATTAGTCTATATCAACGTTAAAACAAACTAGAAATGCAGAAAATTAACATTTAATCAACTTACTAAGCCTCTTTGAAAGAATTTCTACAAAAATAAATAAATAAAAATAAATAAATATAAATAAATAAATAAAAATAAATAAAAATAAATAAATAAAAATAACTTTTTTCAAATTTGCAACAATATCTTAGATTAATTAGCTCACTGAGCAACTTTCTCTGCCATTTTGATCCAAGTGGCAGCCACTTACATTTTCAACACGATGACTTTTGAGATTCTGAATTAATTGCAACTATATTTGTACAGTAGTCTTATCTCACAAATGCATATGATATATTTGTCAATTTCGCCCACCATCTTGTTTCCAAGCGCCGGCCACTTGAAAATTTTTAATTCACATAAAAAAAATTTTATGAACCGATTTGCTTAAAACTCCATATGTAGATAGCCTACATCAATATTTATACTAATTCGTTAATAATTTGTAGCCTCCATTTTGAAACAAAATGACGGCTACTTGATAAGGAAAAAGAAATCAACGTACCCTTCCAAATAAGCCGGAAGGACTTGTTTTTGTTCATATCTGATAAAGGCAAGAAAAGTGACACAACTGAAAAATGCAGTATTTGAGAAAAATCAACTTAAAAATAATTTCACTAGAATAAAACTGGTACAACTGTCTCTCGAGTGGATAACTTTCTGGATGGAGATGTAACTTTTTTGTTCACATCGGGTGCATTTCATGTATTTTTCAGTGACATAAACCATTTTTTGAGTTATGTGACTTTTGTTGGAAGTTGTGATTTGTGAAACTGCCGTCGAACGTCTTCTGATGTTCTGCTATAAAAATAAGTTTTCACTGAAAAGAGAAAAATAAAACATTTTTGTAAAAAAATAGAACCGACTCCAAAAAGCAACTACTATTCAAACAACTGAAAAAAAAATGGTACGGAATGAAACTGTAAATTTCGCCTAAAAGTATAATTTTTTTTCTTTCGCCAAACAACTTATAACACTACAATTAATCATAACTTTTGAAGTCGGCGCAAAATTAAATGAAAATCGATACCTTTATTCAATACAAAAATCAAATCCTATTCCAAATACACATCTCACATTGTCACGTGCAAAACGCAGCCTAAAACTACTTTGATTCAAGAAAACAACTAAGATTTCTTAAGCAGGAAAAGTTGGCGAAGATACTGGTATCAGACGTTCTTGGTGAAAGAAAAATCGCAAAATTATCTGGCAAACATATTTAATTTCTTTGAGATATCATGGTTATTTTGATAAGGTATATTAAGAGAGTAATCAAGAATATG
The DNA here is from genome assembly GCA_963930645.1 of Salticus scenicus. Classification (NCBI taxonomy): domain Eukaryota; kingdom Metazoa; phylum Arthropoda; class Arachnida; order Araneae; family Salticidae; genus Salticus; species Salticus scenicus. The sequence goes on along the minus strand of OZ005654.1, from coordinate 339,298,802 downwards.
TAACAATACTTCGTGCAATATATATTATGAAAACATACATCTTGCGTGTATATTTTTGCCTTACGTTTTGATCGCCAAATCCAAAAGCCACCAAGGATGATAGTTATCAAAGTTATACCATATTTGCAAAGGAAACATAAATACCGCATTGTGAAGAATGTTCACTGTTCTATGTAGATTCTACTAATGAACCAATTGTATACAGAGATGAAATAATAAATTAAACTTGAAAATGGATCCTTCGAGACAGCAGCATTTGTTGCTACCGATCTAAAAACAAACCTTTAAAAACTAATTAACTTTTATTTAATTTTGCGCCGACTTCAAAACTTATGATTAAGTAGTGTTATAGGTTGTTTTGCGAAGGAAATTAAATATTTTATAATTTTAGGCGCAATTTACAGTTTTATTCCATACCATTTTTTTTTTTCAGTTGTTTAAACAGTAGTTGCTTTTTGGAGTCGGTTCTATTTTTTTACAAAAAGGTTTTAATTCTTTTGAAATTAGTAAAAATTGCACGAAAGACTTGATTTCTGCACAGAGACTAAGTAAAAAGTAATAATGCATTACGGTCCGAAGCAGGACACTTTGGTCCTGCCGTTTTTGTCCCGAGGAAATTTTGGTCCCTGGCCATTTTAGTTCCGAGAAATTTTGATCCCGCTAAATCTTTTTCTGACTTTTAATCATATATCAGTTTTTCAAATATGATAGCCTATTTGTTGGGGGAAAAATTGAAGGGAAATTTGAAGTGTTCTTAGATTATTTTTAATTAAGGAGGATCTTATAGGTAAATACATAAATTTTCGATATTACCTATGCTCCCTAACCATTGGGATTCAGAGAATTTTGTTCTGATTTTTTACGAACATTTAATATATTTAAACTTTTTTTTTTTTTTTTTTTTTTTAATGCAACTGAACTTTCTTTTCTTTCTTTCTTTCTTTCTTTTTTTGAGATTTTTTTCCTTTTGATTTCAATTTAACTTACTTTAATAGTAATTTTATTTTTAATTTTCTGTTAGTGACAACATTTTGTGATTTTAAAAGTATTGTTAACAATAACATCCGTAACTTCTTATACAGATAATTTTTGTTAAAACTAGTATGTTGTGGCCACCACAAGACTTTCTTCTATATTTTCCTATACATATTCAATCAGTAACAAGAAAAAAAAAAAAAAAAAAAAAAAAAAAAACCGAATTATTTATTTATTTATTTATTTATTTTTTTGTTGTTAAAAGTAAAAAAAATCGATAACTTTGTTTTAAATTATCACAGATTTATAGTTCAACCATTCGTTTTAAAGGTATTGACAAGATCTTTCGAATGATACCCATCTTCAAAATTTACCCCCCAGGCGGGAAGCAATGCCCCCACATGCACAGAAATTTTTTCCTAGTTAACTATTACTATTATCAATAACTCATATTAATTTTAGAATCATAAGTTAAAAATAACTCTCATTATGTACATTTATACGAAATTTTGTCCTACACTGCCATATTAAAAATTTAGAAAACATGAGATCACAGCGCCACCTGTTGAGCGATTGATCCCCAAATGTAATCAGCACCTGTTTATGTCGGGGACCAATTAATACCAAGTTTGGTTAAATTTCGGTAAAAAAAAAAAAAAAAAAAAAAAAAAAGATTTTTTTTTGTTTTTTTTTGTTAAAAGTAAAAAAAATCGATAACTTTGTTTTAATTTATCACAGATTTATGGTTTAACCATTCGTTTTAAAGGTATTGACGAGACCTTTCGAAAGATACCCATCTTGAGACTCTGCCCCTCCGGGGGGGGGTACTTCCCCTCTCCAGTGTGGGGGGCGGAACCGATGCCCCCACATGCACAAAAATTTTTTCCTTGTTAACTACTACTGTTATCAACGATATCTTTCGAAAGATACCCATTGTGAAAATCTACCCCCCCCGGGGAGGGGGGGGTATTTCCCCCCTAGGGGGAAAGAGATGTCTCCCCATGCACAAAATTTTTTTCCTAGTTACATACTACTATTATCAATACTTCATATTAATTTTAGAATCACAAGTTTAAAATAACTCTTATTATGCACATTTATATGAAATTTTATCCTATACTGCACTGCCATGTTTAAAAATTTAGATAAAATGCGATCACAGCGCCACCTATTGAGCGATTGGTCCCCAAATGTAATCAGCACCTGTTTATGTCGGGGACCAATTAATACCAAGTTTGGTTAAATTTCGTTAATAAAAAATAATAAAATAAAATAAAAAAAACGATTTTTTTTATGTTTTTTTTTTTTTTTTTTTTTTTGTTAAAAGTAAAAAAAAATCGATAACTTTGTTTTAAATTATCACAGATTTATGGTTCAACCATTCGTTTTAAAGGTATTGACGAGACCTTTCGAAATATACTCATCTTGAAACTTTGCCCCCCCCGGGGGGGAAACCGATGCCCCCACATGCACAATTTTTTTTTTCCCACTTAACTATTACTATTATCAACGAGACCTTTCGAAAGATACCCATCTTGAAAATTTACTTACCCGGGGGGGGGGGGGGGTACTTCCCCCCAGGGGGGGAACCGATGCCCCCACATGCACAAAAATTTTTTCCTAGTTAACTACTACTATTATCAATAATTCATATTAATTTTACAGTCACAAGTTTAAAATAACTCTCATTATGCCCATTTATACGGGATTTTGTCCTATTCTGCCATGTTAAAAATTTGCATAGAATGCGATCACAGCGCCACCTGTTGAGCTATTGATCCCCAAATCTAATCAGCACCAGTTCATGTCAGGGTGCAACCAAATACCAAGTTTGGTTAACTTTCATTCATTGGTTCGTGAGATACAGCGTCCACAAAAAAAAAAAAAAAAAAAATGATACAGACAGACAGACAGACATTTTCTAAAAATCATTAATTCGTAATCTAGACATCCCAAAACATCTAAATCCATCAAAAAACGAAGGTCGAAAAATTTCGCGAATCCAATACTTTCTCTATATTACATTAACACATACTTATAAAGCAATTCAGTCATTTTAATAACACAGAAACCATTAATTCATTTAATATTCTAATGTAAATTGTTGGCGTAAGCAATCACGTATAGTTTTAATCTACTCTTCAAACAATAAGTTAGGACAAATTATTTAAGCATATGCATTGCATTTCTTTAAAGCTATTTAAAATGTAGTATTATTTATTTCACTGACCGTGATAAGATAAAGGTTGAAGCAGAAGGTTAAAAATCAAACAAACTAACAAAAAAAAAAAAAAAAAAAAAAAAAAAAAAAAAGAAAGAAAGAAAGAAAGAGAAAGAGAGAAAAACGTTCTTCCATCCTCTCTGTAAACACCAGACGAGTTGCTGTATTAATCGTTCTTGTCCCTTCACAATCTTTCTCGCCAAACCCCCAAAAAGTTGATGTTTTGTAATGGCACGTCCCTGTAGCACTTTTACAATCTGTACACCTACTGGAGTAGGTAAAACAATAAAGCAGTTTCATTGGTTCTCTTTTGCGAGATCCTCCCACAACAAGTCGAAATTATCTTCCCATATGAATGAACACCCGTTTTATTATTATTTTTTTTCCGAGTACAAATTAATCATTTTAATTTACAATAAAGATGGATTTCCTTCCCACTATTCCAAGAATCTTACAACAGTTAGCTAACCTACAAATTTGGAAAATCAGATTGTTCAAAGTAGAGATACAATTTTAATTCGCTTCAATATAAAATGTGTGGATGACATTAATAAATGGATTAAAGGGTTTGGAAACAAAACAAATACTAAATGGAATGCCAGTTATTTACGCCCTGAAAGAGAAAGGTTTGTTTGTTAAGTTTAGTTTTTAGTTTCTAAATAAATTTTGGCTTTTCCACTTTAAATGCGGAATTTGTTTAATCTTTTTTGTTTCTTGTTTTGTTATTTCTCAAAATAGATATTTTTATTTTTACAGGAATTACAAATCATTTCGTAAGGTGCATTCTAAAAAAAAATAAACGATTGATTTCAAAAAATGTAGAATGTCGATAATATTGTCTTCGATAATTGTGAAGATAAAATTAGGCTCTGCACGTACTAGAATGACAGACAAGTTTATAGCTGTAAGTTATACGTAATTTTCGGTCATCGTTTACATTTCCCATATATTTTCAGAAAACATGAATGTTAAAATGAAGTCAAATTTTAATTTCTGTTTTGTTTTCTGAGAATATATTATCTAAAGAAATTTTTGTAATCATGAAAAAAAAAAAATCGACGAGGAGATTTTGATATATTATACGTTTTAAGGTCTCCTGAATTAATTTTTTTTTTTTTTTTTTTTTTTTTTTTTTTTAAGAAATGAATATAAGAATGTGGATGTTTTTGATGCATCTATACGTTTTAAGATTTCTTGAATTGTTTTTTATATTTTCATAATGATGCATATAAGTATGTGTGTAATTTTGATCAATCTATACGTTTTGTGGTTTCCTGAATTCATTTTTACTGTTTTTTGTTGATTTATATGTGTTTTAAGTGAGTACGATAACATGTAATGTTCCAATGAACTAAAAATTGGTAAGTGTATTATAGGTCATCTCCGCACGAATTGTATCTACTTTGATGAATCTAGTAATTACAGTTTTTTTACAGGAACACAAAGAACAGTTCTTTATCATTATGACCTTTGGGGTCAAATTAAACTGCGTTGCAATAAATATTTTCTTTTCCGACTCCTGATACGATTCTTGCTTATTCTTATGAAAATTGACCTCCTGAATACAAATATGACTCCCATTTTTCCAAGTCACTCCCCGTTTTCTCAGGACATCATTCGTCCCCCCATTTTTATAACTGTTCGGTAATTTTATGGGCATGGATTTGATTTGGCGAATAAAAAACAATTAATTTAACACATAAAGACAAAAAAAGTATAATGTTTAATATATAGCATTAATAATTGAAAAGATATAAGAAATGTTATACATAATTTCAGTGGCAACCCCCTCCCCCCCCCCCCTCCTCCTACCTAAATCTTTTCCTTGCCGCAGATGTTTTTGTTTTAGAATTTTCCAACTCTGCAGCCCCTCAGAAGATATTTAACATTTAAAATAATCCCCCCCCCTTCTAAAAATCAAAATTATAGCCATAAAATTACCGAATAAAGTGATAAAAATAGTGTGCCATCCTCAAAAATGGTGACTGATTGGGAAAAATGGGCGCCATATTTGGATTCAGGATGTCATTTTACATAAGAATTTGCAAAAATGGTGTTGGAGGCAATTTTCATTTAGAGAAGTGTTATTAAAGTGCGATACCATCTAATCGCTATGTTCGAAAGAACTGAAAGTTGTAGGTATGTTTCAGGTCATAACGTATCACACGAAATAAACAGATTTTAAGAAATTTAGAACTTATAGCTTCTTTTATATATATATATCTCTCTGTTTTTACTTTCATTACCCGACTGCCGTAAGTAATGGAAGTACTGTATTCGGTCAAAAAATTCAATATCGAGATTTCCCCTGATTTACATGTTTTAAAGCCTCCTGAGTCCAAAAAAGGTTTTTTAAATTGGGCAATGTGTGTGTGTGTATGTGGGGAATCTTCTTACTTTTATGTCTCGGAAACTAATAAAGATAGAACTACGAAACTTTAGAATTCAAACATGTCTGAATTTTCCAAATGTTGATGAAAATTGGAAAACCGGAAGTGGGGCCGTAAGTCCGTATCTCAAAAACGGCTCTAACGATTTTCTTAAAAGTAGCTGTATAAACATTAGATGTCCTTTCGAATGATATAGTTGGTTAGTTCTGGAAAATTGATAGGCATCCTGTATAAATAGCTGAATTTCAGGTCCTAAGAGTGCGTTCCTTTCAAAATGGCTGTATATTTTTTTCAAACTTGCCATATTAACCCTCTTTTAAATATCCTTTCGCATGTAATTGTTGTTTTCTTGTCAACAATTAATTAGGCCAAGCTTTGGTAAAAGTCGGTATCTCGAAAACGGCTCTAACGATTTTCTTGAAAACTGTTACATAAACCCATTTTAGATATCCTTCCTTTCTCATGCTTTACTTGGTTATCACAGGAAATTAATAGCCATTCTGATGAGATAGATCAGTTTTAGATTTCGGAAATTGATGTTTCAAAAAAAAAAAAAAAAAATCGCTGTGTAAACTCTGTTTTATATGTCTTTACACGTGTATTAACTTTCTCTAACCGGAAAATTTTTAGGTGTCTATTTCATTAAGCGAAATTTATGTCTTCTGATAACATTATCTCCAAAAAGTGCATATAAGATTTAATAATGTTAAATCGTTTAAAATAAAAAATAACTAAATAAATATTTTGATGTTTAGAGCTGTCTCTTTACAGTTCTTTTACAAAAACGCACAAAAGTATTTGGATGCATTACAATCCACTAAATTACATACAACGGAGGGAGTGATATTCAAACACTCTACGATTTTCCCTTTGTTTATTTAGTGAGTTCTCTAATTTGAATAGATTTAAACAGCTGTTAATTATTAACACTGTAAAAAAATGTTGTAAATTTTCCTGCACTTTGTGCTGTTTTTTTCCAAGCACTGGCACTATCTAATAAAATAACAGCAACAATTTTGTAAAAATTTATTTCTACCGCTCGCAAACAATAGCAACGTGACTTCCTTTGGACTTTAGATGGAATTTTGCGGTTTGTAGCAGATGTTCCAATATATCTGAACTGGCGGCGAGGGAAAGACAGCTGAGGAAACAAGTATATGTCATGTGATCAAAGGAGGGAGCATTTGAACTTCTCGTTTCACCGAAAGCTGCTAGTGTTCTTAAGATTGTGGTGATGCACGTGCTTCCTGGATTGATTTAATTATTTTATATTTAGTGATTATTGTAAAGGATATACTTATTTTGTAATAAATAACAAGAAATCGGTAGTCAATGCTGTGTTCCTGACAGAAAATTCAATATAAAATTTTCAAGAAATATTGTTATTTCGTTTATATTCTCGAAGGATTATCATTTGAAAAAAAAAGGTTTACTGGATTTCGTGTGATTTTCTTCCTATAAAGATTGTTTCGTATGCATACCAGCCAAGTCTAGTGTTGTTACCAGTAAACTACTATTTTTTAGCTATTTCTATTGGTCTACTAGTTTTTGTTAAAAATCTACTGTGTTTTAAGAACCTACAAGAAAAATCGTAAAATCGAGCAATTTTCCTGTAAAAAATATATGGAGGATAAGAGAATAAATATATTAGTATAATGAGGCTTATTAAATGTATGTGTAAAAATTGAAATATTGATTTCAATTATTTCAAAATAATCTTAAATTTTTCGGTGTTTTAAATAATGCTTTTGTGATTAAATATATTTACATAGTCATTGTGAGTGTATTTTCACTCATGTGAGATAATTAAAAACTGAATTTTTATCCTCATTATCTGATGAAAATCTGGAGAATATTTTAATTTCTAAATGCAATAAAAGTTGAATGAACAACAATTTAATTATTCTTTTCTTAACAAAGCAAAATCTGCTACAACAATGTAAAAAATTGTGTTTAAGTAAGTATTATTGACAACATTTTTTTTTTTTTTTTTTAATCTATTTTTGGGATTTAAAATTAATTTTTTAATATACATAATCTCAATATTTTATTGCTTTTCATTTGAAAGATTAGCGATTTATTTAAAAAATATTAATATTTATAGAAAATCTTTTATAAATTCATATTTTTTTCTTTTCATCAACTATATATTTATATAAATTCAGACTTTATTGTTAAAAATATCAATTTATAAAACCTACTTTTTTTTTTTTTTTAATTGAAGGTTTGGCAGGTATGTAACAGTATTACAGAATAAAGATCAATTTTTATTTATAGCAGTTTATTATTGTTAGTTTAACCTAGCGTTTGATTTCATTTAAAATAATACTAGTAATAAGAAGCATGTGTATCTCTTATAAGATACTATTTAATATTCTGATAGATAATATAGATAAATAAATATGGACAAGTATTATTTTTGATTCCTTAGATTTGAATTTTAATATTTCTACTTCCAAGATTTAAAAAAATACAATAAATAAAAATAACTGAAATATATCTACTATTTTTCATGCAATTGGAAACGCATCTTTTTATTTTAATATTATTTCAAGTATTTTTACAATTGTACTGTTATCTTTTTTTTTTTTTCCAAAGACTTTGAATCATTTTTGAAAAAAAAAAAGTCAAAGTAACTTGTATAAACTTATTTATACAAGTACTTGTATAAATAAATTGTATAAATACTTGTATAAATAACTGAAATGAGTCAATTTGATATTTTATTAAAAAGTAAATGAATAAATAAAATTAAGCCAAACATTTTCAAAAATTTCCGTTTGTGTATGGGGGAAAAAAAATGTAATTAAGCATATATTTTTAATTTCATTTAAGATTATGCTGATTAATGTATAATTAATCAGTAATTAAAAAAAAATAACTTGTTTTATTTTTACATAATTTACATATAATTTATTATTGTATCAACTTTAACAATAAAAAAATAAATAAGTGAAGACGTTATTTATTAATGCATTTTTAAATGAATCATTTTAATTTCTCTACATTTTTAAATGACATTACCTACATTTAATTATTCTGTTTCAATTTGATATACTTTGATTCAATAATATGTTAAGGAAATATACTCTAATTAGATTCGCAATTATCATATTCAAATAATACCTTATATATTTATAATGATTTGATTTGATTTTTTTTTTTTTTTTTTTTTTTTTTTGAGGAATGGATTTACAATTTCTAAAGTAAATTATTTTTTCTATCTTACTTCTTTTTCTAATGCAGATTGTTTTTTTCTTTTTTTAGCCATGTAATTAAACATTTATAATAAAAAAAAAAGGCTGTTACTTCGTTATATCTTCATTGCCATAATTTTTATAGAATTTCATCTTATAAAAATACTAGGAAATTAGTAGATATTTTTTCCTCTATTCTGCTAATCAAAAAAAAAAAAAAAAAAAAAAATCAAATGTGTGAAGCTATCTTTTTAATTATAACTTCAATTTGTAATAAGCCATTTTAAGCTATTTTTAAATTTTGCTGATAAGAAAACTTTATACAGAGCAAGGGAAGGGGGAGAAAAAAAAATATTTCAATATTGAAATAATAATAATAAGCGTCTTGAAATTTAGATAATGTTATAATGAAGATTTTGCAGTTTGTAATAAATAATTAAAAGTTATTTTTTATTTTGTTTTATATTTCTTACAGATAAACAAAGAATTTTTTTTTCTCTCCTTCCTTGTATGTTTGTTGGAGCAACATTAAACATTGAATTATTTCATCAAATCATGACTGCCAATTTTATTCAGAATTTTTATCTTATAAAAATACTAACAAATTAATATTTATTTTACTGTTTTAGATTTTTTTTTTTTTTTTTTTTTAACTACACAGTTAATTTTAAAAGTACTTAAATGAGTTAAATTCTCTTTGCATTTATAAAAACATCTTGCAATAACCTATTTTTTAAATTACATTTCTGATATGAAAAAATTACGTATGTTAAAAAAATAAAGACAGAAAGAATTGAAACATCGATGCAATGAAATATTTTCATCTTAATATTTTAATGTAAAATATATATATATATATATATATATATATCTGCAGTTTTTTTTTTTTTTTTTTTTTTAATCAGTTTAAGGTAGTATCTACTATCTTTTTCTTCCCCTGATGGAAGTTAGCCCCTTTGTTTTATTAAAAATAATAATAATAATAATAAATAAACAATAGTTTTCTTTGTTTGAACAACGTAATTAAACATTGAAATATTATTTCATCCAAATCTCGATTGCCATATTTTATGTATAGTTTTATTATAAACAAATACTAATTGGTTAAAAAAATTTTCCTCTTTTTTTTGTAATTCAAAAAGAATTTAAATGTGTTACGCTCTCTGTTATTATTTATAAATGCAATTTGAATTAAGCTATTCTTTCAAATTAAATTACTCAAATGAAAGTTTTCTTCATATTTAAAAAAATAAATATTAATATAAGATATAATTAATATTTTATCTCGAAATTTATATAATGTCATAATGAAAATTTTCTGCAGTTTGATTATAATGAACAATTTAAGTTAAGTTTTTTTTTTTTTTTTTCTTTTCCAATTTTGAAGAACATAGATCCATACATTAAACATAAGCAACTATTTCTTGTAAATTAACTAACTAAAAAAATATATATATCGATACAATAATTCATTTATGATATCTGCATAGTATACTGCACGGTAAACAACCTTCTATCCTTTCCCCTAGCGGTGAAAATGCTGTCTAGGCCTCTTAAATATCCTAGAATGCCTTGTACAAGGCCACTTCTTTCTCCCCCCCCCCTACCCTACTGACAAAGATACTGTTCTATATTTATTTTATTTTATTTATTTTTATGTTACATTATTAAAGATTAAAAATATTTTAAACTAATTCCTAAATTTTAAAATTTATAAGGAAATTAATTATTTTTTGTGTCTTATATGTAACTGTTATTAATGTGTATATAACATAAAAAATTCTGTCGTTAATAAAGCGATAGGTTAAGAAAATTACTTTGTAGTATAGTTATAAGTGAAAAATTAATTTACTTTGCTATTGCCATTTGAAATGAATCTTTTAATTGCTGATACACATCTTAATAAAACATATTTTTCTTTTAAGAAACTATACATCGAAACTTTCTCTCAGACATTAAGTGAAAATACATTAAGTGGCATTAACTGAAATAAAATCGTTATAATAAATTTAACTATTAAAATGATTTTATATTCTAATAATTATTTTTATATATAATGCTACAGGAAAAATTACATTTTAATGACATCTATATATTTTCCTATTTTTCTTTCTTTGCAAATTTAGAAAAGCAAAATATTTAAATTAAAAATAAGTATAGTTGTCAATATGTGAAATTCTGAAATAATACATGCTTCAAAAAATTTATTTTTCATTAACAAGATGTATCATTTAATAGTCGTTTTTCATGTTTGTAAAACTTTGTAATAAATCTGAAAAAAGTAAAAAAAAAAAAAAAAAAAAAAAAATTATTTTTAGCTTGAAATAACTAAAAATATAAATATTCAAATATAAACATTTTGTTTACATACATGCATATGTATAATGTAAATCAGAATATTATATTGGGGAAAGAAAATGAATTTTTTTGATCACATCAATTAAAAATAAATAAATAATTCTTTGCCGTATTTCTTTTCTTTTCTTTTTTTTTTTTTTTTTATTTTTAGGTGTGTATGAGAATTTAATTAAAAAGTACAGATTTTTTTTTTTTCTTATGTATGCAAGAATTCTTAAGTACAAATTACAGATATTCTTTTGGAACATGCGTAGTAAATATATATATGTATATATAAATGTTCATATATCAGCGAATATCAAACATGTGAATTTTATGTTTCATAGCAATGTATCTCTAATGTTTTGACAAGTTTTCAGCATCTTTTATAAAATTTTGTTTAAATTCCTTCTTGTTATTTTTTTCGGTAAGTTTTTCTGTTTAGAATTTTTAAAACGTTAATTATAAATTAACCTGCGTAAAAATTTGTGCAATTCCACACAAAAATTCCATGCAAATATTGAACATAATAAGTACAACAATGTATTAAAATTACAATACATTTGTAACATTTTTATGATACAGGGTTATCCAAAGTGTTTTTGCTTTTCTCCAATTTATATTTAATCCCTTAATTATATTCCCATGTGAGTATAAATATTCTTTAAATGTCTGTAGTTCAAAGCCATTACGTCCAGTATCTTTTTTATAAAATCGGAAAAAAATGTCAAAAATAAATTAATAAATAAATAAATCTAATAATTTGATCACTCACGGTGTTTTTTTCTAATTATTCTCTCTCGGGGAGAGAAAAAAAAAAAAACGAAAGAAAAGAAAAGTTTTTTACAAGACTTTAATGAACAAGGAATAATTAAATAGATAGGATTCCTGTCAGTGTAACGACAATTATCTAAATTCGGAATAATTGGTATCAATTTTGCGATTAGGAATAACAAATATGTCATCTAGAAAATTTGTCATTAAAATATTTGGTCTACCGGAAAGTTCTGTTTTTTTTAAATTAATAAAATGAAAATTTTTATTTAACCATTATCATCTTGAGAGTTACACAAGAATACCTTAAATATTATCCAAGATAACTTTCCAATGTCCGTATTTTAATTAAAAAGTACAAAACTTTCCGGTAGGCCTAACATATCTAATATTCACATTGGAAAAAAAAAAAAAAAAAAAAAAAACGTGAATTGCTCCTAGCAGAATCATGTTTTCATAGAGAACCAAACATCATTTCCCTATTCTTACCTTTATAATTTTGATGGCACACCTACACTGCAGTTCCCCTGGTGCTCTCCCCAGGACACCCTTGAGATATCTTGAGAAATAAAGAACACATTCCCTAGAGATATCACAAAGATGTACTGGGGGGTGTATTGTTAGGTCATCTGTGCGAAAATGCTTTATTTTTTTATGACTTCGTAATAAAAAGAATAAATGAATAAAATATTTTGTGATTTCTGCAATTAAATATAAGACAGGGATCGGCGCAATCACTTTTTTCAATAACACTATTTTTATAAAGTAATATCTGTAATATTCAATCAAAGATAACTGCTGTTACAAAAATAGAAACAAACTGCATTTTTTTTTCTTTCTTTCTTTCTTTTTTTTTTTTTTTTAATGGAAAAATATTAAATTAAACATAGCACTTAAAAAAAAGTATGTCAACCTCCCCCCCCCCCAAAAAAAAAAAAAAAAAAAAAAAAAAAACATTGAACAATTAATTATAGAAAGGATACAGCAACTATACAAAAAGTTGAACCAAAAATCGGAAGCAGTATTAAAAATTTATTATAATTGATTCAGAATTTAAATCTGTATCAATAAACATGAAGTAAAACTTAATTTTAAAAATGTTAACGTATTTTTCGCATTAATTTGTCTAAAATTTGTTATATTTGAACCACACCACCTGGCATTTTGGATCATCTAATTTACTTGTCTGGCAAGAAAATGTAAAAAATACCAATGTAAAAAATTCTTGCATAATAGTATACATCTAAAAAACTGATTTCTGATATTTGGATAGCTGCAGTTGGATATATATTTATAACAGACAAATCATAAACAGAGTGTAATATAATTTTGTTAACAAATTATAAGCATGTAGCTCAGAAAGTGAGACTTTATAATACTAAAAGTATTTTCTGAATAGAAAAATAAGTTTTCGGAAAGCTTATGAAAAGCATCAAAAAACAAGCACATTCAAATAATAATTATAATAATTATTATTTTATTTATTTATTTATTTTATTTTATTTTATTTTATTTTATTTTATTTTTTTTTTTTGTCAAACAAAAAATTAAGTTACAAATACAATAAGAAAATAAATACTATAAAAAATTTATTTTTCAAAATGGTATTAAATTTTGAAGATATTTTAATCAGAGCAAGGGTCAGAATATGTCCAAACGCCCGAACGATGTTCGGGGGAAATTTAAACTGACTGGGGAAATTTTGAATACTTTTTAAAGAGAAAATAAAAATGTAAGTCAAAAATAACAATTTGCTACTTTGAACTTCTTATAATATACAGTAACAGCGATATTTTTATGTTACACTGTATACTTATTCTCTTAAAGATATATTACATAGAACAAGTGACTTTGTATAGCAAAGTAGATTTTTGCATTATTGAGGGAAATTTATACTGTGTTTTTGGGAAATTTCCGAGATCTGAACATTTTCTGCATTCCTGAATCAGAGTACCTCAAATTGGTCGAACCAAGCTAAAATGTTTTTTTAATCTTTAAGCCATAATACAAAATCAACAGGTTTAATTCTCTATTGAGTAAGGAAAAGTAGAAAATACTACATTCCAAAAATAGTTTAAATTATTAGTCCATGTCTCCAGTTATACTTTTTCTGAAGCTTTATTTCAGGCTTAACATGGCTTTAAAGAAAAAGAGAGAGAGGGGGAGAGAAAGATGAAAAAGAAATAAACCGATCTTTTCATCTGTAAGTTGTGAAATTTATAGCGCTGATAAGAATACCATCCTGTAAAATTTGCAACAAAATGTAGTGAATTTTACAGAATTGTAAAAAATGAGAGTTTGTAGCTCAGCAAATGCTCAGAATCTGAAGCAGCAACTGAATTAAGATGACATGGCACCTTTGACGGCATTATTGAATGCAGCACTCGTGCCTACTTTGTTCGACACACAAAGGATCGTGAGTTCTTTCGACCCGAGAAATTATTGCGAGTTTATTGCATTTTATGGTGTTTATCCAAAGTTCTGTAATTATTATTGAAGTAAGTTTCATATAATAGCCTATATTTCCACTTAATATTTATAAACTGGACTATAAGGTTTGTCTATTAAAATATATATTCCGGTATCAATTTTTGTGGGTTTTAATACTTTTTTTTTTTTTTCAGCATTGAAATCTATAAATTATGTTTTCTCAGTCTGCTTTTTTTCATGAATTAATGATTATCTTCATGAATTATCTTCAAACAGCTAAAACTTTTAGAGATATTTAGGAAAGAACTGGCAATTTTTTTGCATGTTTAAGGGAAACAATTTAAAAAGAATTAAGTATGGGTTTTGAAATTTATTCATTAGTTAAAAAAAAAAAAAAAAAAAAAAAAAAGTTAAAACGTGCTTCGTAAAATTTGGGAAGAAAGGGAAAAAAAAGGTGATTTTTTTTAATTTTTCTTTTAAAGTTACTGCAAAATCGATCCCAAATTCTTTTAAGTTCTATTAAACATCCATACACATTAAGTTTATTCTTAAATATCTTTGGAAGACTTAGATTTTGAAGATCATAAATTCATGAAAAAATGTAAACTGAGAAAACGCTATTTAAAGATTTCAAATCTGTAAAAACAGTCTATCAAAAACCTTGAGAATTGTTGCCTGACTATATATTTTATTGAACAAACGAAATTTATAAATATTAAATGTAAATACAAACTTTTAAATAAAGTATACTATTAATAACAGCATCTTATGAAGTTTACAGCAAAGTGCAGTAAATTTCACATCATTATTAAAAACACCAACTTTTAAAATTAACAGAAAAGTGCAGTAAATTTCACATCACTGTTAAAAACAGTATATTGTAAAATATACAGCAAATTGCAGTAAATTACACAGCACCGTTAAAAACAGCAACTTGTGAATTTTACAGGAAAGTGTAGTTAATTTTACAGCACCATAAAAGACAACAACTTGTGAATTTTACAGCAAAGTGTAGTTAATTTTACAGCACCATAAAAGACAACAACTTGTGAATTTTACAGCAAAGTGCAGTTAATTTTACAGCACCAAAAAAGACAGCAATTTGTGAATTTTACAGCAAAGTGCAGTTAATTTTACAGCACCAAAAAAGACAGCAATTTGTGAATTTTACAGCAAAGTGCAGTTAATTTTACAGCACCATAAAAGACAGCAACTTGTGAATTTTACAGCAACTGTGCTGGCAGCCGCGGTGCCAGCAACTTTTGTTGTAAAATACCGAAATTTTTTTTTACAGTGAAGTGTCGCGTTACATTTTTTAATAAATATATAAAACTTCATTTTTTTTTTCTTTTTCTTTCTTTCTTTTACGAAGGTGAAGCATTAAATTTTCAATTAAATTTCATGATTTTTCTATTCCTTTATTATTTCTTTTCATACTTTTTTCTGGATGAAGGGTAGTTTAGTAGCAAAGCAATTCACGTGATTTTTCTAACTTCGGAGTATTCTTAAAATGAAATGTGTATGTTACATCAATTATGCATTTGCTGAAAAAAAGCATGTGATTAATAAAAATAGATGTTATCTGTTTATGAGTATTCAATGAATAGCTGTTACCGCAAACTTTAGTTTTCGTTTGCGGTAACCGAACGGCACATTGCCGTTAGCTTCCGATAGTAAATTGAACGTTAGTTAGGCTTTTTTTTTTTTTTTTTTTCACCGCATTCATATGGGAGGAAAATTTCGACTCGTTGTGGGATGGTCTCGTAAGAGAGCACCAATGAAACTGCTTGATTGTTTTACCTACTCCAGTAGGTGTACAGATTGTAAAAGTGCGTTTCGGTACCCATTGCATGCAGTAGGGCTATACACAGCCATTCTTTGCGAGCTCTCCCCTATCTAACATTTTAGTTTTACAGACACAAAAATAAGTGCAACCAGTTTCCAGACCATTAAATCAACCCTCACAACAAAAGTCATCTTCCTGAAGTAATTTTGAAGAGAGTTAAGCTTACAAGCGTATTTTCTTACAACGCCGCTTCCAATGTGGTAAATTTGGAAACTTCGCAAAATTAATTTATATTATGTACCCTATATTTATTAACAACACACACACGAAAATATCGCCTTCTTGAGATATTTTGCAGCAGAATTCTTCCCAGGACCTTCTTTTTCGCTCTCTCCTGCCACAAAAGGGAAAAGGGAGAAATTTAACAAAATTCCTTAATAATAAGTATTGGATACACTTGAATAACCCACACAAAAAAAATCACCCTCCTGAGCTAGTTTGGAGCAGAGTTACGCTTTGGAACGTGTTTTTTACCCCCAACCATCCCAAAGAGCAGTTAAATAGGAAAATTTGCAAAATTACTTTACAGTGTCTGCTGGGTATACAGAAACAACCAACGCAACAAAAATTCGCCTTTCTTCGATAATTTTGAGCAGATTTTGATAGTTTTGATATTTCATATTTTATATAAAAAGAAAAAAACCTACCGAAAAAAAAAAATAAACTGCCTGCAGAAATTACATCGTTATTCTATCTTCTTATGACTTAATTGCCTAATAAGATAAAGTGTTAGAACTCGGATCATTTTCTTTTTTCAATCTTATAAACCCTCCATTTCTCAATCATTTGTTCCCTCTGAGGATTCTTTAAAATATAGTAAACCTTTTCTTTCTTAAAAAAAAAAAAAAAAAAAAAAAAATCTGAGTGATATGATTGCTGTCTGTATTTTTTCTAATAATAATAATTACAGACCTAATCTTTCCAACTCTGAGAAGGTTACTGTTAAGAAACTTAAATCTAATAAAACTCTCATTATAACTAAAGCTGATAAATGTGGCCAGATTGATCTTATGTATAAAATCGATTATGTTAATAAAGTTAATTCACTTTCCTTCTAAGGATCTTCTACTAAAATTAAAAAAGACAAAACGAGTACCTTCTTACCTGTTTCCAAAAAGTTGTTAAGAATTTTAATGTTCTTAACGATAATTCTAAATCTTCTGTCTTCCCTTCTTAAGCTATCTATGCTCGTTTTTGTTCTTTACCGAAAATTCATAAAAATAATAATGTTCCCCTCAGACCTATAGTTTCAATCATTGGCACTGCCACTTATTTCTCTAAATTTTAGCTTTTTTTTTTTTTTTCTGCATTGTGTAACACTGATAGTCATACAATAAATTCCTATGATTTTGTAAAAATATTGAATAAATTTGAATCCTGAAAATTGCTCCATATTATATCTTAATGTGAATTCCTTATTTACCAGAGTCCCTACTGATTTAGAAAAGGTTTTACGAATTTCATCATTCTGACATTGAAATCAGAGCGTGTTAATCTAATCTAAGTACGTTTTATGAATCCAAAACTACTTTTGAATTTAATAGCAAATTCTATAAAAATTGTGATGATTTGGGTATGGGTAGACCTTTATCTTCTATTCTTGGTGATATATGTATGCATTATTTGAGGAAAAATTATTAAAAGTGTTAAACTTAAAATGTTGGATGCGCTACGTGGACGATAGTTTTATTCTTATTGGAAATACTTTTGACGTTTCTGTCTTTCTTCAAATTGATAATTCTATTGATCCTTATATTCATTTTACATTCAAGTTAGAGATTTGTTATCAACTTCTCTTCCTTCATGTTTTACTTACTAGGTGTGATTAATATTTTACAACTTCTTAGAACAGGAAACTTTTTTCTCTTTCCTACGTTCTTTATGCTCTTTCAAATCACCTGACTATACAGAAAATTGACAAATTTTGCACTTACCCGTATCGTGCCCTTAAAATTTTATCTAAAAATTATTCTCTTAAAGAAGAACTTAATTACTTAAAATATGTTTCTATCAAAAGAGGTTTTAGTCTTTCTATTATTGATAAAGATTTTAAAAAGTTCTGTAGACCTATCTGTTATTCTAATCTTTCTAGCGATGCTAAAATTAAAACCGACAACCTTGTTGTATTGCATTTTTATCCACCTTCATGTTATAAATTAGCCAAAGTTTAGAAGTTTTAATTTTCGTGTTATTTTTAAACAGGTTAATAAACTTCAATTCCCTTCAACTAAATCCCCTCTCTCCGAGCTTCATAAGTTAGATATCTATAATGTCCCTTGTAAAAATTTCCATTTGTCTTACATAGGTCAAACTAAAAGAAATATAGAATGTACCATTGATGCTAAATGTGTTTCCGAGTTAGATTTCCTGGAAAATTTAGCTGTTTGATAATATTTTAAATGAAAAATCTGATTCCACTTTGTTGTCTACAGTTTGGAAAAAACTTGTTTAGTTCCATTAAATATTTTTTATTCTTTCTTTTATTTATTTATTTATTTATTGTATATTAAAATAAAAAGAGTAAAGAAAACCCTTTGTCATGTTTAGTGTTTGTTTCCCTTGTCTTTGGTTGTGTTCCTTTCTGATTGGTTATTGCGGGATGCTGACCTATCGGCTGGGTGTGCCACTCTTGCCCCCTCCTGGGTTTTTCGTTGCTTTTAGTCTTTTTCTTGCCTCCACGTATGGTTTTCACCTGAAAAAAAAGGCTGCATTCTTTTGAAACTGATTGTGCTTTTAAAATTCTTTGTGTCACTTTTGGTCGAGTTCTATTCAAAAATCATAATTTCTTTAAAATTCCTGAAAATGATTTTCCTTGTTTCCCTACTCCACAAATAGAAAAATCTAAATATCTCCAAAAATATTCATTTTGTATTCAACTCTTGTCTCCTCATGAACAGTTTCTTTACTATGACGTAATTTGGAGCTTATAGTTATACTTGCAAAAGTATTTTTGCCCCCTACCTCCGCAGGAGGTGATGGTGAAAGAACAAGAATGTTGAAAAATCGAGTATTTAAAAACACGCTAATATTCGAATGCAACGTTATGTCGAATTTCAAATTAATCGATGGAAAACATTTGGAGATATGAGATTTCTAACAAACAAATCTTTATATTTTTATTTATATACATACGAATAGCATTATCAATAGGATAGTTTTCATTGAGTTCCACGTTGCTTTTCATATCTAAAATTTTCTTCTGCTAGTTATTATTGAAATGCATTATTTAACAATAATTTAAATTAAAAAAAAAGAATGGATATGTGGCAAATGACTAGCGAGTTAAAATTTTCATTTATAAAAATTACCTCATAACCTGTTCACACTATAAAAATGGATCTAGGGATTGTTTTGAATAATTTTTCGCGTTTATGAGGTGAAAATAAATGCAGTATATTGATATATTTTAAAACTCTTTCTCACATTATGTGTTATAAGATTATCTTATATAACATGTTCATTATTTCATTCCTTCTCATTTTTTAACTATTTTTCATATATGCTACTTATAATAATTACGATATTTCAAGCATTTCTGAAAGTATATATAACATTACTTAAGGAGGATGATCAATAATTCGTTAAATCCTGTTTCATCACAGCATAATAGAGAAATGAAATGATAATAGAGCAAGATATTAAAACAAGCGATTAGGTATTTTCCTAAAAGGAGAAAATACCAAAAATAAAAGTCTGTTTGGGCTGCCGTTAAATTTAATAATTTACTTATTTCATAGAATACCTAGTTATTTCATGAAATAATTAATTGTGTCGATTAAAATGTATAAAAAATTAAAATTTTCACATTTTACCTAATTATTCAATTATATAATTAGTTATTCTGTAAACTAACTATTGATTAGACTATTCAAGTGAAATATGAAAAAATATTTGATAAATAAACAAGTTCTGTAAATGTTCTGATGATAAATAGGCAAAGAAGATTAACAAAAAACACACACAATATTACAAATGTATTAATTAATACATAACAAAAGTAAATAAAGTGTATAATAGAATGTTATTGTTGAGTTTGTTAAACAGTAAAATAAATAAATAAATAAATGAAAATAAAATAAATAAATAACAGGGTATAGCACAACAATAGTTATGTTTAAAATATCACAACTTACATAAATTATCCCAAATAGTACCGGAACGTTCTCTGAATGTCTGCTGACTGTTACAACCGTTCAAACTCAGTGATTCGTTTAAAAAGAACGTTCAATAGTAATATTATTTAAAACATTCTGAGAAGATGTACTTTGTACCACCCCAAAACGTAGATTTGTAATTGCATAAAAAACGTTTAAACATATCACCATCATGAAACATTTTGTCTGATTGTGGTAATTGCGAATATGGCAAAATACTCCATTTTATGTTTTGATAGGTCTATAAATAACATTTATTGGGTCTAATGGTGCCAAGCACGTATTTATGCAAGTTTCAGAGAACACAAAGAAAAACACTCACCGACTTGATAAACAAGTGAGTTATATATGAAACACATATTGCAAATCATATTACATAATAACTATACCACAACCCTTAATAATCACCATATTACATGTAAATTATAAAGTCTTGGTATGAATCCGGCATTTCCCGTTCGAGAGCAGAATCTCTCGATCCCTCATAATCTGTAGTAAGTAATACTAATTAGGTGTATTTTTACATAATTTAAAAATTTTCTTATCTCCTACTTATAATTTCATTGAATTTTTATATTGCTGAATTTAGTAAATCATTACTCCATATTTTATACTTCTCCATACAAGGTATATTTTAATCCCGATTTGCGAAATGGATTTTGTATCTTGTATTGTTAAAAAAAAGAATGACCGTAGACTGTTGCAAATTCATATTTGTTACTGTCATGTTATCCAGTTGTACACCTGCAAATTTGGTCTTAATACGAGCTCCTGTTTTAGACATATCTACGAGTTTACACGATTTTTCGTGATGTCCTTATGTATGTGTATGTGTGTGTGCAAAATTCAAAGATTTTGGCCATTATATGTGACCTACCATCATAGAGATTTCAAAATAAGCTAATGATAGCGCTCATAATGGTAATGCACTTTATTTAATTAATTTCAGCTCATAGATAGAGCGCGCAATGATACTGTTATGAAAGTTCTCAGAAATCAAATAAACATTGTTCAATACCCTACAGAACAGAAATTTCACTGATTCAGGAACAACCACATATTTCGAATTCGGAATAGAATTTCAATTCATCGAAAATATTGTCAGTGGTTTATAGAATTTTCGAGGTAATTCTGCTCTAGAAACCAATGGATCATTATAAAAAATTCCAGAACTCGACTCCTATTGAAGTTAGAATTGCAAAATAAAATTCATGTTTGACGACCCAGTTTACATACTTCCCCAGGCAGGAGAGCTTTAGTATAGGACCCCTACGACTACTTTAAAATTTTTGCCGCCATGCTGGCGACGCCTTTTATTTATTTTTTATTTATTCATTTTGGTATATATTTTTGCTAGAAAACTTATTACCTATTTTGATTGCACTTTTGTTATTGCATTTTTTAGTCAGTTTATGACAAAAGTTCATATTTTGTTTATAACTTTAAAGTACTGCTAGGTTTAAAATGACGTTAGCGAATTGTAACGATGCAACATTTAAAAATAGATTTATCTTTAAAATAACCTCATTAGACATATGTCGTCATTTATTTTAATAGATCAATCACTGAACTGATTCCGCGTGCTTAAATATTGCTTATATATTATATTTTATCCTTGTCTATTTTATTAAGTCACTAACGTATCGTTTCTACAAAATTTAAACGAAATTGGTCCAAGTTAGAAAAATATTATATGGTAAAAAAAAAAATTATTATTGCCTCATAAAAGTAATTAAGTATTTTAAATATTTAATTGCGATTTTTTTAAACACCATATAATATTATGTTGATTTACAAAAGAAAAATTCTTTAAAATTTACGTAGTTTAAATAATGCTTTTTTTAATTTACTATAAAAATTTTAAGCATTACCAAAAATGAAAATTTAAGAATGCTTAACATAGACATGTATACTGGATAATGTAACATTTATCACAAAATCAAATTTCACAGAAAAATACTTACCTAAAAATTGTCTGCAGCTTGAATATATAATTACTGAAATAAAAAATAATTTTTTAGATCAATGTACAAAATTAAAATGAATAGCTTAAAAATTTACATAAAACATAATATTTAGTAATTTATAAGTAAAAATTCAAAAAGAAAAAAATTTAATTTACTGTAGTTAATTTCTTTCATTTTGATGAATCTATAAACATATAAAATAAATTCATTCTTGAAATTATATAATCTATAAAACTTAACGATTCTCCTTAGGGAAAAAAAATGTGTAGTAGCTGAGCTTTCTAAGATAAAATAATTTATACTAATACCACAACCTTTTTTTATCAGTACTTTTTTATTAATTTCGAATTAAAACATTTAATATAACTGCCTGTAATTAAATTATTCATACAAATTAAAAGGAGTAGACAGTACATTCAAAAGCTCTCGAAAATAATATTAGAAGCTAAGCTGAACTTTTACGTGGTGTTTATTACATTTTCTGATAATAATTTAATTCTATACGACATATTGCCTTAAAATTGACCTATTCACAGTAACACAAAATCTTGCTAACGATAACTTGTTCGTAAAATCAAAAGACGACATTTTGCATAATTTAACAACAGAAGGTTGCATTGAAACATAAATAATTAGATAGAACATAAAGATACTCATATAAAGCCTATCAAATGAATTTGTGTCAATTGACGTGTGATTAGATTCATAAGATGAAACAAAATAAATATTTTCAAGCAACAAATCATGAAGAATGACACAGACCTCCATTACTTTAATGCAAAAGGTGTGTGATGTCGTTTTCAATAAAATTACTATTCATTAAGAATATTTATAACGATGAATACGCATAATTACACAAAAGGAATTTTTCATACTTTTCTTTCATCTTAAGCAACATATGAGTCCAAGCTCACAAAAGTCATAATTTCATTTAATAGTTTATTCTCTTTGTTTTCAGCACATTAATGCACTGCAAGAGTGTGTAACTAATACACTAAGCAAACAAAAGATTCTTTTAATGTATAGATTAAATTAAGTAATTGTCATGAGATCGAAAGAAATGTCTGAGTAACACTCATCTGAAAATTGTTAGTAAATTTGTAAACAGCAGAAATCAACTTGTTCAAAAGCTTTGTTTATTGATTCATAGAATGAACGAAACATTACTTTAAAAGGATAATAGGATAGAAGTGAATTTAAACATTAATGGAAGTATGCTCTTTTTAGTAAACTATTTTAAAGAAAATGACAAAGCTCTTGTTTTCGATGTGCATTAAATAAGTATTGGATGAACAGCATACAAAATATTGTAGCATGTTTAAAATTTCTATATTTTTTGTTATAAGCAAAACAATACTAAATCTACAAACCAACACTTTATAAAACTATTCATG
The DNA here is from genome assembly GCA_963930645.1 of Salticus scenicus. Taxonomy (NCBI): domain Eukaryota; kingdom Metazoa; phylum Arthropoda; class Arachnida; order Araneae; family Salticidae; genus Salticus; species Salticus scenicus. The sequence continues at coordinate 339,275,117 of OZ005654.1, read as the reverse complement.
ATCCAAAACAAAATCATTATTTCGTTTTAAAAGAATGTATTCAGTGAAATCAAAAAGCGTGATTTTTTTTAAATAGGAGAGAATTGTTTTTCCTAAAAATTAAAGTCTAATTTAAAGATTGCGCTAGAGATTAAAGTTCATAAGAAAAGTAGATGTAAAGAAAATATTGAATAACTAACTATTATTTCCCAAATATTAATAGCAGTTTTATTTTAACATGTTACTGAGCAGGTACTACCAGTAAATTGTGTTATACTAAAATTGTAAATTTGTCTGTTCATCATCGATTTGTAAGCTTCTTCAACAGATAATTCTTATTAGTAAGTCGTGACGCTACGCAGCGAAGAATTATCTTGAACATCTATAGTTCCCTTAGAAATACAAGTTATGGGTAGTGAAAGTTATTTAAATTTGTGAAATATGAAGCAGAATGTTTGCTTGTGCATTTTTCATGAATTACATGCACACCGAACACATAGAAAATTAGTATTGTTAAAAAAATATATTTTTTAATTTTAATTAATTAATTTATTTATTTATTTATATACATATTTTTTTAATTAGGAATCGCGAAAACAGGACTGTGCCCATCCTGTTAAAAAGAAAATTAAAAGAAATAAATAAAAAATTATCTTTAAAAGTCAAAAATATTCTGACCGTCGTTAAACTTTCGATTATTAATATATATAATGACCCTGTCATTCACGATTCCGGTTTACACCGCTTCAGAACAGAGACTTTTGGCAGCCATTTTTTTTTTTCCCCGTTTGTTCAATTTAACTTACGAAAACATACATATCATTTTCATACATGCTTTGTATCGCACATATTGTTATTTATTTCCCTCTAAAACCTTGAAAAACTATTCAATTGTAATGTTTAAATGTTTAATTAAATATAACGGATCACTGGCTATTACAAACATGAACCTATAAATAGAATTATGTAACTTCATGATTATAAACAACACAATGTCAAATAAAAACAAACATAAACTGTTGCCATTCAGAAAATACAAATTCCAAATGGACAACTCTTTAATTGCGAATGAACGATTCTTTGACTGTTTCATTAAAAGAAACGCTTAAAATATTTCTAAAACATATAGACAATATTCCTGTGACGTCACAGTAGGTAAAATCGCCGAACACGTGGCCGATATTTTGTAAACAAACTAGATTCAAGATGCTATTTTATTGTTACGCATAACATTTTCCTAAATATTTCTCCAGTGAAACTTAATAATCAGATATCTGTTCAAACAAGAACAAAAGAGAAATGTAAACAACTGAATCAAATGAAAAAGTTAAGACTATTCCATATCGTAAAACTGCAGAACATTTTATGTACACACACACACACACACACACACACACACACACACACACACACACATATATATATATATAATGGATAAAAGATTAATAAGAACATTTTATACAGACACGCATATATATAGACATCAAAGCTTAAATAATTAGAATTTCAATCACTTTAATAAAGTAATTTATTAAATGGAACATCCATTTAAATTTCTTAACATCGCCACAGTTCACATGGCAACTTTTAATATTACATATGTTGATTAATATTAAAGTATATTACTAAAACTGAATTAAAAACAAAACAAAGGTATCACTATATCACTCTTACTTCAATTTCATATAATCTGTAACTCTTATAAATAATATTGCAAGATAAAAATTTTCAAGCCACAATGCTTTTCTATGGTAGAGTTGAGGATTGTTTGCCTAACCAGCTGATATTCTTGTAGCCTGGAACCCAAAGTGGGAATATGGTCCATTAAAGCCTTAAAAATCTTAAAATATTTGTAAAAACATATTAAAGTCTTTAAATATTTTTATCAAGCTTCATTATTTGTTTACATTGTAAGGTATGATTGGCGTCGAGTTCAGTACGTAAATGTCGCCAGTTGATTTTAGTTTTGAAATTAGTGTAAAGTTATAGTTGGGATAGAATGTTTGGTTGGGCAAGTAAAGGTCACCAGTTGAAATGAGTATTGAAAGTAGGGTAGTCTAAGGTGATAATGTCGAGTCAAGATAAAATGTTCGGTTGAGAATGAGAAAGTCCCTAGCTGGATCCTGGATATTTTGGCAATGTTGTGGGTGAGATAGCTGGTTGGGAGTATAGAGTAGAGGTGAATTTGGGTTAGTATGGAGTGTCTGTAATTATTAGATAGTTAGTTAGAAAATACGCAAGCAAAGTGATGACGTCACTAGGCGTCAGTGGATGCAAGAAAAAGCTTTCCTATGTTAATCGCTCATTGGATTTTTTGTAAAAAATTATTAAAAATTGAGGAAAATTATTTCCCGATTTTAATTCCCATATTTCAGTATAGATATGTATTAGTTATTGTGTGCATGCGTTAGATTAAGTTGTTTTTGCTGTAAAATTGATAAAATCTAAATTTTAAATTTCAAAACTTTAGAAAAATAAAATAGCAAACTTCCATATTCGATTGAAAACATAAGCATTTCATTTCAAAGGATGATATTTACACAATAAATATCCAACTAATGTACTAATTAAAAGGAAAATGATAAATATTCTATTATAATTTGAAGTCAAATTTGTTTTCAAATGTCTAAATAAAGTGTCTGATATAAGATACTCATATGTTGCAGCGGAATAGATTTAATATATGTCATCCTTGGCGGAAAAAATATATCGCCAAATTATTTGGCGAACATATTTTATTCGTTTCAAAAATCATGGTTATTTTAACAACTTATATTAAGAGAGCGATGAATTATATGAAACAATATTTCGTACAATACATATTACGAAAATAAACATATGGCATGTATATTTTCGTAGTATATTTTTAATCGCCAAATACAAAAAACGCCAAAGATAACACAGTTTTGAAATTTAAAATTTTGTCAATTTGACAGCAAAATAACTCAATCTAACACAGGGATACGATAGCATATCTATACCCAAATACGGGTATTAAAATCGGGAAATAATTTTCCTCGATTTTTAATTATTTTTTACAAAAAATACAATGGACGATTAATATAGGGAATCTTTTTCTTGCATCCACGGACGGTCTGTAACGTGACACTTCGCTTACGTATTTGGAAACAGGATCTTCGATAGTCTTAAAAAAATGTATTTTGGTAAAATGAAGTGAATCGTTATTTACTTCCTCTTACCCATAGGGTCGAGAAAGTATTGTTTTAGGGTCAAATTTTCGAACGTGAGTTTTTGTTATACTTACATGTTCTGGGGTCCCCTGAATACGAAAAGCACGTTTTTAGCGAATGGTCTCTGTGTCTGTCTGTCTGTGTGTCTGTTATCAGCATATCTCAAGAACAAATAGTAGCAGAAATTCCAAACTCGGTATTCTAAATGTGTATCATATAGGGATGCTACAGTAAGCTTTTCGTGAAGATGAAGCAAATGGTTCGTGTACAAGGACAGTCAAATACATTACGTCTATGGGGGAAATTGCAGGTAAGTAGAATTTAACATCTATAGACTGCACTAAACCAAATGAAACGAATACATATTTTTTGTAATAGTCAACTGGGAAAATTTTTTTTTTTTGTGTATGTAGGAGCCTCGCCTCCCCCCTGGGGTAGATGTCCTCCCTCGAGTGGAGTAGATTTTCATGATGGGTATCTTTCAAAAGAGCTCACCAATACCTTTAAAACGAATGGTTGAACCATCGATCTACGATAATTTAAAATAAAGTTATTGATTTTTTTCATTTTTAACATTTTTTTTTTTTACTTTAATATTGAGAATAAATTCAACTTTTTTTTGGATATTTAGTGTTATACTATTTCTCTAATATAGAAATCGTCTGTATTATCATACAAGATAACTTTTTTAAATAATAATTTTAATAAATTATTTTTTTTAAACTGAATTATTTTTTAATAACCGAATTAAATTCTATATAAATGTAGGTGCATTAATGAAACGGCGGGTTGAGGGGCGCCAGAACTAATTATCATATAAAACTCTTCCGAAGCCTAATTTGAATTGTTTAACATAGGTTTACATAACAGTACTCTTTATCTTACCTCTTAATCTCCAACCTGTACTTATAGCATTAAATTTCAGTGTAAGAGAAAGTCGTGTGAGTGACACACTAGATTATTCTTATTATGAGGACTTTAAATCGAGCACTTAACGGAACACTGGGATGTGTTGTTGCTGTTGTGTTTTCGGGCCTATATTTTTTGTCAAACAGCAGTTTTTTTATTGTCATTCATATTTATTGATCGGGTAGAATTTTTTTAATTTCAGAACGAAAATTATAAAATATCGAAACACATTTGATTTATAAACAAAAACTGAAACTACATTTAAATGATCACGTGGCAATCTTCATGATCTAAACATTGTTTTCAAGATTTATCGTTCACATTCCGTCATTTTTGACGGGGTTATATACTAGTTGTATAATATTGTCCTTAAACGTCCTTAATTTTATTTTTTGTGATTCCTATTTCTGATTACCTCCAATATTTATTTAATGTTTTGTGTTCTTTTATGTATTCTAGTCCCCTTGGGAAGATTTAAAATTTTACGATGAGTTGTAAAACTTTCGTCGGAAGAAAAATATAAAAAAAATATAAAGAAAAATTCGGAAAAGTGCTTATAAACAGAAATGAACCTTAAATTTGTATGTTTTTATATCTTTAACTCGATTTTGTTTGAATTTCTATTTTTAAGTAAAAGCATCGCGAAAAAAATAATCAGCTGTAACAAAAAAATTACCTCGAACCGAACGAAACTCTAACTTGAGACCCCGGTGCCTGCGGCACCGCATACGCCGGACGCTAATAACATAAAAATATTTCCAAAAATTAACCTTGAACCGAACGAACATCTGACTCGTGATTCCCCTGCGTATGTCTGCGTCACCGTACAGCAGGCATGCTATGCACGCGCTGCAAAAATCCATATTCCTCCCCAGGGGGCGCGGTATGTTGTATACGAACATCACCAATCGCCTTAAATTTCCTAGACCTTTCAAATAAGGTGTCACATGCTGGTGCCAACTGCAAAATCATTTAGTTGCACTTTCCACCGCCAGGGGCACCGTGTGTTCTGTACGAACATCACCAACGGTCAGGAAATACCAAGACCTTTAAAATAAGGTTTAACATGATAGGGCCTACTACAAAACCATCTAGTTTCAATTTTCACCACCAGGGGCGCACTATATTGTATACAAACTTCCCCAATCAACATGAAATTTCAAGACCTTTAAAATGAGTTGCTACATGTGTGGGTCTAGAACGTATTTTCCTCTCAAACTAATTTCGCCCCTTTCCCCTGCCCTCCCAGGGGGAGAACCGTTTGACTTTTTTATTTTTCTCTTTTGATGGCTCATCTACAGACCAAGACCTTTTTTTAGACACCTCAACCAAATTTTTACACCCAGCCGTTCTCTCAATTTAGTTGACACAGACAAAAACATGTTTGTGCCCCCCCAGGGGGGATACGGTTCGACTTTTTTTATTTTTGTCTTTTGATGGCTCATGTACAGACAAGACCTTTTTTTAGACACTTCAACCAAATTTTTACACCTAGCCGTTCTTTCAATTTAGTTGACACGGGTACCCCCCCCCCCCGTTCGACTTTTTTTTTTTTTTTTTTTTTTTTTTCTCTTTTGATGGCTCATCTACAGACCAAGACCTTTTTTTAGACACCTCAACCAAATTTTTTGGTCCATTTTGAACCAAATTCTCAATCTAACCGTTCTCTCAATTTAGTTGACACAGACAAAAACATGTTTCAAATTAATATGTATACGTATATACAGTCAAACCTCGTTAACGTGAATCTCAAGGTGGTTAAAAAATTGTTTCATGTTGTCAGTAGTTCATGCTATCAATATATAATATTCATATAACTAAACTAATCTTCATTTTCACAGGGATTGTCTAAACAGTTCATGTTAAAAGTATTTTATGTTAACAGTGTTCACGTTAACGAGGTTTAACTGTATATATATATAAGGGAAAGCTAGGAGAGTTTGTCCACAATTGAACAAAACGTTATAAAAAATCCAAATTTTAATTTTTCGCTTAACCGTTGGTGCATAGCTTTGAAGTGATCATTCTTCTACGCACATCCATTAATATTTTGTTGTTATACTCTGATTTAAAGCAACAGCTGTAATAAAACCAAGAGAACTACATTTTAACCAAGAGACCTCTCCTTATAGGGTAGGACAGATTGTGCAAATGGGTAGGAGAGATTGCGCTTTTAACTACAATAAGGAAAGGGCATGTTTACAAACAAACGTTCCGTCAATCAATCTTTGCCGTTCTCGAGTGGCAAAAGATCAACCTGTATTGGTGGAAAAGCCAATGTTATGCCACTTTACCCATAACTTCACAACGAGTGACGTCACGTGCCCTTTCCTTATAAAATGGATAACAAAGATAACATTGCTTTGAAAAAATAAATAAATAAATAAATAAAATTCGAGATCTCATACCATTCTTCCAGACTCTTATGTAAAATGACCTCCTGAATACGAATATGACCACCATTTTGCCCAATCACCCAGCGTTTTGCAGATACACCCCCTCCCTCTTTTTACTTTCTTCTATCTTCAATAGAATAAAGTATTGGATTCGTAAAAATTTTCGATTTCGAGTTTTTGATGGATTTACACGTTTTGAGAGCTGTAGAACACGATTTTAACATTTTTAGAAAATGTCTGTCTGTCTGTCTGTGTGTGTGTGTGTGAAAAAATTTTGTGGCAACTGTATCTCTGGAACTACTGCACAGAATTTCATACAAATTGGTATGTAGTTGCACCTTGACATAAATTAGTGCCTATCAACTTTTGGTAAAAATCGTCTTACAGGTTGCGTTGCCATCCCGCTTTTTCCCGCTTTTTCTCACAGGGTGATATAGGGCAAAAATTTTCAAGATGGGTATCTTTCGAAAGGTCTCGTCAGTACCTTTAAAACGAATAGTTGAACTATAAATGTGTGATAATTTAAAACAAAGTTATCGATTTTTTTTACTTTTTACGAAAAAAAACTTAGAATTTTTTTTTTTTTCTCCCCTTAATTTTTTCAAACTCCCACGGTTTCCGTGTTCTGACAAACTTAAACTAATTTTTGCTTTTTTCCCCTAATTTTGTCAAAGTCCTACGGTTTCCGTGTCTTGACAAACTTTGACAAACTTTTGAATAAAATGTGAAAATTATTCTAAGTTTGTCAAAACATGGAAACCGTGGGACTTTGACAAAATTGGGGGAAAAATGCAAAAATTTGTTTAAGTTTGTCAGAACACGGAAACCGTGGGAGTTTGATAGAATTAAGGGGAGAGAAAAAAAAAAGTGGGACTTTGACAAAATTTTGGGTAAACTGTGAAAATTTGATAAGTCCCACTTTTTTTTTTTTTTTTTCGCTCTCCCCTTAATTCTATACTTTTTTTTTTATTATTATTTTTACTGAGTGAATTTGTATAGGAAAAGATAGAAGAAAGTCTCGTGGTGGCCACAACATACTAGTTTATCATTGTTTGGTAATTTTATACCCATCAGTTTGATTTGGAGTAGAGAAAGGATGATTATTTTAACCGTTAAATGTCTTTTGACCTGAGGAGCTACAGAGGTAGAAAGTTCTAAAACACGAACATTTGTAGTAAGGAGGAAATTTGAGGGTATTTGTGCCCAGAAAATAAAAGAAAATCAATAAAAACAATCAGTTTCAGTTTCTGTTTCTTTTCATTCTGTTTCTTTTTTCATTTTTTTTTCATTATTTCTCTTATTTTTTTACGTATTCCAGCTTTCAGTTTGCCATTTTCTTACCAAAACGCCCCAAATAATAAAAATTATACAGTGAATTTTTTTTCAAAATGTTGGTGAGTGGAGTAAAGTCTCAAAGTCCACGCAAGAAAGTTTGACTGATTCATTGTACGACGTTTGCTTTCAATATCAACCACGTTAAATGTTTTGGGCAGTAAAACATGAACAGTAAAATATCCTCCTTTGACACATGTTAAAGATCACCACACAAGATTACCACCGTCGAGAAAACCATAAATTTCACTATCTTATCGCAAAACGTGTACTAAAGGTAGATAACATCTGACGACTACAATGATAAGAGCAATAACTTTTAACACGTGTCAAAGCATGAGATTTTACTGTTCGTGTTTTACTGCTCAAAACATTTAACGTGGAAGTTATTCAGTCAAACCAGTTAAATCAGTCAAACTTTCTTGTGAGGTCTTTGAGACTTTACTCCACTCACCAACATATAGAAAAAAATTTTTACTGCATAGTTATTATTATTTGGGGTGTTTTAATATGAAAATGGCAAACTGGAAAATGGAATATGTAAAAAGTAAGAGAAATATTGCGGAAAAAAAAAAGAAAGAAAGAAACAGAAATTGGTTGTTTTTATTGATTTTCTTTTATTGTGGGGCACAAATCCCTTCAAATTTCCTCCTTACTACAAAGGTTCGTGTTTTAGAACTTTCTACCTCTGTAGCTCATCAGGTCAGAAAACATTTAATGGTTAAAATAATCATCGTTCCTCTCCAAATCAAACTGTTGGATATAAAATTACCAAACAATGATAAAAATGCGTTAGGGTGTATTTATAAAACGGTGGATGATTGGGCACAATGGTGGTCATATTCGGATTCAGGAGGTCATTTCGCATAAGAATATGCTGAAATGGTGTCAGAGGCAATTTCCATTTAAATGACATTGGTATAAAATTTTTGTAAACAAATATTTTTGTATTACATATAGGTATTTAAATTTAATAAGTAAAAAAAAAAAAAAAAAAACAGAAAAAAAAAAAGTTAAAAATTTTTATTTAAAGAAAATAAATTAAAGATGCAGATAAAACTAGTATAAAACATAAAAACACAGCACATTACACGTTAAAATTCAAGTCAAGAGACTTAGTTTAAAAGTTTACAGCATACAAGTTAAAAGGAAGAACAACACGACGTTTCGTCCAAGCATAGTTACTTGTGGACATCCTCAGGTCTAGTTCGCTTACTGCCAGCGTCTTGATCTTTTAATATATCTAGAATGGGTTGCCATACTCTCGCCAATTCCTTAGAATGTACGTACATAATTGATGGCGCGTTTATCGTATTTTATTATCTCTATTTTTTCTTGAATTTCAAGTTTAATCAGATTGGAGGGGGTTGCTATTATTTCAGCTTGATTCCATAAAGGTTTTGCATTTTTATTTTCTAGTATGTAATCTTTAAGAGCTGTATTTCCGTACGGGGATCGTAAAGAATATTGATGTTCAGAAATGCGTTTTTTTAAACTTCTTTTTGTTTTTCCTATGTAATAAACAGTGTCATTTTCAATTTCGATCGGTATTTTATACACGCCTTTTTGAGGAGGGTTAATTCGATGTTTAATTTTTAACAAGCTTTGTAATTTTTGTGTTTTAAATGCTAAATTATAATCGTAATTCTTTAATATATTTCTGATTGGGATAAATTGTTTATGAAAATCTATTGACCCGATGTATTTATAGTTGTCTTTTTTAATTCTAGTTTGATTTAAGGTAATTTTAACTTGATTATGAATTTTATTGAAAACTGATAATTTATAACCACTTTCAAGCATAGTGCGTTTGATGTATTTTAAATCTTTTTGAATAAGAAATTGAAAACTATTATGTGTGTAAGCGCGTTTAATTAATGGAATTATAGCGTTTCTTTTATATTGTAAAGGGGTATTTGAATTAGCAGGTATGATAGAAAGGGGGGAGGAAGGTTTATAATAGGTTTCAGTCCAAATTTGAGAATTTTCGTTATTTCGATGTACAAGAATATCCAAGTATGGGAGCATATTATTTTGTTCTTTTTCAATTGTTAAATTTATAGTGGGAAAGTAGTTATTAAGTTTACTGATGAATTCATGAAGACTTTTTTCTGTATAATTCCAGATTAAAAATATATCGTCTACATACCTGCGATAAAAATGTGGTTTCAATACTGCTTTCTCCATGGCTGTTGATTCGATATATTGCATAATAATTTCTCCTAAGGTTGGGGCAAGACAGGATCCCATAGGGGCGCCTTTTTCTTGTTTAAATATTTTGCCGTTAACATGAAAAAAATTAGATCTGAAAATTATTTCTAAAGCATCATTTATGAAAGGGACTTCGTTAATAAGAGTTTTATGATTTTTACATAAGTTTATGATTATTTCTTTAGCTTTGTTGAGGGGAATATTTGGATATAGTGAGACGACATCTAGACTGTAAAATTTAGATGTATTTTCGAGTTTAACATTATTTAGATCGTCTAAGAAGTGTATACTAGATTTTGTGGTAAAAGGCGAATTTTCAATTAGGGGTTTAAGTAAAGTGTTCAGTTTCTTCTCAAGGTAATAAACAGGAGAACTGGTTCTATTTACAATAGGACGAAAGGGTTTGTTATTTTTATGTATTTTAATTTTTACGTTTAGATTTGGGACACCAGGATATAATGGTAATGTTTGAAGATCAGGTTGATGATGAGGGTAAGTTTTAGTTAATTTATTGATATCTTTAAGTAAAGATTCAGTTGGATCGTTTCCATATACTTTGGCATCAAGTTCTTCGATACATTCATTTAATTTCTGATGATATGTTTCCTTGTTGACCAAGACGAATTTTTGTGCTTTATCAGCTAACATTACAAAGAATTGGTTGTTTCGTTTTAAATATTGTATAGTTTTACAAAGTCGTTTAAATTTTTCCGCTTTAATGTCTTCTTTTCTTTTAATCTTGATAAGAGTCCATATAAAATATCCGCGTAGAGATTGCTGTAAAGAGGGGTCCATGTTGTATATACAAGTTTCGAAATCCATGAGGCATCTTTCAATGTTTAGAGGTAACATAGGAGTATATTTAGGTCCACAGTTCAATAATGCAGTAGCATTTGGTGGTAAGGTGATTTCGGTAAGATTGATGAATTTATCTTCTTTATTATTTAGTTTAGGCAACACACCAATTAGTCTATTTAATTTTGTGATATGTCTTTTTGTGATAATTTCATGTTGAACTATGGATCGTTCGGTAATTAATTTCATTATTAGATCAAATTTATATGCAGGAAGTTTAGCAGAAATTTCCAAGTGGAGGTAGAATAATTCAAGTTCCAAAATAGATATTGATTTTCGTAAGTCTCTGATAGTTGTATTTAACATACGGAATTCAGTATTTACAATGATAGTATTAATACTTTTACTTAAATAAGGTTTTCGAGGAATCCTTAGAAAAACTGGGATGACATTAAAATTAAGACAGTTCAGTAAGAAGGTTAAGTCCAATAACTTCTTGGCGAAAATAAGCTTGCGTTTAATAAAAAGGTCTGTTTTTGTCATATTGGATGAGTAATTGTTTTCAACACGTGTATAGATCAAATTGATAAAACATAAAAACACAGCACATTACACGTTAAAATTCAAGTCAAGAGACTTAGTTTAAAACCTTCTTCCTTTTAACTTTCCTTTTAACTTGTATGCTGTAAACTTTTAAACTAAGTCTCTTGACTTGAATTTTAACGTGTAATGTGCTGTGTTTTTATGTTTTATCAATTTGATCTATACACGTGTTGAAAACAATTACTCATCCAATATGACTAAAACTAGTATGTTGTGGCCACCACAAGACTTTCTTCTATATTTACCTATACATATTCAATCAGTAACAATATTAAAAAAAAAAAAAAAAAAAAAAAAAAAAAAAAGTACGATTTTTTTTCTGTTTTTTTTTATTTTTTTTTTTTTTTGTTAAAAATAAAAAAAATCGATAACTTTGTTTTAAATTATCACAGATTTATTGTTCAACCATTCGTTTTAAAGGTATTGACGAGACCTTTCGAAAGATACCCATCTTGAGAATTTATCCCGCGATGCCCCCCCATGCAGAAAATTTTTTTCCTAGTTACATACTACTATTATCAATAATTCATATTAATTTTACATTCCCAAGTTTAAAACAACTCTTATTATGCACATTTATACGAATTTTTGTCCTATGCTGCCATGTTAAAAATTTAGATAAAATGCTATCACAGCGCCACCTGTTGAGCTATTGATCCCCAAACATAATCAGCACCAGTTAATGTCGGGGACAAACTAAATACCAAGTTTGGTTAAATTTCGTTAAAAAAAAAAAAAAAAAAAAAAAAAAAATGCGATTTTTTTGTTTTTTTTTTTGTTAAAAGTAAAAAAAATCGATAACTTTGGTTTAAATTATCACAGATTTATGGTTCAACCATTCGTTTTAAAGGTATTGACGAGACCTTTCGAAAGATACCCATCTTGAAACTTTGCCCCCCCGGGTGGGTACTTCCCCCCCCGGTGGGGGGGGGGAACCGATGCCCCCACATGCACAAATTTTTTTTCCTAGCTAACTGCTACTATTATCAATAATTCATATTAATTTTACAATCACAAGTGTAAAATAACTCTCTTTATGCCAATTTATACGGAATTTTGTCCTATGCTGCCATGTTAAAAATTTGCATAAAATGCTATCACAACGCCACCTATTGAGCGATTGATCCCAAAATCTAATCAGCACCAGTTTATGTCGGTTTGCAACTAAATACCAAGTTTGGTTAAATTTAATTCATTGGTTCGTGAGATACAGCGTCCACAAAAAAAAGATACAGACAGACAGACAGACAGACGGACAGACAGACAGACAGACAGACAGACATTTTCTAAAAACTATTAATTCGTGTTCTCCACATCCCAAAACATGTAAATCCATCAAAAAGTGGACTTCGAAAATTTTCGCGAATCCAATACTTTCTCTATATTACATATAGAAGAAAGTAAAAAAGACTAGATAATAAAAAGTAACATTTAAGTACTAGATAATATGTTTAATTTAAAATTAATAAAGTACATTTTCAGTTTGAATGGTTTCTTCTTTGTTCACCTAATCTAACGTTGTCTATAATCGTTACACTCGTTGTTATAAATGATGTAATTTGAGTGAAACCACTTGTCACAAATAAAATTTATAAACAAATCCATGGGAAATCGTTTAAGTAAAAAATGTTTTGTAATACTACCATTCTATAAAATATCCTAGAATGTGTTTTGAAAATTTAACCAAACATTTTTGAAAACGAGAAGAAAATAACCACGTTTAATCTTAGATTGTTCAAGCAATGAACATGCACATTTAAGTGTGCACTCCGCTATCGATATTTTAGAACTACCTGGAACTTCAGAGAACCCATTGTACTCCTTCCTGCCGATCCCCTATGTGCGCAATCTCTTCTAGCTTTACCTTATACATATTGTATAGGAATGTAGTATATAAATTTTAAAAATTTAAATCTTAAAATAAAATCCTTTAAAATTTTAATTAATTAAAATATAATGTATTTTTTATACACATTTGCTAGTTAAAGTATATGTCTAAGATTAATACCTGTAAAATTAAAGACGATGTCAACACATTTCGACCACCCTTTATATCATTCAGACACCAGAAATAACGAATTTTGAATTTAATATTTTATCATCACATATATTACTTCATGAAATGCATTTCTGCATTCACCGCTTAATATCAGAATTCCTTTCATAGAAATGCTTTATGTATGTTCCTTGTATATTATAACTGCCAACAGACTTACTTCTCTTTGTGAATTAGGTTTGATAAGCCTACTTAATCATTATATTTCCCATTTGCCCATCGACAGATTCTAAAGATCTACAATATATACGACTTTCTCCATATTTTATGAATCGATTACATCATTTTCAGCTGAAAATACTCAAAAATCAATTATTATTAATAATTTTAATATGTTTTTAGCACCGTTTATGTGAAAAGTTCAAAAGTAGATGCTGATTTGATTTTTTATTGTAAAATGCATCAACCGTAACTACAGAAAAAATTTAACCTACGGAATAAATTTTGCCAATATATTTTAAGGTTAATTTTCATGTGTTAATTTTTGCTTCCATTACATGATTATAATTGGAAATGGAAGCATTGTTTCGAGTCAAAAATTTTGTTATTGACTTTTCACATGATTTACATGTTTCAAGGTCTACTGAGTCTAAAAATTTAGGTTTTGGCAGTTATCTGTGTGTATGTACATGGGGGGGGGGGTGGAGGGGGGGGGGGTATGGGAAAATTTTATGACTATCATATCTTGAAAACGAATAAGTTCAGAATGCTGAAATTTCAGAATTATTACAAATCAGGTTTACAGATGATTTTGTCAACTTTTGATGAGAATTGAAAACCGGAAATTGAACATTGAAAATCGTAAATCTTTATCTCAAATCACCTCTAACGACTTTTTTTCAAAATTGCTTTAAAACTCCCCTTTAGTCGCCTTTTCTATGTAATGGTTATTAAAAAGATATATGTAAGTACGTTTCGTGATAGTAAGTCTGCTAAATAGATGAGTTATCAGCTCACGAAGGCTCTCTATTTTATATTCAGTAGCATGGATGCAAGTATACACTTGCAAGCAATAAAATCCTAAGTAACTCATTAGTTATAAAATCCCATGTTTGTAAGAAAAAAAATAGTTATTGTGAGAATCACTAAAATTGTAGGAAGTAGATTTCGATTTTGAATTAAAATAGTTTACTAGCTGGAACCCGTCGACTTCGACGGTCACTTTATTGACCGTAATGTTTCAAAAATCGTCGTATCATTATTTAAATGTATTTCAAGTTAAAACATCTAATATAATTTACAACATTTCACTTAAAAGAAAAAGAAATTCGGAAAAATGGTTATAAATTGAAATACTATATATGACATCGTTTTCTACAAAGTACTGTCAATGTGACGTCAAACTGACTCCAAATAAAAGAGTTGCTATCTTTTATTTTCTATTTCTTTTAATACTAAGGCTACATGTTAGCTGACCCGCCCGGTGTTGCCCGGATCCATGATAATAACCTTAATTGAACCTTAAATTTGTATGATTTTATATCTTTAACTCGATTTTGTTTGAATTTCTATTTTTAAATAAAGGCATCGCGAAAAAAATAATCAGCTGTAACAAAAAAAATTACCTCGAACCGAACGAAACTCAGTCTTGTGACACCGGTGTCTGCGGCAGCACATACGTGAGCCGCTAATAACATAAAAAAAAAAAATCCCCAAAATTAACCTGCAACCGAAAGAACCCGCCTGGTGTTGGCCGGCCCATGATAATAACCTTAAATGCACCTTAAATTTGTATGGTTTTATATCTTTAACTCGATTTTGTTTGATTTTCTATTTTTAAATGAAAACACCACAAATAATAATAATAATAATAATAATCTGTAACAAAAAAAAAATTACTTCAAACGGAACGGAACTCGGATTCGTATCCCAGTGCCTGTGGCACGTATTTGCAGGCCGCTGTTAACATGAAAAAATTCTCAAAAAATAACCTTGAACCGAACGAACCTCTGACTCGTATTACCGCTGCCTGCGGCTGCGGCACCGTATAGCAGTCATGCTACGCAAGCACTGCAAAATCCACTTTCCTCCAACAGGGAGCGCAGTATGTTGCATACGAACATCACCAATCACCTTGAATTTCCAAGACCTTACAAATAAGGTGTAACATGGTGGTGTCAACTGCAAAATCCTTTAGTTGCACTTTCCACCGCAAGGGGGCGCAGTTTGTTCTGTACGAACATCACCAACGGTGAGGAAATACCAAAACCATTAAAATAAGATATAACGTGATAGGGTCTAGTACAGAATCACCTAGTTACATTTTTCACCACCAGGGGGCGCACTATATTGTATACAAACATCCCCAATCACCTTGGATTTCCAAGACCTTTTAAATAAGGTGTCACATGGTTTTGTCAACTGCCAAATCCTTTAGTTGCAGTTTCCACCGCCAGGGGGCGCACTGTGTTCTGTACGAACATCACCAACGGTCAGGAAATACCAAGACCTTTAAAATAAGATGTAACATGATAGGGTCTACAGCAAAATCACTTAGTTCCATTTTTCACCACCAGGGGTCGGACTATACTGTATACAAACATCCCCAATCGACATGAAATTTCAAGACCTTTAAAATGAGGTGCTACATGTGTGGGTCTAGAACGGATTTCCCTCTCAAACTAATTTCCCCCCTTTCCCCTCCCTCCAAATCTACTTTCCCCCTTTTTCCCCCCTTTAAAATCGAAAATTCCAAATTCGCAGATATTGATTTTTTAGTATTCGACTCTAGTCCCCATATGTACAATTTCTTCCCCGTGAAGTAATTTGAAGCTTAGTTAAGCTCGTAAACGTGTTTTTAATCCGAAACGGGTGGGAAACGGTTTCCCACCCGTTTCCCCCCCCCCCCTTCGTCTTTTTTATATTTTTCTCTTCTCATAGCACATCTACAGACCAAGATCTTTTTTTAGACACCTCAACCAAATTTTTACACCAAGTAGTTCTCTCAATGTAGTGGAGACAGACAAAAACATGTTTCAAATTAATATATAGATTTTTTCATGTTGCCACACTGTAAAAAAGGATCAATAATTAAAAAATAAAATGATAACACGTGAACTTTGTTTTTGTATGGCAATAAAAATTCAGATAAACTCGCTGTATTGTTGCATTTCCGAAAATGACGTCATTCGTTTTTAACCCAAACGGTGGGGAAACGGTTTCCCACCCGTTTCCTCCGGGGGGGAAACAGTTTCCCCCCTGGGGGGAAACCATTCGACTTTTTTCTATTTTTCTCTTTTCATAGCACATCTACAGACCAAGACCTTTCTTTAGACACCTCAACCGAATTTTTACACCTAGCCGTTCTCTCAATATAGTGGAGACAGACAAAAACATGTTTCAAATTAATATATAGATTTGTATAAAAGTCTACTCTTTTGAATATTTGGCAACCCCTCAGCAGACTACGTGAAAACGAGTAGGTGAAACACTTTCATATATTAACAATTCATTATTCATCATCAAGATGATTATCAATAAGATCATTAGAAAGATCTTTCTTAAGTTTAGAGTAGGGACCTGAATTAAGCATGGAATCAACATAGGTAATAAAGATCCTTCTAATGATAATCTTGATCAAGTTAAATACCTCATTAAAAATTCTGTTATTTTTAACGATCATACTAAATGCATGGTGATTCCTTCCATTGCTAACTGTGCTCATTTCTATGCTCTTCCAAAAATTCATAAGCCCAATCTCTGCTTCCAGCCCATTATGTCTAATATTGGTACGGCTTCTTATAGTTTTGCTCTTTTTTTTTTTTTTTTTTTTCAAAATATCTTCCTAATTCAACTAACACTAACCTTTATACAGTAAAAAACTCTTATAATTTTTGAACAAACTTAAATGCATCTCTCTCTCTAACTATACTATGATTTTTTTTTTTTTTTTTTAAATCTTAGATCACTTTTAGGTAGATTCGTTATAGGAGATCTACCTATTGCAATAGTTCTCATGACACGACTTCTGGAAAATTTGTTCATATCTTCACCGATCATGACCCCTAGAACCCAAATCCACCCTCCGTTCAAAAGTTTATATATATATATATATATATATATAGGTATATATATATATATATGTATAACGCTTTTTCCCATGTTAAGTTGTGAACACGATAACTGGAGTAATTTTTATTTAAATTTAACCAGCTCAGGATATGTTGTCAGGACAGTAAAAATCTCGGTCGAGTTCGTAGATGGGGTGTTCAGCTCAAAGGGGGTGGAAATGGTGGGGGGTGGAAATTTTCATATGCCCATAATTTCTTTAATATTGAAAATAGGAAAAAAATTCAAATCAGTCGAATTACCGCCTTATCCCAAAGAACAATTTTTGTATTTAAACTTTTTCGATAGCTTCAATTGCTTAGAAGTTATAAGCTAAAAAGTGATTTTCTATAGCTTTCATTGCAAAAATTTAAAAATCCCTTTTCGGCAATCTTAAAGGCAAAGGTAGATTCCTTTACGTTAATGTTACAATTGTAAAGAAATTTTACATATGCATTAATACCTAGCCAATGGCTTTGTTCCCACACATTGTATCATTTACGTCGCTATTCTGTTTTCAAGAAATTTAATTTTCAACTACAATGGGGTTTTATTCATTCTACTTAAAATTTTAGGCTAAATTTATTGGTTTGTAAATGTTTCAATTTTTTAAAAATTCAAGCTCATAATCATTCAACAAATAAAAGCCTTAAAGATATACAATCCCAGCAATGGTGAATCCCGGAGGGGGCTATTGGGCTACACCCCCCCCCCCTTCCAAGCTTAATCAAAATTATATTTTTTATTTAAAATCCATATGTTGTTCAATATCTTTCTTTTAAAAGAAAAACTAATAGAAACGTGAAAATGCACTTTTGATCTTACTAGTTCTGGTAAGCCTGGCGTTGCTATGGTCAAGTCAAATACAGTTAAGTGGTAGCGGTTTTTGGATAGCTATTTCATTGTAATTTTTATTGAATCATTGAAAGTTTTGTATTGTGTTTTTGTGATTCTTATTGTCAGATGAGTAAAAATTGTAAAGTGAAACTGTTTTGCTTCACATAAGCTGGAACATTAACATTAACATCAGTTAACATTTGACCATTTGGCACCGCTGAATTTCAAGTTAATTATTATGAATTTAGTAAATTGTATGATTTGGCGAGATTTTGGTGACAAAACTTGCGACTTAGCAATGAAATTTGTGATTTGGCGGCAAAAGTTGATAGTTGACGACGAAATTTTTGACTTGGCGACAAAATTTGGCGAGCTTGGAGGTGGAGAAAGGCAGCTTTGGCGTCATTATATTTTCTTTCCACGCGAAAACCTCATATCTCTTCACAGACCAATATCTTGTTTCGACAAGATAAAAAGTCAAAGGAAGCTGTAACGTATTACTCTCAATCGTAAATTTTAAATTCTTGCCTAAACTGACATTCTAAACTATTCACCACAAACGATATTTGTATTAAGATTGACGTATTATTTTAATTTTATATTTTTAAATGATTAATTAAAGCGTTTAACAAGGTTTTTAATTAACACACTTCTATTAACTAGATAATGATGCAACTATTAATGTATGTAACGGAATTTTGAAATTCAATTTTCGGCAACTTTTTGTCGTCCAAAGGACCTGAAATGTTGCACACAACTTCATAATCAATGACAATACTAGATACAAGTGTTTCCAGGCCATAGAATGATAATAAAGGAAGAAGAAGCACGTCAATAGTCTAATGCTTACAAACCACTTCTAGTGAATTGCCAGCAAAAGCTATTTTTGCTACTCAAAACCTTAAAGTAGGGCACCCATACTCGGCACCTTTATCGATGATTGTTGTGGGTGCTGTCTCACTGACAGAGAGATGAGACGATTCAAAAATCTCGCCAATAAGTCGCCAACCAATGAGATTGAAACATTGTTACAACCCTATACCCGGCATTCCTGGATTTTAATAACCGAAAACAAAACATATATGCTCCTTCTTCCTTTATTATTATTCTATGTTCCAGGCACTTTTCCCATCAGGGGCAGGTTCCAAGGGCAAAGAAAAAATCTATACTTATACAAAACTATCGTATGTGACACAGGATTTGGATGTATTTGTATAATGTCGAATGGCAATAATTAATTTTTTTTAAATAAAGATTTATTAGTTCATTTTTCAATAAAAGAGTGTTCTGTATTTTTTTTTTTTTTAATGGTATAATTTTATTTATCAAAATAAGGGAATTCGAGTAATGAAATACTTTAATTTAAATTTAATTTTTCATGAAAATAAACTTCAACGGAAAATTCATTAAAATCGCCCCTAGTTCATTTGTTAAAGGGATACCTAAATGTCCCCAAATTTATTACCTTCTGTACCATGTCAGTTTAATTCGTTTAGCATCGATTTACAAGATTTTTTTTTTTAACAATGACATTTATCTTTTACATTATAGTATCTATGTCATAAAGCTAAGTCTAAATCTGCTTAGCCCTAAGATATGTTGATTTTATTTACTTATTTTTTTTAGTGCTAGAGGCCTATTTCAGTCGGTACAGTTGTCGAATTTTTATAGGTCACTCTTAATTAGTGCTAGAGGCCTATTTCAGTCGGTTTATTGAATGGGGATTTATTGATTGAAGTCCCCCCAAGGCACAACTTTGACATGAGTCCCCCCCAAGGTACACCTATTTCAGTCGGTACAGCGTTGTCGAATTTTTATAATACACTCTTAATAGTGCTAAGGGCCTATTTCAGTCGGTTTATTGAATGGGGATTTATTGAATGAAGTCCCCCCCAAGGGCCAACTTTGACATGAGTCCCCCTCCTCAGGCCCAACTTTGTCATGAGGCCTCCCCAAGGTACCCCTATTTCAGTCGGTACAGCGTTGTCGAATTTTTATAATACACGCTTAATAGTGCTAAGGGCCTATTTCAGTCGGTTTATTGAATGGGGATTTATTGAATGAAGTCCCCCCAAGGCACAACTTTGACATGAGTCCCCCCCCAGGCCCAACTTTGACATGAGTCCCCCCAAGGTACAACTTTGACATGAGTCCCCCCAAGGCCCAACTTTGACATGAGTCCCCCCCCAGGCCCAACTTTGACATGAGTCCCCCCAAGGCCCACCTTTGACATGAGTCCCCCCCAAGGTACAACTTTGACATGAGACCCCCCCCAAGGCACACCTTTGACATGAGTCCCCCCCAAGGCACACCTCCCCCTCATTGGGAAAAAGAGAAAAAACGTTGTTTTGCGGCTATAAGACAGTTTGGACTTCCAACGTTATTTGTTACAATATCTGCAGCTGAAACACATTGGTTTGATTTAATGAAAACTTTATCATGGAATTTAGATCGTCACGAATTAACTAAAGAAGAATTTGTCGATATTAACAAGTTTAGCAGTAGGCCTCTGGCACTAAATTAAAATCTGTCAATGTCAGATTTTCATGTTTTAAATAATGAAATAATGTCGTGTCTGTATTTTTTTTTTTTTTATTAACTTTTATTTTATTTGTTTAAAATCACGGATAAAATTTTATTTCATTTTTCTGAGTACATTGTTATAATTGTAACGTCATATTTTCTGTTCAATTAAACTTTTTTTTTTTTTTTTTAATCAGATTATTATATTGTTTAAAAACATGATTAAAATTTTATTATATTTTCAGTGACCTTTTTTATAATCATTTGCACGTGACATAAGCATCAGATTATAAATTTTTGCAATGAAAGCTATAGAAAATGTCGGCTTCATCACATGAAAAATCACTTTTAAACTTGTAACTTTTAAGCAACTGAAGTTATCGAAAAAGTTTAAATACAAAAGTTGTTCTTTAGGGTAAGGCGATAATTCGCCTGATTTGAAGTATTTTCCTATTTTCAATATTAAAGAAATTATGGGCAAATGAAAATTTCCACCCCCCACCATTTCCACCCCCTTTGAGCACTATACCCCATCTACGAACTCGACCGAGATTTTTACTGTTCTGACAACATATCCCGAGCTGGTTAAATTTAAATAAAAATTACTCCAGTTATCGTGTTCACAACTTAACATGGGAAAAAGCGTTATCTATATATATAAAAATGAATTGCTGTTCGTTAGTCTCACTAAAACTCGAGAACGGCTGAACGGATTTATCTTATCTTAGTCTTGAAATGTTCGTGGAGGTCTAGGGAAGGTTTAAAAGGCGAGAAAAAATCGAATAATTTCCGGGAAAACCCTAAAAACAGCCCTTTTCTATTTCCCATACAAACGTTTTCTAGAGTCAATTTGAACTTTATTGCTATTCAATAAAGTTTAGGGGTGTTCCTAACGGCTGATGGCTGAGCTACAAAAATTTGCATGTTGATTCGTAATGACCTCCCCTGATGCACCTCGAAGCCGGATTTTCGAATTTTGTTTTAGTTTTCTTTTAATTAATTAAAATGTTAAAATAAAAACCTTCTAATAACTGATAAATTGGCCATTTAATTTTAATCCTTAATTTAATTGTTGCCAAAAAAAATTATTCTTTTTTGGACAGAAAAAAAAAAAAAAAAAAAACGTGAACAATAAAAATTACATTTATTTAAAATATTTAATTTTATTCCTTAATTTAATTGTTGCCAAAAAAATTATCATTATTTTTTCGACGGAAAAAAAAAAAAAAAAAAAACGTGAACAATAAAAATTACATGTATTTAAAATGAGGAAAGTAAATTAAAAAAATTAGAAATATCAGTCGTATCGTTGCAAATAAGATACCAAATGAAAGATGCAATTTTTGTGAATCCAACGGATTAAACAGCTTATCGATCGGACAATTAGATTTTTTAAAATTAACTAATGTATGTATTTTATAAAATTTCTTTCACAAACACAAACGTGTAGTATACAGCCTGTACAACACTAGACCAAATTGAAGTTCAAATTTCATCAATATTTAAATAAATAAATGAAAATAAAAATATGCTTAATGGGAAATATTAAAACCAACGAGATATATAAATTAGAGTGCTGATTCAATGGATGAAGGATTAGCTTTCTGTGGTTCAAGATGAATCACGTGACATGCTCGAATAGGTTGCTGTGTTTGGCCCTTTATCGCTATTTTGGCATTTAAAATATCAGTTCAACAAATTATCATTATTATTAGGTAACATGACAGTCCTATGACTGAAATAAATTGCTTTTAAAATAATTTTACACATATTTCACATTTTAATAAATCTATATATATAAAAATGAATTGCTGTTCGTTAGTCTCACTAAAACTCGAGAACGGCTGAACGGATTTATCTTATCTTAGTCTTGAAATGTTCGTGGAGGTCTAGGGAAGGTTTAAAAGGCGAGAAAAAATCGAATAATTTCCGGGAAAACCCTAAAAACAGCCCTTTTCTATTTCCCATACAAACGTTTTCTAGAGTCAATTTGAACTTTATTGCTATTCAATAAAGTTTAGGGGTGTTCCTAACGGCTGATGGCTGAGCTACAAAAATTTGCATGTTGATTCGTAATGACCTCCCCTGATGCACCTCGAAGCCGGATTTTCGAATTTTGTTTTAGTTTTCTTTTAATTAATTAAAATGTTAAAATAAAAACCTTCTAATAACTGATAAATTGGCCATTTAATTTTAATCCTTAATTTAATTGTTGCCAAAAAAAATTATTCTTTTTTGGACAGAAAAAAGAAAAAAAAAACGTGAACAAAAAAATTACATTTATTTAAAATATTTAATTTTATTCCTTAATTTAATTGTTGCCAAAAAAATTATCATTATTTTTTCGACGGAAAAAAAAAAAAACGTGAACAATAAAAATTACATGTATTTAAAATGAGGAAAGTAAATTAAAAAAATTAGAAATATCAGTCGTATCGTTGCAAATAAGATACCAAATGAAAGATGCAATTTTTGTGAATCCAACGGATTAAACAGCTTATCGATCGGACAATTAGATTTTTTAAAATTAACTAATGTATGTATTTTATAAATTTTCTTTCACAAACACAAACGTGTAGTATACAGCCTGTACAACACTAGACCAAATTGAAGTTCAAATTTCATCAATATTTAAATAAATAAATGAAAATAAAAATATGCTTAATGGGAAATATTAAAACCAACGAGATATATAAATTAGAGTGCTGATTCAATGGATGAAGGATTAGCTTTCTGTGGTTCAAGATGAATCACGTGACATGCTCGAATAGGTTGCTGTGTTTGGCCCTTTATCGCTATTTTGGCATTTAAAATATCAGTTCAACAAATTATCATTATTATTAGGTAACATGACAGTCCTATGACTGAAATAAATTGCTTTTAAAATAATTTTACACATATTTCACATTTTAATAAATCTTCTATATATATAAAAATGAATTGCTGTTCGTTAGTCTCACTAAAACTCGAGAACGGCTGAACGGATTTATCTTATCTTAGTCTTGAAATGTTCGTGGAGGTCTAGGGAAGGTTTAAAAGGCGAGAAAAAATCGAATAATTTCCGGGAAAACCCTAAAAACAGCCCTTTTCTATTTCCCATACAAACGTTTTCTAGAGTCAATTTGAACTTTATTGCTATTCAATAAAGTTTAGGTGTGTTCCTAACGGCTGATGGCTGAGCTACAAAAATTTGCATGTTGATTCGTAATGACCTCCCCTGATGCACCTCGAAGCCGGATTTTCGAATTTTGTTTTAGTTTTCTTTTAATTAATTAAAATGTTAAAATAAAAACCTTCTAATAACTGATAAATTGGCCATTTAATTTTAATCCTTAATTTAATTGTTGCCAAAAAAATTATTCTTTTTTGGACAGAAAAAAAGAAAAAAAAAACGTGAACAATAAAAATTACATTTATTTAAAATATTTAATTTTATTCCTTAATTTAATTGTTGCCAAAAAAATTATCATTATTTTTTCGACGGGAAAAAAAAAAAAAAAAAAAAAAAAAAAAACGTGAAAATTACATGTATTTAAAATGAGGAAAGTAAATTAAAAAAATTAGAAATATCAGTCGTATCGTTACAAATAAGATACCAAATGAAAGATGCAATTTTTGTGAATCCAACGGATTAAACAGCTTATCGATCGGACAATTAGATTTTTTAAAATTAACTAATGTATGTATTTTATAAATTTTCTTTCACAAACACAAACGTGTAGTATACAGCCTGAACAACACTAGACCAAATTGAAGTTCAAATTTCATCAATATTTAAATAAATAAATGAAAATAAAAATATGCTTAATGGGAAATATATATAACCATTAAAAGTTTAGTTGTCTAAAATATGTCAGAAATAGCGCTCATAGCCTATTGTTACAAGGTATTAAGTCTTATTTTTACAAGGGATAAAATCTAAAATGGTGCCAAAAATTCAAATGTCTCCAAAGAGAGCTATATTAAGGCGGTACTATGATCATGCTTACAAACCATGAATACTAATAACCACAAAAAATTAATTGTCTCATGCAACAGACGTAGCCGGTCATAGCATATTATAATATTTAGCGTGAAATTGTTATCATTTTTATGGTTGATCGGGGATAAACAAAATAAACATAGGAAATATCGTAAAAGCAAATATTATGTGCACCACGTATAGTGTTGTTCATATGTAACTGGGATTCAAATATAAAAGGGATACTTCATTTTTTTTTCGATACTATCTATTTCGAAACTGTTATCTAATAAGGACTTAATGCAAGCCTATTGGTAAACCATTGTCTCAGGTAATAGGGACAAGCGCCCGAGTTTTAGCGGATGACCAAATCGCTACCGAAGGCAGCAGGGATCCGAAGCGAGCTTTTGAGCAATTTTAGTATTTTATTTTATTTTTATAAAGCTATATAGAAAAGAGTTTCCTTTAAATTTAGTGACCAGCGAAGCGGGCAAAGCCTGCTAGTCTATATATATAAAAATGAATTGCTGTTCGTTAGTCTCACTAAAACTCGAGAACGGCTGAACGGATTTATCTTATCTTAGTCTTGAAATGTTCGTGGAGGTCTAGGGAAGGTTTAAAAGGCGAGAAAAAATCGAATAATTTCCGGGAAAACCCTAAAAACAGCCCTTTTCTATTTCCCATACAAACGTTTTCTAGAGTCAATTTGAACTTTATTGCTATTCAATAAAGTTTAGGTGTGTTCCTAACGGCTGATGGCTGAGCTACAAAAATTTGCATGTTGATTCGTAATGACCTCCCCTGATGCACCTCGAAGCCGGATTTTCGAATTTTGTTTTAGTTTTCTTTTAATTAATTAAAATGTTAAAATAAAAACCTTCTAATAACTGATAAATTGGCCATTTAATTTTAATCCTTAATTTAATTGTTGCCAAAAAAAATTATTCTTTTTTGGACAGAAAAAAGAAAAAAAAAACGTGAACAATAAAAATTACATTTATTTAAAATATTTAATTTTATTCCTTAATTTAATTGTTGCCAAAAAAATTATCATTATTTTTTCGACGGAAAAAAAAAAAAAAAACGTGAACAATAAAAATTACATGTATTTAAAATGAGGAAAGTAAATTAAAAAAATTAGAAATATCAGTCGTATCGTTGCAAATAAGATACCAAATGAAAGATGCAATTTTTGTGAATCCAACGGATTAAACAGCTTATCGATCGGACAATTAGATTTTTTTAAATTAACTAATGTATGTATTTTATAAATTTTCTTTCACAAACACAAACGTGTAGTATACAGCCTGTACAACACTAGACCAAATTGAAGTTCAAATTTCATCAATATTTAAATAAATAAATGAAAATAAAAATATGCTTAATGGGAAATATTAAAACCAACGAGATATATAAATTAGAGTGCTGATTCAATGGATGAAGGATTAGCTTTCTGTGGTTCAAGATGAATCACGTGACATGCTCGAATAGGTTGCTGTGTTTGGCCCTTTATCGCTATTTTGGCATTTAAAATATCAGTTCAACAAATTATCATTATTATTAGGTAACATGACAGTCCTATGACTGAAATAAATTGCTTTTAAAATAATTTTACACATATTTCACATTTTAATAAATAATAAAATACCTTTCTTTTCATCGTTTCTCAACAAACTTTAAAAGTGTTTATAAAACAAAATTTAAACTTTTAAAGAGCTAAATTTAACAACAAATAATAATTTTTCAACTATTTTTAAGCATTTTGTCGGTTAAAGTTCAACTACACGAAATAAAAAAGAAGTAAAATCAAAATCAAAATGGTTTAGAAAAAAAGAATATTAAACAACGTAAAGTAAACAAAAACATTGAAACCGTTGCCATAGAAATGTACTGAAAATGAGCTGTTACCAAGGAAACCACCGAATACGCATGTGCAAGGAAAGCATGTC
Source organism: Salticus scenicus (assembly GCA_963930645.1). Taxonomy (NCBI): domain Eukaryota; kingdom Metazoa; phylum Arthropoda; class Arachnida; order Araneae; family Salticidae; genus Salticus; species Salticus scenicus. The sequence goes on along the minus strand of OZ005654.1, from coordinate 339,248,328 downwards.
ACATGACTCATCTTGGACCTTCTCAAGGTTACCATTTATCACTCTACTTTATATATCTCGTTGATTAAAACCATTAAAAGTTTAGTTGTCTAAAATATGTCAGAAATAGCGCTCATAGCATATTGTTACAAGGTATTAAATCTTATTTTTACAAGGGATAAAATCTAAAATGGTGACAAAAATTCAAAAGTCGCCAAAGAGAGCTATATTAAGGCGGTACTATGATCATGCTTACAAACCATGAATACTAATAACCACAAAAAATTAATTGTCTCATGCAACAGACGTAGCCGGTCATAGCATATTATAATATTTAGCGTGAAATTGTTATCATTTTTATGGTTGATCGGGGATAAACAAAATAAACATAGGAAATAACGTAAAAGCAAATATTATGTGCACCACGTATAGTGTTGTTCATATGTAACTGGGATTCAAATATAAAGGGGATACTTCATTTTTTTTTTTTCGATACTATCTATTTCGAAACTGTTATCTAATAAGGACTTAATGCAAGCCTATTGGTAAACCATTGTCTCAGGTAATAGGGACAAGCGCCCGAGTTTTAGCGGATGACCAAATCGCTACCGAAGGCATAGCAGGGATCCGAAGCGAGCTTTTGAGCAATTTTAGTATTTTATTTTATTTTTATAAAGCTATATAGAAAAGAGTTTCCTTTAAATTTAGTGACCAGCGAAGCGGGCAAAGCCTGCTAGTACATATATATATATATACCTATATATATATATAAACTTTTGAACGGAGGGTGGTTTTGGGTTCTAGGGGTCATGATCGGTGAAGATATGAAGAAATTTTCCAAAAGTCGTGTCATGAGAACCATTGCAATAGGTAGATCTCCTATAAGCCGTGCCTATAAGGAATCTACCTAATAATCTGATGCTTATGTCCCGTGCAAACGATAATAAAAAAGATCACTGAAAATATAATAAAATTTTAATCACGTTCTTAAACAATATAATATTCTGATTAAAAAAAAAAAAAAAACAGAAAATATGACGTCACTATTACAACAATGTACTGCGAAAAATGAAATAAAATTTTATCCGGGATTTTAAAGAAATAAAATAAAAGTTAATAAATAAATAAATAAATCTTATATATATATAAATGTGAATGTCCGTGAATTTATTTGACTGAGTTTCACGCCAAAACTGCTCGACGGATTTCGATGAAATTTGTTATGGAGATAGCTTATCATAGAATAATAATAGAGGAAGAAGGAGCACGCCAATAGTCTTAATGCTTACAAACCCCTTCTAGTGAAATGCCAGCGAAAGCTACTTTTGCTCCTCTCAACATTGAAGTTTGTTAATAAAGGCTTGTTAATAATCGCTGTTTTTTGTGGCAACACAACAGCTTATGTAGAAACACTTATGCTCCTTCTTCCTTTATTATTATTCTATGTTATTATTATTCCCTAACTTAAAAGGTTGGCTACCTTTTATTCCGAAAAAAAAATTTGTTTTTGCGATTTTTATGCATAAAATAGCAATTTTGTAAGCTAATAATAGGGCAGTTCCTTGTTTGTAAACAAACATCTCAACTTTTATGAGTGGTTGGCAAAAGGGCTTGGGATCTCTTGATTACTTGATTACTACCAACGGAAAATCAATGGTGGGCGGGGCGCGGGAAAGACGAGCGCGCTTTTTTGCCAACCACCAGACGTCACGAGGAAATGCTCTATAGCAAAAAATTAGCCATTTATATTTATCCATAATTTAATTGTTGCCAAAAAAAAAAAAAAAAAAAAACGAATTTATTTATTTTTTTCAACAGGAAAATAAATACATTTATCTAAACGTGAACGATAAAAAATTATAAAAAAAAATTATGCATCTCACAAAAATTGAAGTCATTTTTAATTAAAAATTTCTGTTACACATTGATAAAGTGCTAATACGCAAGCGAAGTGATGACGTCACTGGCCGTTCGTGTATGCAAGAAAAATATTTCCTATGTTAAACGTCCACTGGATTTTTTGTAAAAAATTATTAAAAATCGCGGAAAATTATTTCCCGATTTTAATCCCCATATTTAGGTATAGGTATGTATTAATTATCATGTCCATGCGTTAGATTAAGTTATTTTTGTTGTAAAATTGACAAAATTTGAATTTTTAATTTCAAAACTCTAGGGAAAAAAAGAAAAAAAAAATGGCAAATTTCCATATTCGATTGAAAACACAAGCATTTCATTTCAAAAGATGATATTTACACAATAAATATCCAACTAATATACTAATTAAAATGAAAATGATAAATATTCTATCATAATTTGAAGTCAAATTTGTTTTCAAATGTCTAAATAAAGTATTTGATATAAGATACTAATATGTTGCAGCGGAATAGATTTGATATCGGTCATCCTTAGCAGAAAAAAAAAATATCGCCAAATTATTTGGCGAACATAATTTAAAAATCATGGTTATTTTAACAACTTATATTAAGAGAGTAATGAATAATATGAAACAATATTTCGTACAATGCTTATTAAGAAAATATACATCTGGCATGCATATTTTCGTATTACGTTTTTGATCACCAAATACAATAAGCGCCAAGAACGACAGAGTTTTGAAATTCAAAATTAAAATTTTGTCAATTTGACAGCAAAATAACTCAATCTAACACATGCACATGATAACTAATCTATACTAATATTATAAATGCGAAAGTTTGGATGGATGTTTGTTACTCAATCACGCCACAACGGCTAAACGGATTTGGATGAAATTTTGTTCAGAGATAGATAATAGTCTGGAATAAGGCATAGGCTACTATTTATACCGGAAAAATGTAAATTTTTAATTAATCTTCTATATAATATAGATATTTCTTCTATAGTAAAATTTTAAAATAATTTATTTTAATTTTTAATTGTTGCCAAAGAATATTTCACGCGAATAATAATAAAAAAAAATAATAAATATTAAATTTGCTTAGGCACATGACAACATAACGTCATTATCAAAATTAAATAATAAGAAAATGAAAGCTAATTCAGATCTGTATTAAAAAGCTTTATTAGTTGATAATCCTGGGTATATTTTTAATTTTAATACTGAAGTAGATAGGACATTTTACGCCAAGGACTCTATTTTTGTGACAGCAACCTTAAGCCAAGTAGTCCATAAAAAATATAAACAAATCTGTACATATAAAAGAGTAAACTCATTGATTCACTGACTCAACACTGCCATGACGATTCTGTGGGAAAGAGTGTCACAAATTTTAGTGACCAGGTTGGTTTTCGGAGCCTGACCCCCAACTAAGACGGAACTTTGCAAAATACCCCCCTGTCCCCCTTGGGGGGCAGAAGGCTTAACTCGGCTCCAAATTACTTAACGGTGAAGAAATTGCAGATGGAAAGACCAGACTTGAGTACAAAAAAATTATTTTCTGCGATTTTGGAATTTTGGATTTTTAAGGGGGGAGGGAAGGGAAAAGGTTTTAGAAGAAGGGTACTCAACACACGAGGAAATCGAACTGAACACACACTACAAAGGGATTTTATGAAATTCCACCCTACCGCCCTTTGGAGAATGGGGGGCAAAAACATGTATTCATGCGTAACGCTGCACTAAATTACCTAAGGTTGGAAATTTTTTATGTAAGGGACGATTATATGTATCTAACTCATAGTATGAAGAGATTTTGCGAAATTCCCTCCTCCTTCCCTCCTTTAAGAACGGGGGGGAGAGATAAAAAAAAAAAGTTTTAAAGCATAGCTCAGCTTTAAATAATTTCAGGATCTCAATTTTTTGATGTGTCGGTTAGGTATGTGTATGCAACATGCAATATAAAGTAATTTTGGAAATTTACCCCCTCCCTTCCTCTTGGGGCGGGCGGGGCAGAAACCACATTTTAAAGCTTAAATCCGTCCAAATTACCTAAGAATGGCGAATTTTGGTGTGTGTGTGTGTTAATTAAGTGTGCGAAATATGCACTTTGATGAGATTTTGTAAAACTTTCAACTGTAACCGCGAGGGAGGGGGAGTTAAAAGCAGGTAAGAGACTGCCGAAGGCATTGGGGCTCCAGACTCGACTGTGACGAGCGGGAATACCGCGAAAGAAAGTAGCAGGAACTTAAAATTAGATTTTGACGGATTTCAATGATTTTTTTTTTTTTTTTTTTTTTTTTTTTTAGATATTTTATTAATATTAATGATATGCTGTTTTGGGGATTCATTTCAATATAATGACCAGCGAAGCGGGCAAAGCCTGCTAGTATGTAAATAAAATCAACATATCTTAGGGCTAAGCAGATTTAGACTTAGCTTTATGACATAGATGCTATAATGTAAAAGATAAATGTCATCATTAAAAAAAAAAAAATCGTGTAAATCGATGTTAAACGAATTAAACTGGCATGATAGAAAAAGTAATAAATTTGGGGACATTTAGATATTATCCCTTTGACAAATGAACTAGGGACGATTTTAATGAATTTTCCGTTGAAGTTTATTTTCATAAAAACTTAAATTTAAATTAAAGTATTTCATTACTCGAATTCCCTTATTTTGATAACTAAAATTATACCATTAAAAAAAAAAAAATAACGAACACTCTTTTATGGAAAAGTGAACTAATAAAGGTTTCAGAAAACTATTACATACTTTTAAATCTTTATTTAAAAAAAAATAATTGTTGCCACTCGACATTCTACAAATACATCCAAATCCTGTGTCACATACGATAGTTTTGTATAAGTACATATTTTTTGTTTGCCCCTGGAACCTGCCCCTAATAGGAAAAGTGCCTGGAAACACTTGTATCTAGTATTGTCATTGATTATGAAGTCGTACGCAAAATTTCAGGCCCTTCGGACGACAAGAAGTTGCCGAAAATTGAATTGCAAAATTCCGTTATATACATTAATAGTTGCATCATATCAAGTTAATAAAAGTGTGTTAATTAAAAACCATCTTAAACGCTTTAATTAATCATTTAAAATATATAATTACAATAATACGTCAATCTTAACACAAATATCGTTTGTAGAGAATAGTTTAGAATGTCGTTTTAGGCAAGAATTTAAAATTTACGATAGAGAGTAATACGTTACAGCTTCCTTTGACTTTTTATTTTGTCGAAATAAGATATTGGTCCGTGAAGAGATATGAGGTTTTCGCGTGGAAAGAAAATATAATGACGCCAAAGCTGCCTTTCTTCACCGCCAAGCTAGCCAAATTTTGTCGTCAGACAACAAATTATGTCGCCAAGTCAAAACTTTCGTCGTCAACTATCAAATTTTGCCGCCAAATCACAAATTTCATTGTTAAGTCGCAAGTTTTGTCACCAAAATTTCGCACAATTTCATACAATTTACTAAATTCATAACAATTAACATTGAAATTCAGCGGTGCCAAATGATCCAATGTTAACTAATGTTAATGTTAATGTTCCAGCTTATATCAACCAAAAGAGTTTCACTCTACAATTTTTATTCATCTGACAATAAGAATCACACAAACACAATACAAAACTCTCAATAATTCAATAAAAATTACAATGAAATAACTATCTAAAAACCGCTACCACTTAACTGTATTTGACTTGACCATAGCAACGCCAGGCTTACCAGTGCTTGACCATAGTAAGGTCACAAGTGCATTTTCAAGTTTCTATTTTTTCTTTAAAAGAAAGATATTGAACAACAGTTATATGGATTTTAAATAAAAATTATAATTTTGATTAAGCTTGGGTAGGGAGGGGGGTGATTCACCATTGCTGGGATTGTATATCTTTAAGACTTCTATTTATTGAATGATTATGAGCTTGAGTTCTAAAAAATTAAAACATTTACAGACCAATAAATCTAGACTAAAATTTTAAGTAGATTGAATCCCTTTTGTAGTTGAAAATTAAATTTTTTGAAAACAGAATAGCGGCTTAAATAATACAATGTGTGAGAACAAAGCCATTGGTTAAGTATTAAGTCATATGTAAAATTTCTTTACATTTGTAATATTAACGTAAAGGAATCTACCTTTGCCTTTAAGCTTGCCGAAAAGGGATTTTTTATTAATGTTCCTATTAAAAGTGCTCTGGTTTGTTTAAAGGATATATTATGAAAATTCCGTTATTCTTCTATTGAAATTGAGGAGCTTATGAATTTATTCATTTGTGTATCAGGCAAACTGCCTTCATTTTTAATGGTACTTTATTTATTATTCCCAAAATAACTACATGGCAATGGGCGGTCTTCTCTCTTTCTCTCTCTTTGCTTTGCGACTTTTATATATACTATTTTGAAGAAAAATTCTTCGGTGTATATAAATTTCCTCAATAGTTTAGGCATGTTGATGACAATTTCGTTTTGTTCTCTCTTATGTCGATTTTTCCAGTTTACTTTCTTTGGTCAATTCGACTGACCTCTGCATTCAATTCATTTTCGAGATTGAAAAGATTGCTCTTTGCCTTTTTTTGAGGTTTTTGTGTCTAAAGACAAGGATCGGTTCTGATCCACTGTCTTTAGAACCTTCTCTGTTTATCTTCCAACACATGCTCTCTCTAATCACACCCCTCAACAAAAAATGTTTTAGTGCTTGCACATTTGTTATGAACTGCCTAGTCTTCCGAAAGAAATTATTTGTTTAAATTATCTTTCTCTTTCTCGAGGATATAATCCTCTATTTTCGATAAATGCTTTGTATGTAGATTTTTTATATAGCTTCATATCTGTTCTATTAATTAATCTTTTTCGTTTACATTAACACTTGTACCATGCACCTCAGTTGCATCGCATCCATTTTTCTTTTATTAATTTACTTTTTAATATCTCTTTTAATTTTCAATTAAAAATAATTATAAATTCATCCGTAGAATTCTGTCATTTATCTCATAATACTTATGATTGCTTCCCAATTAAGTTTAACGGTTACATATCCATCAGATACTGACCATGTATCTGAAATGGGCGTTTTGATGCGTTTTGCAATTCAATCATATTCGAATACTGGCCTTGTCACTTTCCACTCTCGTTAAAAGTAATTCATTTTAAAACACAACTTTATAAAGTAATTAATTATTTTAATTCCGGTTATCAATAAAAAATGAAATTATCTTTCCATAAATGAAATATATTTATTTATTTATTTATTTATTTATCTAAACAGTTAAATTTCATTAATCGAAGTTATAGCAAAGTACTACATAATTTTGAATATCACATCTCATTTCCATTTTGAATTCATCACGTGCAGCTTCTGAAAGGAGTATAATTTTAGATTTAGGAAATTGCAAATAACCTTATTCATTAAGCATATTGATTATTAGATCTATCACTAAACATATACGTTTAATTTCTCTACAAAGAGTTAATGAATTTAAATGCTACTTTGCAAAGAGAATTTATTTATCGATGTTAATGTTCGATGAGAATTGAAATTTTAGATTTAAATCTGTGTTTATGTTAGAAAATTGTTTATTTTTCTTTTTCTACCGCGAAGAGATGGATTTCTTTACATAATTAATATATACATAATCACCTTTTATAAACACTATCTGTAGTAATATTTATGAAGATATTTTATAGAACATATCTTTAGATTTAGTACCTCTGATTTATATATTTGCCCTCTGTATGTATTCAGATGCAATGGATTATAAAGAAATAGATATACCCTTTATATACAAAGGTTTAAACTCTATTTCGGATAATTTAGTATATTAGAATATTTTTTATGGTTAAGAAATATTTAAATATATAAATAGAAATCTGTTTTCCATATTAATATTTTTTTTTTTTTTTTTTTTTTTTTTTTTTTACCAAATATGGAGGAAAATGTTTCAATATATATTTCTTTATAAGGAAATATAATTTGATTAATTAATGGCAGTAACTTATATATTGAAAATTAAATAACGCAAAATTGAAATCTAAATCGTAAATTATTGTTTTATTCTTTTTATGAAACATTGAAAGCATTTTACCTCTTATAAATGAATACATCTTCCATTTTTGCAAAACATATCAAGTTCTAAATTAATTAAAACTCTTTTTTCCCTCTACAAATATTTAATAAAAAAATTATTGTGAATTTTATTTACAAAATCAGAAATTAATTTATTAAGATTAAATTAATCAATTAATAAGATTAAATTACAACAACAACAATAAATAAACATCATATGATGCACATATAAAAGATGCTATTGGTTTGTCCGCTCACAATTAATCAAAAGCTTAAATTCGGCTGCTAGAGATTTTGGATCAGTATAACTGTTATCAATTCTCTCAATAATATATGGAACTTAATTTTAAATATTAATTTTTAAAAACGTTCTTAAAAGTTCATTAAGTTTTCGTTCAAAAAGCATATTATTCCGAAACTGATGTAGAAAATTTTTCGTATCTACTGCGTGAATTAAAAAAAAAAAAAAAAAACGTTTAATACTCTTAGAAGATTTAAAAGTATGAATAAAATATCAGAAAAGTCAAATGCGCGCAAGCGATTGGGAAACATTCAAAATCATTGCAGAGGTGTTTAACTTTTCAAAAAAGTTTATAAAGTATCTGCCAGGATGGTAAAATATCTCTATGAATCCTACCTGACACCTCCATTCCCTCCAATATATCAATAAACTATTAACTTCAGAATCAGAGGAAGGTTAAAAATACAGAAAAAATATGTTATTCGCAATAGCATCTTCGATTGGCATTTTCAGTGGCAATTAAAAAAAACTCACGTTTAGGCTTTTCAAAAAAAAAAAAATTGTATACTTTTACAGAAGCCAGTTTTCAGTCAAGGAGAACTATATGTTGCTCTTTCTCGAGCGAAATCTTTTGCATTTGTGAGCAACATATCAGAATATAAAGAGATGGAAAACTGATTTTACTAAAAATTTCTAGTGATTTTATATATGAGATTTTTTTTTTTCTGAATATCATATTTTGTATGTAGGAGTCATCACGCAGATGTACTGCGGGGTAAGTAATACATACATTGACAAAATACGTTTCCCTCTGCATATGCTTTATAATTACCCTTTAAATTAATCTACATTTACATAGGACCTTCTATGCGTGTCTTAATGTCACATCTTTCAGAAATAAACACTATTCTTAACTACCGAATCAGGCTTATGTTTTTGCAAGGTAGTTCTTTCTTTCTTTTTCAGAAAAGAAAATTATGTTACGTAATTTTACACTATATAAAACAAATTAATTTTACAAAGTATTCTTTAAAAATTATATCAAAGAAGTTTTGACTTATTGGATCATTATTAATGTAAATATAATTTAAAACAAAACATTACGATGTAGTTGTTATATGAAAAATTTTTTTTTTTTGAAAAATATTGTCTGAAATACATTTTGAATTATTACATGACTTTAATATTGTGTATTTCAACTTTCAACCTGTGGGGAAAATGTTATTTTCAGGTAAAAGTTCGAAAAAACTTTTATTATTATTATTATTATTATTATTATTATTATTATTATTATTTTGGAATTGTATATTTAGATGTCGACTCAAGCCAAAAATCAGTTTTTGGATTTGGTCTGTGTGTTTACACTGTAAAAGAATTCATTTAAGAGACAGAAGTGTAATTTTTCCACAAAAAAAAAAAAAAAAAAAAAAAAAAAAAAAAAAAAAATCGTGATTTCTAAAACTAAAAAAAAAAAAAAAACTATAAATGTACATCTCAAAATATAGAAAGTAGCTTTTTTTTGTATCCAGCTTGTTAATTACATTTTTTTTTTTTGGAACACAGAATGTATTGCATCAATACGGGATTCTAAAGCTCTAAGTATTAGGGAGACGACATTGGAATTCTATTGTCATTTATTACCTCATTGTCTTCTTAAACTCGCGCCAAAGACATTTTAAGGTTAGAATGACCTGTTTACTCGGAAATAACTAAAGATTAATTATTATCTTTTTTTTTTTTTTTTTTTTTTTTTTTTTTTCATTTTATAGTGAAGTGACCAGCTAAATACTAGAAGAGGTACATATTCAGCATTGTGGGCTTTTTGAGTTTCGAAAGAGTAGTAATGCAGCATTTGCTACCAAAAACATTTGTGATGTTTATTCAAGTGCATTAAACATTCGTAAATTTTCTAAGTTCAAATACAGTAATTTTGATCTTTCCAACTGTTATCGATCAGAACGACCAACAAGTTTAGACAATGCCATGTTAAGTGCAGAAGTGGAAGCTAATCCCTGTAAGACAATTGAGGAGATGTCAAACACTTTTAGCCAACCTTGGTCGACCAACCAAGAATATTTGTAACAGTTTGGTAAAGTAAGCAAAACAGGTGTTTCAGTTCTGCATAATCTCTCCGAAAAAAACAAAGCTAGTGATCGACAACATACAACTTATTATTTCAGCGACTCAATACAGAAGCTTTTTTTTTTTTTTTTTTTTGATCGATTGATCACTGGAGATGAAATTGGGTCATGTATGATAATGCATCTCTCACAATGAATCGCCAGAAAGTACAGCTAAGTCGGTTTACACCCCAAAAATCGTTTTTGTGTGTATGATAAAGTATTGACGGGGTTGTTCATTTTGTAGGGCTGAAATCTGGATAATCTGTGAATGCAGGCGTTTAATATGAACAATTGGATCAAATAAATTAATCTTCAATTAAAAAAGTGCTGACCGATTTTCTACAGAAAATATTCTGCAACATGATAATGAAAGACTGCATTGCGCAAGAAAAACCCTGAAAAGAAAATATAATGAAATAAGGTGGGAGGTATTGCCTTACCCATCATACACGACTGATATTGCACCATCGAATTTCCATTTATTCCGATCGCTACAACTTTTTCTAAAGTGTAAAAAAATTTGAAAATTTCGATGATGTCAAAATGCGATTTCAAGATATTTTGTTCAAAAACCAATTGATTTTTATGGATTTGTCATTTAAAACTTCCATGCTAGATGGCAAAAGGATTTTCATAACGAGGGTGATTACATCACTGATTAAAAATAAAAACTTGTTAAAAATTCATCTGTTTGAATTTAATGTAAACGAACGACATTACTTTTCGGTCCCTCCAATAATATACTGAAGTATGATTCCATCGCTGTGAGGTAAAGACTTTGCCTACTCTGCGATGGACACTGATTCGGTTCTGGCTAGTACAGCAGGAGAATCTAAGTTTATGGAATTTTTTTACAGTGTGTCCTATAGAAAAATCTATTGAATACGACTATTTTTGTATTGTTCTGTTACTGAAAATTTCTGTCAACATACTTTTTCCCATATTAAACATGCAACGTTTTTGTAACGACAGACATTTTCTGTGCCATAACAATACTTTGTTTACAGTTTATATGTCTTTCTCTATGCCTATTGTAAGCTTAACTAAAAATTAGATATAAGCAGACAGCAGTGGCGGATCGTGCACCGAAAATTGGTGAAGAGGCACACTGTATTTTACGCTGTATTCATTTATAGAATAAAAATTTACATTTAAATAAGTATTTTTAGTTAATTTTAGCTAAGACCATGCTTAATAAAAATTATGATCAAAAATACTTACATATTATTTTTGAACTCTTCACCTATTTTCGGTTCACGAGCCGCCACTGGCAGACAGCCCAGATTTGGTGTCGTGAATTGTATTATATGGGGATAATAAATGGATTTTCTTACTGCGATAGTACTAAATGTAAAAGTACGGAGACATATAAACAAATTCAATTACATTACATGAATGGACAGATTTTATTGTAAAATCTAATTTATTTAGACTGAACTCTTCAAAATAACAAATAGGTATTCTATTCACAAAGGCCTGTTCTATATACATTAAGCATTCATCATTTGTTTAGAAGTCCACACAAAAAATACAGATACACTAGGGATATGATTGTGCTATTCATTTTGTTAATCCCCGTGTCATTCTTTTTCAACAAAATGCGTGATAAATGGATTACTTAATGTAGTTTACGATCTTTAATTTTTTGATTTTCCTACAATTACCTTGCTAAAAGTTTTGTCAAATTAAGAAATCTTATTTAAAGCTTCTATTTTGTCTAATAAAAGAGGAATCCTCTAATTCATGTAACGGGGCAATTTTCATTAATTTTCAAAACCAAGCAAATTATTTAGGTTTTCTAATGATCTACGTTTCTTTATAAAAGAAAATATATTCCATTTAACTAATAAAAATATTTTATTAATGAGCAGTTGAAAGTTTAAAAATAAAAATAGTATGAAAACGTACATGCATTTCAATGTAATTATGTCATGTCTGTTTATCGTTTAAAAATTTCGCATTTTTCATTCATATTAGTCTATTTATTTGTATTAAATTTTTGTAAAAGATGTTTTTTAATTCAGAACGTCATTATAAGTAACTTTTAAACACATTTCTTTTTAATTACAAAACTGCAATGTCAGCTGTCTTCAGTAATTAAACATAACTTGTAAAATATAAGTTATAATGACGCAAATGAATTCATTTCAAACTATTTTCTTCTTATTATTTATGTGAATAAAAACGAATCTTTTTATTTAGCATCATCCAAATAATGTCTTATGATGCTATTGAAAAAAATAAATAAAAATCAATGTATTTCATGAATAGACAGTAGAAAAATAAAGAAACAGTATTATAGGAATGTGCTTATCAAGTAATGTACATATGCACATTTTTTGCTATATTAATTAGATTCATTTATTTTTATTTTTATTTAAATCGGTTGCAGATTGTCTTGATATATATTCCATATTTCTAAAATGTGAAATGGGAAGATGAGAAAAAATAATGATAAAATATCATCATTGATCCAACAATATTGTTATTTATAGTAGAATTAAAATTTTTTCTTAGAATATTACGAAATTTGACAAGATTAATGTTTTACCAACAAATAATTTTGGAGCAATCTGATCATCCAGATGAGACTTGCATTTGTACACAAAAATTAATTTTGTTTATGTTTAATTTGCATACCAGTATAAAAATTAAGTTAGTTAATAGAGAAGGAAGAGACTCACAGGAAATTAAGAATAGAATCTGTCAAGGAAGAAAAGCGGCAAAACTATTAAATTCGATTTGGTGGAGTGAGGAGTTATCTAGGACGAGAAAGTATAATATATACAACTCCATTGTAAAAAGCATATTGTTGTATGGAGCAGAGGGATGGAGAATTATGGAGACGGAAAAAAAGAAATTGGCTGCTGTTGAAATGGATGCCCTGAGAAGATCATGCAGGATATCAAGAATGGAGAGAGTGGAGAAATGAGAGAATCAGAGAAATGATGAAAATAAAGGAAACCATATTAGATGAGGTTCAAAAAAAGTAATTTATCTAGTTTGGTCATATTAAAAGAATGAACGATGAAAGATTGCCTAAAGTCGCTTTTAACTATATACCAAATCAGAAAAGAAAACGAGGAAGACCAAGAAAGACTTGGATGAATAACTTAATAAAAGCGATGAAGGACAGGGGTCTGGAAGAAGAGTGGACCCATGACCGGAAGACCTGGCACAGACTTGTGGATTTTGTCGGAAGGTAACACCCGATGCCATAAACGGAACATACATACATACATAAAAATTAAATTATCATACTGTAATTAATAATCTGTTTGAGCACTTATACCACTTTCTGTTATTCTACTTTTCTGAGACATAAAATACACTCAATCAACCAACCAACCTGTTTTTCTATGCAAATTATTACATTTTAGGATATCACATTAAAGTTATTACGTTTTAACATTTACAGTGTTCATTAGCCTGTGTTAAGAATAGTTTTAAAAACAAATTTATTTTTTTCACTTATTTTTTCTGTGTGAGAGAGCCTCCCCCATCCGCCGTTTGAATGTTTTAACTAAAAGTATAAAATATTAAATGGTGTTATTAAATCATTAAAGAAAAAAAAATATATTCAGAGAATTTCTGCTCAATTAATTTTTTGAAATGTATTTTCGAAAAATTTGAATAACTCTTTATTTTATTTTTTTAATAAACTGTACACACAACAAAACTGTAGGTACCTAAATTTAAATAAGCAAAACAATTCAGAATATATCTTAAAATGCACAAATAGCCACTTACATTCACTGAACTAATATATTCAAACTCTTTCATATGCATGACTTTTCTATCATATTCTGTGTAAAACGTGTTTTTTTTGTATATAAAATTTAATTGATAATTTATTTTTGTTTAATGCAGAATAAAAAGATATTAAAAAACTATCAACGAGTATGTGTGCACAGACATTATGTATTTGAAATATCTGATATGTTCCTGTGTACAAACATTTTCTTTATCTCAATGAAAACTTTCAATTTTAACGATACAATACAGATGTAGAATCTTAAATTTTAGTTCCTGTCAATATCTGTTTTTAAGTTATTATGATAACAAAAAGACGCGCAGACAGACAGACACAAACAGAGAATTCATCAGCTAAAAATCAATTTTTTTTTTTTTTTTTTTGTTGTTGTTGTTATCCAGAATTTTTTAAAGCATTAAATTATAGCAAAAATTTACTTTGAAAAATGTGACACCTTTCCACCAAACCATACATTTTGTACCATAAATGTGTAAGAGAGAGCAAAAAATATAAATTTAGTTGTTAAATCTATTTTTATTTAAGAAAATTCTACTCCGCAAAGTTCTGTAAAAAATTAAATATTCCAACTTTTTTCCTTTATGCATTCATCACTGACTGCTGAAAAAAGAATTAGACATTCAGCTTTCCGATCTCACACACAGTACACAAGCTTGTTAGCTATAAACCTATTACAACACCGTGATATAGCGATCTATGAATTCTATACAAAGAGTTAATGGATGAAAAGGCTACATTTCAAAGGAAATTTATTTACCTAACTTGATGTACTTTAAACATTGAAGTCTGAATTTTAAAGCTTGTTGGAAAATCATTTGAATCTTTTGCTGCTTTGCACAAATGGGCTTCATTAAATAATGAATCTAAGCATAGTAATGAAAAGAAATATATTTTAATAGTCAACTGTATAGACTTAGATTTAGTTTAAATCATTCAGATATCTACTCTCGGCACATATTTAGATGCAATGGATATTATAAAGCATAAAAATGCTTTTCGTGTAGAGAAGTTTAAACTTTGAACTATTTATATCTTATTTTTATATATTTTTGAAGTTTGAGAATAATTTTATTATGTATAATTTGCTCCTCATACCGATGTTTTCAAATATATAAATCTATTACAATACATTACATTGATGAAGAAATTCTATACAAAGAAGTAATGGATTAAAATTCTAGTTTACAAAGCAAATTTATTTACCTAGGTTAAAATGATGTAGGCATTGAAGTCTGAGTTTTAAAGCTGTTAGCTTGATTACAAAATTAAATCCTTCGCTACTTTGCTCAATTGAGCTTTCATTAATAATAAATTTTAGTGTAATAGAGTAAGGGAAGATCTAAAGAAATATCTGTATGTATAATTTATAAACTAATCCTATGTATCTATTAATATAAGATGAGATGGTAATAAAAAACTTTTTGAACATATAAGTTAAAATTATTTTCACTAACTAATTGAGCTTTTATATTATAATTTATTTAACATTTTACGGTCAAAAACTAATATTTCCATTATAAAATAAAAATATATATATTAATTTTTTTTTATATATGTACAGAGAGAGAGAGAGTATTAATAATAACGATATTATGTAACGTAATCTACAGTTCAAATATTCAATATTGCATTAAAATATTAAATATTTAAAAATATGTAAATATTTTTTACAATATTTTAGACATTAATAGTAATATATATATATATATATATATATATATAGTAATATATATATACTGTAGGACAGAAAGAGAAAAAATGGGCAACTAAATACGTTTGTAGTGGTATAAATTTAATTATTAGTATTGAAATATCTCTATAAAATTTATTCTACGTTAAATAAAATATCCTTTATTATGTAATGGTGTAATATTGATTTGTTTGGTTTCAGGTAGCCCTGGATTGATTTGACCCACAAAAATTTTTAATTCTTTCCTATGAGATGATAAGCTTTAAATATATCATAAAATTAATCGAGATATCTAGATAAAACTTATTCGGAATATTAATTTATCCTTGTGTGCTTAATTCTATAAATTATAACTCTTATCGTTGGTTTTTTTGGTTTCAGAAAGTCGTACATTGAAGTGACCCTTATTCTTTAATGAAGCATTTCCGGAAACACTGGGCTAAATGTGTAGCTGTGGAAGGTGATCTTAAGAATAACAAAGTAAAATTAATTTTTTTCTCGATTATTATTTAGTAATAATTACAAGTTTTCGAAAGCGGGTATAAGAAAAGTCACAGTTTATAAAGTTAATTTTAGTAGCTATTGAATTATACACCTTTTAAAAAGTTCTTCTCCTCTTCAAATGCTGATTCTTATCCTACTTTAAATCTATCATTTAACATTTAAACCTTATTTCAAGATATATTTAACTTACAAAATATTAAAAAATACAAAAGAAAAGAAATTAGTTTAATGTGTACTTGCAAAAAAAAAAAAAAAAAAAAAAAAAAAAAGAACACTTTTATTTATTTTCAAATTTAATGTACCCTGCATATGACAAATTAATTTAAATTGCTCTAATTAAAAGTAATCACGATTCACAAATTATAAAACAGATCAAAAAGAAAAAAATAATGTATATATATATATGTTCTTAGGGCATTTTATTTTTGTTGGCGTCTGTCTGTTAAATTACATAATTTTTTTATCTAAGAATTCCAGACTTGATGATTTTATTTCGAGGCTTTCCTTTTCCTTAGCATTGGTAATATGATTTAGGGAAATGTAATTTGATATTCATTTAATATATCATTAGACTGTGATTACTTTTTTAAGGATTTTAATATATTTTTTTTCCAACACTTAGTATGTTTTTTTTTTTTTTTTTTTTTTTTTTTTTAATTAATATTTATTTAAAAAGAAATTTTTCTTTATTAAAATCTGTTTTTGTTGTAGAGAAGAAAAATAAAATAAAGTATTTATTTCTAAATAAATTAGCGAATATGTAAGCTTGACATTTTAACAATTTTCTATCCGTCATTTTTTTCCATCAGCTCTCAAAATATATATAATATCTTCTACTTGCATGAATGGATTTCAAAATTTTGCAATATATATATATACAGTCGTTCAATTAAAATTGTAACTAAAAGTTATTTAATGGTAAAAATTTATTGAAATTTTGAATTCTAATTTTATAAATAACAGATATTTTTGTTACTTGTTTTTAGCACCATGTTTACTAATAGATATTAATGTCTAAATATGTAAAAATACTTATAAGCACTACGAGTTGTATATACATATATATGTAATTGGAGTAGGTAATCCGATTACTATAAAGCTTTTGATTACATAAGGAAGGGTTACATGTCGAAAGGTTCTGTTGTCAAAGCTTGTACACAGGAATTATCATGTTTGATCCAGGTCGTACTTGCCGGCCACCCGGTTCTGAATTTTTAGTGCTTATCTTAAAATATGCCGCTCATAGGAGAGAGCACCCTTTAGAAAGGTCTACCCCACAAAGGACATTCCAGTTATGCTAAAGTCTCTAGCTTAGACATTCGGAATTTTTTTTTAACTTTTTTTTTTCTTTTGACACATAATACTCTACATTTCTGAATAATGGCTATTGAAACCCAGATGAATTGCATGCACACACAGTTGCTACAAGTGCATATTTTTTTTTGCCTGGTTCAACTATTCAAATCGCACTTTCTTCAGCTCACTGTATCTCAGATGTCTTGAGGTTCTATCCAGATTCCACTGCAAATGACGTAATTTCTTTAAAATGCACTAGCTGAAGGTTTACAATGGTTACAAAATCTCACTGCAAACCTTTCATTTGTTGAAATGTCTTGATTACAAACTGTTATTTATCTGGTAAAAGGATCTTACAAGTAACGATCGATCTAATGGAAGTGAGCGTTATAATAATTTTAATTTTTATATGAAAATTGTTTCAGCTCACTGTATCTCAGATGTCTTGAGCTCCCATCCAGGCTTCAATAAAAATGTTGTAATTTCCTTGAAATGAACAAGTACCTACAGCAGGTCAGAAATGGTCACAGAATCCCAAGGAAAACTTTGTATTTGCCTATATACCTTGATATCAAACTGTTATTTCTCTGGTAAAAGAATTTTACGAAAAACGTTAAATCTGCTTACGTGAGTGTATTACTCATTTTGTCATTCGATGAAATTTTTCTTTGCACGTTTTTTATATTCACAGAATTTGCCAAACACATTAATTTTTATTGAATTTACATGCAGAATTAAATTTTCACTCTTATCAGGCAGATTTTTTATTTCTGAAATCCAAATATTGCATTTAGAAGACCCTGTTATATATACTTTCTTGGAAACTTTTATATTTTTCGTACTATGTAGTTTTTCATTAGAAAACAGGTTTGAAAGAATCAACGTCTTTTAACGCCACTTCTCTACGCTATATTACAAATTAACAGCGCTTTAAGAAGTTCGAGAGCAAAATTTGAAATGTCTGTCAAATTTAAAATTATATTCTTAAAGTAATAAATTATACACTCTTTACCTTTATTACCTTAAAAAAATCAAATCGTCTTTGAACGATTTCTATTTCCCATCCTTTATCTTTCCATGTCGAGTTTAATTTATCTTTTATAATTCACTGGAATTTGCATCTTTACGCATTATGAATGATCTTGTTCCATTCATCATTAAGTAATGTATTCAATACTATGATAATTTCTTGTCACATTTTCGAGACGCTTGAACCGTTGATTAATGTTGGAAAAGCGAGAGCGCTTATCTGAAAGCAAACTCCTATAACAGAATAAATAGGCCTCTGCGTATAATTTTACATTAATGCTATGATATGGATTAGTAAATTTAAAATTAAATTTAGTTTGAAAATTTGATATTTTAATAAATCACCATCTCATTTTAAAAATGAGTTTTTTTTTTTTTTTTTTAAAGAAAAATTTAGATTTTTATTACAAAGCTTTAAAAAAAAAAAACATTTCATTTAGTTTAAAGATTTTTCATAGTAATGTACTCGATTTTTTTTATCCTATTAAATATAACACTTTATGCCTCAAATTAAAACAAAGTATGTATATTAAAAAATGTATTTCAAACATATATTTACAATTCGTTAAGATTAACTTCCAAAGATATATATATATATAAACATGTATATTAGCTTATTAAAGTAATTAATGAGGGTTTAATGGAGTAATAACGCATTATACAATTAGCGTACAGAGGTCATACGAAGATCAACATTTTGAAAACAATGTAAAATGTTTTTACTTTATCATATTTATATTTTTTCTAAAACTAATGTAGATTCATAAGGTAAAGCATGCATTAATTATAACACGGATCAAAACCACGAAACATGGCAGTCAGAAACTGCGACAGCATGCGCCCTTAAAAAGAAAAAAATCTTTATGTAGAGTCTAATGCCATACGCGTTGGATTCCTTTAGATAGAGTCGGTATCAAAAGTATACGAACACTAGCAAAAATTCCTATATAAAAAAAGTACTCTTAATACAGTTTTGCAAAATAAATCCTTGTCGAATCATGTTCTTAGTCAGTCTAAGAACGTGATTCGACGAGGATTTATTTAATAAAACAGCATTAAGTGTATTTTTTTTTCTATAGGAATTTTTGCTAGTGTTCGAAAACTTTTGATACCGACTCTATCTATGACATGCCATAAACAAATTCGATTATAAACGTTTTAAATCTCATGAGAATTTGAAGTACCATCGGAACATAAAATCGTTAAATATTGTTTATGTCGTAGTTACAATTCAAATGTTTTCTGACGGTTCTAAAGATAAAAAAAATACTCTCAGTGTTTGAAGCTAAATTAAATAGGTATAATAAGCACTTTAGACATTTAAACGGAGAGCAATTGCTACCAAATTTGTTATGTGGACGATTCATAAGTTGACGTGAAAGAGTTAAAAACGAAAATAGTTAAAAATGTCCCCTATTGTGCGTTTTACACACACAAACACACACATTTATATGTGTGTGTGTGTATTCGTGTGTACTTGTAGAGGATGAACTATTTAAGAGGTTAAAATACCAAAAATAATAAAACTAATCAAAATTGAATCAGAATTTGCATCTTAATTGCGCAATAAAATGCAGGAATTATATGATATGTAATGTAAATAAAAATGAAATATTTATACATATAAACAAAATAACATTAAAACCAGAAAGCATTGACGCCATCATCAGTGAGACACCTCAAATGCTAGATGGAAGAATATCAGGACGTTTAGAGAGATACTAGGAAAAGCTAAGAGAATCTTGGTCCCCCTACGTCCCGCCAAAGGAAAAATAAAACCTTAACTATTGTAGAAGGAATGAAGAATTTATGAAATACAAAGGAAAAACAAACAAAATTATACAGCAATAAACACAAATATAAATGTAAAATTTACATTTATATTTATTTATTTTACTGATCGTAGAAGTGTAGGAATGTTTATTACGCATATAGATTCCATACTGAACATCTGGAAAATGAACAAATATTCAAATTTTGAAAATGGTAGCAAAATGTGAAAAAAACTCAGAAATATATTGTTTTGTTTAAAAATATCCTTAAAATCTTCATTATGTGCTTATTCAATTTCAAACACTAATTGACTAAATAAATCATGTAAAATTTATAACTTACTATTGCTCTTAGCCCCTTAGCAACACTTGTTCACAAATAAGCTTTTAAAATAAAGGATGTTTAAATACTTTATTACTTTTTGTACTCATAATACACAATGTTTGTGCTTTTAAAATTCAAAAATCTTATTTCACATGCAGGTTATCTATGATGTTTATAATTTATAAAGATCTAGATACCGAAAAATACATATGAAACACATTTTAATTTAATGTTTGATTTAAAAAAGAGTAATCTAGAATGCACGATTTACTTTTTGGATAAAATAAGCATTATCAGAATATTCCTTTTATGCAATTTATCGGTCAATATTTGTAATCGAAATTTAGTAACATAAATATCAAATCTGATAAATCTTTAAAAATTCTTCTGTTTCAATATGATACGCAGTTTGAAACCTTATTTAAGAAAATCAATTTTAGAAATTTCTTCTGGGTTATTAATAAATTTAAATCGAAATGATGCATAAAATCAAAATTCACGAATGATTTGCCTGCTGACTTTGAAATTTATTACTCATTACTTAAATAGTTTTCACTATGCTTCAATAAGTTTCTTTAATGTAATATTTGAGATTAATATTTTGTAGTACCAATTTAATACAACCGAATTTAGCATACCATATTTTTTTATCTTATTATTTACAATATTTATACATTTTTCTATATAAAAATGTGCTAGAAATTAAACTTTTTTTAAAATAATATATCTTTAAAGATTAGCCTACATTTTTCAGATGTATTTATTTTAGTGTATAATTCTAAATAAAAATTACCTTTGTGAAATAATTCGATTTTTTTTTTATTTTTATTGATTTAAATGATTATGGAATTCCAAATCACAGTATAACTACAAGTGACACTGGACATTGCACAATTCGCTAACTTGACATTTTAAAAAATGCTTTGAATTGAAGAATTACTTTCAGTCATTTGGAAATTAAATGGGTTAAGTAAAAGGTAATCAAAGATTCATTAACGTTGTGTTCTGCGCCGACCGGGAAGGAACGTTTGCTTATTATATCTACCTAAAACAGCCTTTGGACAAAGAAGTTACAGCTACGTTTAAGCGATATTAAGTTAGGACAATAACGAAACTATTAAAGAATTTGATGGAGAAAATGGTTGCCTATATTAAGAGAATTTTGGAGAAATTGTAATACGTGAAACGCAAAAAAGAATATTGGAGGCTTGTTGGCTGAAATAAAGAGTAACGTGTTAAAGATTTCTCGAAACGATTATGCTTACGAATGATCAGTGTTATTCAAAAACCCTAAAGGATTTCCGATAGTTATTACAGACGTTATGTATGACGTCAGCCTGATAGACGTTAGCCTGAGGAATGATTAAACTAGGACGTCAATAACGACTTAAAAATGTCAAATGCATTTCACGCAGTGTCAAGTGAACATTTAACAGAAACTACCCCCCCCCCCCCAAAAAAAAAAAAAAAAAAAAATTAATTAATTAATTTAATTAAATTAAATTGAAATAAAATCTGTATATATAAATGGCTAAGTGATTTCCATGGAATCTGTGTGTCGAGATGGATTCTGTGTCTATAAGATCACATGCTAAGCAAAAAGTAAAATTTAAAAAAAATGGTTAAATCAATTTAATGTTTTGATTTTTATGTAAAAATATGATCACGTGATGTCTTTAAAAGAGTGTAAAAATTAAGAGTTCATGTGATGCATGTGTATGCTGACAAAATGTCCCCTTTTTCTGGGGACAAATGGGAACTTCCCTTTTTTTTAAGGCATTTTTCTAAGTTTTAAAAAGTTGTAGAAAGTAAATATTAATGAATAATACTTTATTTTTAGTCCTTATTTAATAGGAATGAAAAAATACATCCAGAATTAGATAATTGTAGCAATTTTTAACGCTTTTCTATTATAAAGGTACTTTGATCTGGTCAACCTATGTATGTGGCATCTATATAAAATGCTTATAAAAGATGAATTAAAAAAACACGCACACAATAAAGAAAATATTTATAAGAAAATGGTCAAAGAGAAGCAACTAAGTTCGTTACATTTTGTTTTACAGCTTGTGCTTTTGAATTTTAAGTATTATCTACAGTACGAATAACAACATGTTTATGCAAGCGCAGATTGATGATACTTTATTGAATTTCAAAGTGTGGATCTCTTTTAAAACCCGAATAAACTACTACGTCAGAAATGCCAAATAAAATTTTGAAATGCATATAGCTGTTTCGGTAGCCTTAAGCTTACCGTCTTCAGTGCAAAAAAAATTCTGAATCTGGAGAAGTTCTCGTATATGTAGGAGAGGGACCGAATTTAGTTCATCCAATAGGATTTCGGGAAATGTGGGGAGTGTGGCCAATAGGAATTTAGGAATGTTAGCCGTGAAAACAGTAGAAAAATTAAGAAAATGTGGACTGAATGTAAAATTTCCAACAATCAGACAAATAAAGAACAGCGAAATCACAATTTATAAGGTTTTTAAAATTTTTACAAATGTGAAAGCTTCAAAGAAATCGAGTTCATGAATAGATTTAGGTATGCAAATTATTTTAGTTGAATTAAATTTAAAATTATGATAGCCTATTTATTGGTTTCTTGTTTGCGGACGTAATTCATATGTTCTTTTAGATAAAATTTAAGAGAATTGAAAATCCATTTACAGTACGAGAGACGAGGGTATCAAGAAATGGAAGGAAGCCATTATTTTCCATTTCATATGTAAACTGGATATTACTATCAATTGAATTTTAAGTTTCTAAGACATGGTCTGGTCAATATTGTGACGAGATATGTCGATAAGCGTGAAGGGGTCGTCAACGTAACGTGTCCAAACAGGAAAAAATATTATCTTAAAAAGTTTGCTTTCGAAATAGTGCATTTAAATACCTGCGAGAATTTGGGAGAGTAGGGAATCCATGGCTGAACCTTCAGACTGACGATAGAATTTATTTTGGAAAGAAAAAGCGGTTTGCGATAAACAAATGCGGGTAAGAGAAATAAATTCTTCTATTTCAAAATATGTGAAATGAAACTCTTTTAATCTATTTTCGAGACAGCAGATGGCACCACTAATTGGAACGTTATTGAAAAAAGATTTTACATCAAAAGAAACCATATTGAGATTAGTAAAAGGGCAGTTTTGAATATTTTTTGCAATTTTTATGGAATTCTTAACAGTATAACTATTAGCAGCACGAAGGGGACAAAAATTGTGGTGAGAAATATAGCTAAATTATAGGAAGCAGTACCGATATTAGAGACTTTTGGACGAAATGGAATATTCGGTTTGTGAACTTTCGGTAAAGCATAAAAACTGGCACAATTTGCAATAGAAGAGATAAGGTGAGATTTAGTCGAATATAATAACAATGGGCAAGATTTTATAGCAGATTTAATTTTATTTAATTCTTGAGGAGAGGGGTCACGGGGCAGAGAAATATATGGGCTATCATTAATTAGTTCGGTAACACTTTCGATGTATTGTTTTTTATCCAAAATAATAATCTGATACCTTTATCAGCTTTAGTAATGATGATATTTTCATCAGATTTTAATTTCTTCAAGGCGTTTTTTTCTGCAGGGTTGAGATTTGGTTTGAAATTTTTAGAGTTGAAATTGGCATTATTAAGGATTAAGTGACGAAGATTTTCTTTCTGTTGGTCAGTAAGTCGAGAATTTTTGAAAGCTTTTTCAACCGGTGCATTTAACTGAGGAAAAGAAGGGGGTTTAGAAATGGCAAAATTTGAATTGAGCTGAGAACAGAATACTGATTATCAGAAATTTCAGTATTGGAAAGATTAACGATTGCATTTTTATTGACAACAGGAAAGTCGTTCGAATGAATAGGACTCTGGGAATTACGAAGCCGGGTGAATTTATCATGTTATTTAATTGAGTGTTTACGAGAGCGGTTGTTACAATGAATGCGATCGATCAGCGAGGAATGCGATCTATCAGCATAAAATTAGGATGTTCAAAAGCTAACTTTAAGTAGAGAAAGAATAAATCTTTTTCAATTTTGGCGATGTTGGTACGGGTAGCTAAATTTCTCACCAATATTTTTGCTCCCATTCTTGCTGCTAATAGTTATACTGTTAAGAATTCCATAAAATTTG
Source organism: Salticus scenicus (assembly GCA_963930645.1). NCBI lineage: Eukaryota > Metazoa > Arthropoda > Arachnida > Araneae > Salticidae > Salticus > Salticus scenicus. Next base: position 339,223,518 of record OZ005654.1, on the reverse strand, counting down.
CAAAAAATATTCAAAACTGCCCTCTTACTAATCTCACTATGGTTTCTTCTGATGTAAAATCTCTTTTCACTAACGTTCCAATAAGTGGCGCCATCTGCTGTCGCGTAAATAGATTAAAAGTGTTTCATTTCACATATTTTGAATTAGAAGAATTAATATCTCTTACCCGCCTTTGTTTATCACAAACCACTTTTTCTTTCCAAAATAAATTCTACCGATAGTCTGAAGGTTTAGCCATGGGTTCCTCTCTATCCCCAATTCTCGCAGATATTTGCATGCACTATTTCGAAAGCAAGCTTTTTAAGAAAATATCTTTTCCTTTTTGGACCCGTTACGCTGACGACACCTTCACGCTTATCGACATATCTCGTTACAATATTGACCATGTCTTAGAAACTTTAAATTCAATTGACAGTAATATCCAGTTTACATATGAAATAGAAAATAATGGCTTCCTTCCATTTCTTGATACCCTCGTCTCTCGCACTGTAAATGGATTTTCAACCACCGTCTATCGTAAAAATTTTGTTGTCTCCCTTCCTCCCCATGCGCGTTCATGTCACCCACCTAACCAAAAAAATTGCTGCTTTCTATACTTTTGAAAACCGTGCCCTTAATATTTGTTCAAATACTATTTTATTAAAATCTGAAATTAAATACCTGAAAGCCATTTCAATTGACAGAGGTTATGACCCTTCCATTATAGACAAAGCTATCCAAAAATTACAACTCCCTCGTATTTCGTTTACTAAATCAGTCTCTTCAAATATTAGTATTGTTTTACCCTATTTTCCTAAATCCAGTCAAACCATAGCTAAAATTTTCACACAATATTATTTTAAAATAATATTTTCGCCTTTGAATAAACTCACCTTTAATAAAGAAGCATCAATAAACTGGCGTTGTAAAAATATTACTTACAAACTCTGAATAAAATTAAAATTGCATTTTATGGTGTTTATTCAAAGTTTGTAAGCAATAAACTCACCTTTTCTTAGTTAAAAGATCCCATTGATATGCATAATTCTTGGGGCATTTACAGTATTTCCTCTCAGTGTGGTTTATCATACATCGGCCAAACTAAACGCAGTCTTAAATTTCGTCTAAAAGAACATATGAATTACGTCCGCAAACAAGAAACCAATAAATCGGCTATTTCTAACCATTGCTGGGAGGAAAATCATAATTTTAAATTTAAATCAGCTAAAATAATTTGCAGACCTAAATCTGTTCATGAACTCAATTTCTTTAAAGCTTTTAATATTTATAAAAATTTTAAAAGCCTTGTAAATTGTGATTTCGCTGTTCCCTATTTGTCTGATTGTTGAAATTTTACATTCAGTCCACATTTTCTTAATTTTTCTACTGTTTACACAGCTAACATTCCTAAATTTCTATTGGCAACACTCCCCACCTTTCCCGTAATCCTATTGGTTGAACGAAATTCGGTCCCTCTCCTATATATACGAGCACTTCTCCAGATTCAGAATTCTTTTTGCACTGAAGACGGTACGCTTAAGGCTACCGAAACAGCTGTATGCATCTCAAATATTTTTGTTTGCCGTTTCTGACGTAGTAGTTCATTCGGGTTTTAATATTCCAACGCCAAGTCTCCTGTTATTATGTGGATCTCTTTTGTTTGTCCTCTCTCATTCTCTATATTGGATCAGATGAATCCTAGCGGCAAAGACGAATTGATTTTTAACGTGTGAATCTCTTTTGATTGCTCTATGGTTTCATTAAAAAACTTTGATCTGTTGGCACGCAAACAGCATCTGGCCGAGTTTTGTATTCTTCGACCACGTTTCATGACATCATGGAAGCCTCTCCGCAAGGACTAAGTCAACGAGTCCAGTGCTAAAGTAGGTGTGACAGTTATACGATTCAGAGAAAATGAGCGATAACAGAGCTGGATGTTTATCATTCAATGCTCAAAATGTCATATCAACATAGCATCTGGCACCATCTGACATTCGATTATGACATAGTTCTTCAATTTTTTCTTGTCTTCCAATCAGCTGTTTGTTGAGCATCTTCAGGTGTTCCGGCTTCTCACTGTTCATCAGTTTCTTCTCCCTACAAATTTTCTTACCTTTTAGCATGTTTCTGATGCATGGCATCTATCATGTCTTCGATTTTTCTTGTCGTTTACCAGATAACCTGTGAGCAACTGAAGATGTCAGACTGAAGATATCAGTTGTTCGTTACCTCTCACCTTCCAGTTGTTATATCTCAGCATGTTCATGACACCTGGCTTGTACCTGTTATCCAGTTTCTTCTTGCCTTGTAGCTGTTTTTCATTGAGCATGTGCATGATACCTGTCTTTTACTGTTTGTCAGTTTCTTCTCGTCTCCTTGTAGTTCTACTTTAAGAAACAGCTAATATTCTAATTAAAATAAAAGTTGAAGTGAAAATTTCTTTTTAACATTAGAAGCGTTTTATTGTGAAGCCCTAAAAAGTATAAAATAAAAATTTATTCTTGCAAAGACATGCTATAAAAAAATAAATGCTTTAACAGTAAGAAAATTTTAGAAAAAATTATAGATATTTCTCTTCTGCAAGGGATCAAAATTTTTAATTATTCAAAATATTTTAAAAATCATTCGAGACCAATATTTTTAGTTAATATATTTTGTATAATTTCTCATTAAGCCATAAATTTCAATGGTCTCGAAAGCTTTTTAAAATAATTTGAATAATTAAAAATTTTGATCTCTTGCAAAATAGAAATATCTATAATTTTTTCTAAAATTTTCTTAGTGTTGAAACTTTCATTTCTTTATTGTATGTCTTTGCCAGAATAAATATTTATCTTATAATTTTAGAGCTCCACAATAAAAAGCTTTTAATGTTAAAAAATGTTTTTTTTTACTTAAATTTTTATTTTTTGCTTTTTAGTTACAGAAAGCAGCTTCTTAAAAAAAAACAATCAAACAATCAACGAAAGATTTTCTTTTATCAATTGTTATTTTCTCATTAACATTCTGCAAAAATAAACCCATCGGTTTTCGAGGACTGAACCCATGACCATCGCGTTTTTAGCGTGACACTCTAACCAGAAGTCAAAGAACAGTAAAGAAAAATCATAGAACATGCTAGAAAAATCTAACATGTACAAAAATAATATTATTGTCAAATGCTTTTTAAAATATTTAAAATACCTAAAATTTTTCATTTTTTGCAAATGTGTAACACATATATTTTTCTCTAAAATTTTTTTAGTATTGAAACTTTTATTTTCTATAACATGTCTCTGCAAGAATAAAATTTTATTTTAGGTATTTTAGGGCTCCACAAAAGCCTGGACGAAAAGCATGGACTTTCCCCCCAAAAAAAGCAAAAATCTAAAATCTAAATTGTACGTGAACTTTCGGACTTTGGAATTCCTTGAACTTCTATGTCACCATTTTTGTTCTGTTCTATTATATATTTTTTATATGTATATTAAATTCTATTCCTTTCTAGCCATCAACTGTCGAGTAAGTGAATATAAACTTTTCTTTGGCTCTTTGTATAAATATCCCCTCTTTTAGCTTATATCAACTATACGTTGTAATTTTACAAGAACCTTTTGCGTATTAACTGCATATTTGTATTTTTAAAAATTTTGTGATTAAATTAAAATTTTATCTGTATGTACTGTTAGAGGAGGAAAATGTTTTTTTTTTTTTTTTTTTTTTTTTTTTTTTTTTTTGCTATAAGCATAAAAGTCGCGTTTAACTATATAACATTAAAAGTACTAACTGAGTTTTTTTCCGCTTATGCTTTATCTAAGGCGGGAATATTTCTGTACTTAAACTATTTATCATTTTAATAGAGACGAAACTGTCTAAGTTTCTTCTAGAAGCAAATTGTAACTTCCCTTTTTGACCTTTTATACTGTACAAGTTTTTCATTTAGAAACTCTCCGATGGACTGCTCTTTCAATCTAATCTGATATCCAAAGTATTACTCTGATGTATGAAGTCTCTTAAACTCCTATCTAAAGTCTTTTGATCTGAGGACGACAGTACTTTTAACCGGATATAGAAAGTCTGCATATTTCGATGTCTGCCTTACCCTGAAAACGGTTAATCTGCTAGGCACCTCATCTGCAGGTTCGGATCTCCAGTCTACATCCCAGCTACCATCACTCAACCTCAATAAAGACTTTTCTTCATTTTACGTATGCTACAAGAAAATTACTTGTGTTCGATGAACTTTTTAAACTCTTGATTGCTGTTCAGTTTTAATATCGCATGTTGTACGAAGCGACTTCTTTTATTATGAATTCAAGGATAGATTGTCTTCCTGGATTAACAGGGATACGTATGTACCGATCTTTTGTAATAAACACTCCACACTCAATCATTGCTTTTTTTTTTTTTTTTTTTTTTTTTTTTTGTAGTTTCGGAGTTAACGGCAGTAAACGGACTCCATTAGCCTTAAAAATTATCTTTCTTTTTTTCGGAGTTTGCCGATTTTACTCTCAGGAAAATAACTACAGTTTTATTTTGATTAATCACCCTATTATCTTAAGCAGCAATCCCTTTATTGCCCTTTAGCTTAAATTTTCCCGTATTTTTCAAATATACTGTTACACCAAGTTTCAAAATTCTAGGTGAAGGCTGCTCTTGAAGACAATTTGTGTTAGATTAGATTGTTGATTGGAATAGGTCTTAAACTACAAAATTCCTCGGGTAATACCCGTTGGGACTTTTTCCGACGAAATTTTTTTCTTTTGGTGGGGACTGTAAAGTTCAGACAACGGAAGGTCACTACAGTTTTTAATTGAGCTGGATCCAGCGACTCCTGGTGACGCAATAGATGGGAGTTTAGGATGCTTCGACGCCAACAGTCGGCGAAGTTTGAGATTAGGTTGGAATGGTTTTGCGTAAACATAGAGCTGCAACGGAGGAAGTAAGTTGCGGAGTGTAAGTGGATATGAACAGAGTTTTAGAAGTTTCGTTAAATGAAGTGATTGGAGTCGATTGAGTTAAGGATATATATGAAGGTAATTTTTGTAGAAGGGTGTTGTAGATCAGGTAGATCTTATGCTAGAGCTTAGTGATTAAGTGTATTAGATTGTGGAGATTCTTAATTTGGCGAGTACTGTGTTGTTGTAGATAGTGTTGAATTGAGTGGAAGAGTTGGTGGTCGAGGGAATCCCTCCACCTTTGTCAAATTTGAGAGGTGCAGTGGTAACAACGAGAGCAGCATTCATCCTTCTTCTGTTATCGCTACTGGGTGAGACTTCAGTTTTCTATTTCTCTAAATTGTTTATTTATTTAACTTATTGATTGAGTTCCAGGATAAGCCATCCCCCCTGATTTAAGTTTAAAAAAAAGTCTTAGTATTTGTAGTTCATATTCAAGTCTCGTGCTCTACATTATCTATTTAACCCGGGAGCAGGCGCGATGGGTCTTGGAGGCCCGTTCGCTCGAAAAACCACTCGTAGAAACACCCCCTTTCCCCCGAAATGGTCCAGATCACCGCTAGCTGCATTCAAGGACATCCACTTTCCGAGGGTTGGAATTTCCACATTCAGGAATTTTCGTTTAGTAAATATATTGGATTTTCGGGTCTTTCAGGCCCGACGCGCGTGTTCGTGTTTCCCGATCTCTGCCGAATTTTTTTAGTGAGGTGGCGATATTTTTTGAGTAAAATGAAGCGATATAGGACATACAAGGAAGAAATGGAATGGCTTGAAACTATGCTGAGGGATGTTTCAACGGATGATGAATCCATAAAAGAAGATGATGACGAAATAAATGATGAGGAGATTTTTAGCGAGCATAAATCTTCTTCAGAGGAAGATCTTGACGACACGGATTCGGATGAAGGTACAGGCATTTTACCTCAATAATTCTACGTTGGCAAAGACGGTACGAAGTGGAATAAAATTCAAAATAGGCAAAATGTGAGAGTTCCTTCCCAAAATATTATTGTAAAATTACCAGGAAACATAGGTGACGCCAAAAATGTATCTTCGGTTATTTATTCATGGCAACTGTTGTTGATAACGATATTCTTATGAATATTGTGGTTTGTACGAATAAGTATATAGAGACGATAAAAGATAATTTTGAGAGATGTCGGGATGCCAAAGAAACTTCAATTGCAGAGATTAAAGCTTTGATTGGTCTTTTGTACATAGGAGGACTTCACAAATCATCGCATGTAAATGTGAAAAATCTATGGGGTACGGATGGAACAGGTCTTGACATTTTCCATCGAACTATGTCTCAAAAGCGTTTCTTATTCATTTTGAGGTGTTTACGATTCGATGACATTACGGACCGGGCTAGGAGAAGAGAGGTTGATAAACTCGCTCCAGTAAGAGACATGTTTGAAGCTTTCATAAAAAACTGTCAAGATTATTATACGGTTGGAGAATACATAAAAATTGATGAAAAGCTTGAACCTTTTAGAGGACGATGCTCGTTTCGTCAATATATTCCGAACAAACCTAAAAAGTACGGAATAAAAATATTCGCCCTTGTTGATTCCAGAACATTTCATACCTGGAATTTAGAAATTTATGCAGGTGCGCAACCAGATGGTCCATATAAATTGAATAATTCTGCTGAAGAAATCGTAAACGATTAACATTAAAACTCTCAAATTCTGGAAGAAACCTTACTGTAGACAATTGGTATACAAGCTATAATTTGGCTAAAGACTTATTAAAGAAAAAAATCACACTTGTGGGAACAATTCGAAAAAATAAAAGAGAATTACCAGTGGAATTCACCACAGAGAAATTCATTCGTCCTTGTTCGGATTTCAGACACGTGTGACATTAGTTTCTTATGTGCCAAAGAAGAATAAATGCCTAAACCTTTTGTCAACAATGCATTACGATGATTCAATAGACTCAGACACTGGTGATGGCTTAAAACTAAACCATACGCAATCACTTTTTCTTTAAATTTATTTATGAAAAAAATTATGGTTAAAAATGACTGCTTTTTAAGTCACTTCAGTTGTCTTATATCCAGTCACATTCATGTCTTATCTAAAGACGTCTTACGTATCTAAAAATTTAAGATACGATTTCGTGTCTTAAAATATGACCACCCTAAGACACTTATGTGACTGAATTTAAGACACATGAATTTGCAGTGTGTTTAACTGTGCAAAAATATTGTTAGAATAACAAAATAAATTTATAAATCAGTCGACAAAATGAATTTGTGTTTCCCTACAAAACATTTTTCTTAGTGTAGTAGTTTACACAGTCATTCTTTTTTCCTGACCTGATAACATATTAAAATTTGATACAAAATTCAAATGATATAAACAAATTCTGATGTGACATTCATACTATACTTTCTTCTTTTACACTACACTACAAAAATATATTTTTACAGCTTAAAGTGAAAAATATTAAGTACTGTAATTAAACATTTTCAATGTACTTCAGTAAAACTTTAAAATAGATTTTTAAACAGATTTATTTGTCAAAAATTTCGGTTTATAAAGGGCTACCCTCCTTTTGAATAAATTTTGCTTGAATTTGAATTGTACTGTCTTTCCTCCCCACACATTTATATATATACTCCTACTTTCTGCATTTGAAGACAAATGTATAAAACATTTAAGCTTGTAGTTAAATGTTAAAATATATTTAAACTTATTAAAAGACGCATCTTTTTAAATATGCTTGTATAATTTTAATTATCCCTACACATTTTCTATAAATTTTATACATACGATGAGTTTAAATTTATCTTAGAAAAAATATAACACAGCTTAAAATGAGCTCCAAGACATTTCCAAATATCACATAAATGTATTGGAAATTTTTTATGTACTCCTGTAAATAAAAAACAAATATTTATTATATTCGATTTGATGCATGTTTTTATACGTATAAAAAATATATCTAAAAGTCTAAAGATTTTAAAATGTACCTACCAGAAATTTTTGCCATAGATATAATGCATTTGAATATTTTGTATATCAGATCAGGAACCATTTGTCCGATAGCAATTTTGTCAACGAAAATTTTCAATTAGTTTTTTTATATGATCGAGATATAGAATATCATGTTCTGACTTCTTCCTTTAATATTTGTTCTTGAGTTATGCTGACAGCACATTCACACATAGGCAGACACACGAACAGTTTGCCGATTTTGTGGTTCGATGGGCTTGGTGTAAATAAAGCAAAAGTTAATTTCGGAAATGTTATCGAAAAACAATACATACCAAAAACACACATTCTCTCCCAAATATAGGTAAGAGAAAATAAATATCTATCTATATTAAATTAATTTTTTATTTATTTTCCTAAAAATATGCAAAAGCAAAATAAGTAAAAATAAGACTGTTTTTAAGCACATCAATTGAAATTTATATCAATATATATATATATATTTAATTTTATCATCGTTTTTAAGAATTTTTCAAAATAATGAATTACTCCAGTATTAGTGACGTGCTTACTTTACAAAATATACATATTAAATCACTGACATGGCGAAAATTATTAAAAATTCATTAAAAGTCATGACTTATATCAATGCTACTATAATATACCAATAATACCAATAAACTGATACATCTGCACTCTGCAGTTGTAAGCATAGTTCATTTATTTTTTCACCTTTTACGAATATATAACAATATATATATAATAATTATCTGTTTTGACATCGTTCATAAATGCAAAATGAAAAAAAAAAAAAAAAAAAAAAGGAAACTTAATGAAAACACTTAAAATAAAATTTAATTCGATTTAAAATACTGATATGTTGTAAGACCTCGTAGGCATTACAACTAGCAGTAAATTAGTAGTACTATATGCATTACTCCTGTGCTAAATAAGATAAAAACGCAATTCAAACAGATATAAAAAGAAAAATAATCAGGCTTTAATATTCTCCTCACACAGTATTCAAAATTATGACCACCACACAGCAATATATATCAAATATATGTATTTCTAAAACAATTTTAAACTTTTGTTTAAAATACTTTGGAAATGTTCAAATACAATGCCTCGCATCTCATGCAATAACCTGCATTAATCTGTTTTTATATAAATTCAGAAAAAAAAAAAAAAAAAAGTAGTGTGAGTGCCACACAGCATTATTATTATTATTATTATAATTTTTTAACTGAGATTCATTCAGAGCAAATTAATTTTCCACACTTGTTTTGAATAATTTAGATTGGCTTAAATTCAAAATCAATACATCCTTTCTATGAAAGGTGATTTCAAAATATGTCTTTTCAGAAATAGAAAACTATAATTTATCTTTCTTAATTAATTTTATTTATGTTTGAATAACTCCAATTACACATGCCATTAGAACAGACGTCAGTTCGTTTATTATATTACATTTGCACGAAATCTTTGAAAGTCAAAATTTTTTAATGAATCTATAAAACATATCTGTAGTAGTTACTGTTTGAGTTTATCACTAGCTCAAGTAACCAACCTTATTTACAAGAGAAATATTTAAAAAATTAAAATATGAAGAAACTTTAAACTTTTTTCGTTATAATATCGAACAATTTTTACCGGATTTATATACCACCAAATCGTCCCCAAATATTGAAATATTGAAATCGGCATCAAAATCTTCCCTGTGAAAGTATAGGGAACGTTTTTGATACATTTTTAAATACTAAACCAAATAATGGCAGTCAAATTGTTCCCTCACGTACCAATTTTCGGATCGTACAGAAGGTCGTCTTTAGTGATAAAATTGCCTTCTCTTACTAAACAGTTAGCAATATGAACGTGCTATTCCTTATTTTTGCATTTACTTAAATTTCGTTCCACATTTTATCGAAAATAATCACCATGCTTTTCTAAAAAAATTGTGCATCCTCCTTTGAAAGTCTATGATCAGAATTCCCAAATGCATACTCTCAAAAGACAGATGTTAACAAAATTGCTTTTTCCTCAAAGACTATATTTTTTTATGAAATAATATCATGAAAATTGTTCCATTTTTCATGGTTTTTGTGCTTTGTAGCATTGTTTAGAAATACATTGGTGTTCATTTAATACTGCAAGTCTTAATTTTTTATATACTGCCTCTCTTAAAAAAGTACGTGGCGTTATTTAATTATTATTATTATTTATTTATTTATTTATTTTGAGAGGAAGAAATAGTTTATTTATTTATTCGTTTTTGTTTGCCGATCAGTGCAATCAGCAAAACATTTACGACGTTGTTAGCTTGGGATATTATTAAATGTTTATTCAACATTTCAATATTTTTTTAAATATTATTAAATTGGAAAATCCAAAGAAAGTAAAACAGTAATATATATATATATATATGATTGAAATTAAACAACTTTCCAATAAAATCAGTAAACAAAAATATTACCAAAACATAAATAAAATAAAATAAACAATACTTATTTGTTCAGCAGTGCTGCAGCACAAAATTTTGCATTCAGACACATGCACTTTGAGATAGGAGTACTCACAGTGATTTTTTTTCATGTACGCAAAGCGTACAGACATTCGAAATACTGGCTGCTGCAGTACAAAATTGTGCATACTTTTCAGGTTCATGCATTTTGAGATAGGGGTATCCAGTGATGTTTTTTTTGGTTTTCATGTACGCAAAGCGTACAGATGCTCAAAATACTGGTTGCTGCAGTACAAAATTGTGCATATGCTTCAGATTCATGCATCTTGAGATAGGGGTATTCAGTGATTTTTTTTTTCATGTGCGCAAAGCGTACAGACGTTCGAAATACTGGCTGCTGCAGTACAAAATTGTGCATACGTTTCAGATTCATGCATCTTGAGATAGGGTATCCAGTGTTTTTTTTGGGGGGGTTTTCATGTACGCAAAGCGTACAGACGTTCGAAATACTGGCTGCTGCAATACAAAATTGTGCATATGTTTCAGATTCATGCATTTTGAGATACAAAAGTTTACTTAAAATGCACGAAATTAAAAAATATATACACAATTTTGTACTGCAGCAGCCAGTATTTCGAACGTCTGTACGCTTTGCGTACATGAAAACTATAAACAAAAATCACTGGATACCCCTATCTCAAGATGCATGAATCTGAAACATATATGCACAATTTTGTACTGCAGCAGCCAGTATTTCGAACGTCTGTACGCTTTGCGTACATGAAAACAAAAAAAAATCACTGTATACCCCTATCTCAAGAGGCATGAATCTGAAACATATGCACATATTTGTACTGCAGCAGCCAGTATTTCCAACGTCTGTACGCTTTGCGTACATAAAAACCAAAAAAAGAAATCACTGGATACCCCTATCTCAAGATGCATGAATCTGAAACATTTGCACAATTTTGTACTTCAGCAGCCAGTATTTCGATCGTTTGTACGCTTTGCGTACATGAAAACCAAAATAAAAAAAAAAGACATCACTGGATACCCCTATCTCAAAATGCATAAATCTGAAAAGTATGCACAATTTTGTACTGCAGTAGGCAGTATTACGTACGTCTGTACGCTTTGCGTACATGAATTTATAATCAATTAATTTATAAAATAATTTTGAAATTGTTTATTTTATACTTAACGGTCCGTATTGTTTAACGGTCTGTTATTAATTATTTCATAGAATAACTAGGTAATGTATGAAATTTTTTATCTATTATATACTTTAACTGAGTTGTCTAGTTATTTCATGAAATACCTAGTTATTCTATGAACTAACTGAATTATATACTTCAACAGTAACATATATATATATATATATATATATATATATATATATATATATATATATATATATATATATATATAAACTTTATGTGTATAGAATAAGCATTGCAAATGTCTATGAGTTTTGACAAAAAGTGATATCTACTTCTGTTTCGGATAGCAGAATAAGTAACAATAACAAATTTGATATTTATTAAAAATGACAATGCCTTAAAAAAGAAAATTAATAATAATGAAAACTGAAATTTTTACATGAAAATTCTTGCTTACATATCCAAAAGTGATTTATTTAAAGGAAAAATTCGTATCTAAGTGTTTGCTTAATGGATAAGAATTACTTTCTCTTAGCCATAAGGTAGAGAAAGTATTGTTTTTGGGTCAAATTTTCGAACGCGAGATTTTGTTATACTTCATGTTTCAAAGTCCCCTGAATACGAAAATCATGTTTTTAGCAAATGGTCTGTGTGTATGTCTGTGTGTATGTCTGTGTGTATGTCTGTGTGTATGTCTGCGTGTGTGTATGTCTGCGTGTCTGTGTGTCTGTGTGTTTGTCTGTCTGTTATCAGCATATCGCAAGAACAAATAGTAGCAGACATTCCAAACTTGGTATTCTAAATGTGTATCATATATCGATGCTACAGTAAGCTTTTCGTTAAGATCAAGCAAATGGTTGGTGTACAGGGACAATCAAGAGAATTCAAATACATTACGTCTACGGGGGAAATTGCAGTTAAGTAGAGTTTAACGTCTATAAACAGCACTAAACCAAATGAAACGAATATATATATTTTTTAATAGAGATAGTCAACTGAGAAAAAAAAAATTTCTTTGTAGGAGCCTCGCTTCACCCCCTGGCGGGGAAGTCCCCCCTCGAGGGGAGTAAATTTTCATGATGGGTATATTTCAAAAGAGCTCGCCAATACCTTAAATACGAATGGTTGAACCCTCGATCTGCGATAATTTAAAACAAAGTTATCGATTTTTTTCACTTTTAACGAAAAAAAAGCTTTTTTTTTTTTGTAATATTTTGAATAAAATGGACCTTTTTTAGGATATTTAGTGTTATACTACTTCTATAATATGGAAATCGTCTGCATTATCATAAAAGATATTTTTTTTTAAATAATAATTATTTTAAATTATTTTTTAAAAGCAGAATTATTTTTTAATAACCGAATTCAATTTTATATAAATCTCGGTGCATTAATGAAAAGGGGGGTTGAGGGGGGCGGTAGCCCCCCTCACACAGAATTAATTATGATATAAAAGTCTTCCGAAGCCTAATTTGAATTGTTTAACATAGGTTTACATAACATCGTTATCTTACCTCTTAATCTCCAACCTGTATTTATAGTATTAAATTTCAGGGTAAGAGAAAGTCGTGTGAGTGACACACCAGATTATTTCCAATATTTAACCTTCGGATTAACCTTGAATATTATGGGAATCTTATAATAATAATTTAAAAAATGAATTTCTGGATGAAAGACTGATATTACAAAATAATAAATAAACAAATAAATGAATAAAATACATTGCCTAAATTTCAATAAAATGAAGTGCGTAAAGTAAGCATAAAGTAAGCGTTAAACTTGCGTATATATATTAAAAAAAAAAAAAAAAAAAAAAATGAGATGCATTCTCAGGAGAAAATGGATAATTGAAATAATATTTTCATTTTAAAAACTTAGGATAAGTTTGAAGTTGTTGTTTTTTTCTGGAAATTAAACTCATTTTAACAAATCAAAATTTTATACGCTCCTTATTTTTAAATTCCTGTACAATATATCTGTGTATCAATATATCAATTAGATATTTAAAATATTCCAAGAAAATTAGATTACACAGTCTTTCACTATTTAAAAAACTTTAGAATAAACTTAACTAAATCTTTTTCACAATTTAAACTAGTTCAGATAAATCAAAAATTTACAGAATTTGACCTTTTAAAATATTTCACAATATATGTGCCAGCGAGTTCTGAGAATTTTTGATAATCCTTGCTGTGTATTAAAATTCACATCTGGGGAACGATTAACATTTCGGCGTCATTCATCATATAAGAAGTATGAATAAGTTATTTTCCAAAATATTCTTTGTACCAGAGGTTCTTACAGTTATGTTTATAAAACATTGTTCAAGGAAATTTATAACGTTTTCACTGATTATTTTATTCTTTATTTGTATTTTTTTAAATAACACTTTTATTTTTAAATTTAAATGTTGTTATTAAAAATGTGATAAGAAGTTCAATGTGAATTTATAAACATTACACTAATGTATACAAAAATGAAAATAATAATTACTGCCATGTAACATGAGTCTTGTAAAAATTTTATTTTTTTATTTATTTACTTTTTAAAATTATACTTATGAAATTTAGCTGAAGTAATTAAACATTTTTAAACTTCAAAGCAGAAGAGAATCTTGTAATATTGAATTACTGTGCATACTAAAGTTAATTAGAAGAAAATATTTGAACAAAAAACTAGTGTAGTTATGAAATATGTATGATAAATGCAAATTGTGTGTAAATTTATCTACGTATATTTAAATAATTATATCTAAACTAATTTTCCTTTTATTAAAATTTCATTTACTTTAAGAAATTTCCTCAATATATTTAATATTAGTACGTACTATTCTAATATTTAGAAATTATATAAGTAGAAGTATACAAGTTTTTCTTCAATGAAAAAAAAATCTCTAAAAATAAAGCACTTTAAAATAAATGCAGCACAAGCTGCTGTAATTTTTTGCAGATAGTTTAGTAAAATAAATAAATAAAAAGAAGAAAAAGTTTGATTTCTTTACATTGTGTTAAAAAACAGTAACAAATTTTCTAGAAGCGTTTTAGTAAGTATCTCATGATTTATAAACTAATCACCATCAATTTTGACCGTATCTGTTTTTTTTTTTTTTTTTTTTTTTTTTTAAGGAAAAGAATAAGCAAACACTCTGAGTTCATTGGTCCGGTTAACAAAATGTTGACTTCTAGAACAGAAGATTCTTATTTCAAATGTCTGACGAAGCATGGATGTTCCCTCCTCATATGTATTGTAAAAAATGTATTGTTATAGATTAGACGCTGCACATATGTTTAAAAATTTCAGGAAACCATTTTACAGTGGAAATTAATGTGGAAATTACAGCGCACAGAAAAAAAAATATAGCAAATTTATCCTCCTGCACACTGTAAAAATGCAGCACAGTGGGTAGGAGATGCATTTATCAACATATTGTGTTGTTATCTTCCGATATTTTTTCTTGTGTTATTAAACAAAATTCAATTTAAGTTAAATTTAATACAGCGACACTATATGAAAGTCCAAATTTAACATACTTTTTATTATAACAAGAAACGAATCATCCGCTTCCTCAATGTTATTTTTTCTACATGCAATATTTTAACACTTCCTGAAAATATTTAAACGAGTTTAAGACTTCACTTTGTCAATTCACTGTATGTCCTTCATCTCTCTACACTCTAACATCTGGAAATAGTTTTAAAATGTTTTAAAAGTAATATATATTATTCAGGCTCTCTATGACATCTCCTTATATTATTAAAATCTGTACGCATCTGTCTTTCTGTCTATGTGTCTGTCTGTCTTTCTGTCTGTCTGTCTGTGAGAAATGCCTTGTGCGCGCTAAAGCTCCGGCGCTAATGGTCGCAGTGCTTCGAAACCGGTGGCGACAGACGCAGAATTTTTTCATCTCGACATCGCGATAATTCGCTAAGCGATGCGACCCCAATTAGCGGAGATATTAATTAAAACGATGAGCTATGTCGATCGAAAAATGACTGAGAAATCACGGCTATTTGCTTAAAAAGAGAGACATTCTTACGGAAAAAGTGGAAAATAAATTAGAACTACCAGTCGTATCGTTACAAATATGGTATCAAATGAAAGGGCCGATTTTTCTCAATCCTATGGTTTCAACGGCTTATCCATCGGACAATTATATTTTTTAAAATTAAATAAACTAAAAAAAATGGTGGCAACAAATCAAAAGAATTTTAATATCGCAGACGATCGTGTACAGTCTTGAACGGAAAGAAACGCATCGGGTATTTAATGAGGTCACGTGTTTTGGTACTGCGATTAAAAATTGCAATTTTGAATAGTCTTCAGTTTTTCAATGTCGCACACAAAACTTGGTATACAGTCATAACATCACAAGACAGCCTTGCAGATCAAATTTCATCGATTTTGGAAAAAAAATTACATTTTAATTGGAAATTAAATTTTATTCTAATACGCGTATTTTAAATTCTAATTATGATTA
The DNA here is from genome assembly GCA_963930645.1 of Salticus scenicus. Classification (NCBI taxonomy): domain Eukaryota; kingdom Metazoa; phylum Arthropoda; class Arachnida; order Araneae; family Salticidae; genus Salticus; species Salticus scenicus. Next base: position 339,207,562 of record OZ005654.1, on the reverse strand, counting down.
AATTATTTTTAACACATCATTCGAAAGATATTTTAAAGTTCTTTTATATTATCGAAAGTGGAATTCGAGATTTCACCTGATTTACACGTTTTCAGGTGTCCTGAATGGGTTATCTTTTGTATCTCAGCTACTAATTAAAATAATTTCCTAAGTAATACATCATTAGATAGCTTTGTTGATTTGGAATCGTACAGTAAATTACAGAAATTTCTACCGCCAGGTGGCGCTGTAATACTTTAAAATTTCAGTATTTCAATTTCTAATTATGATTAAAATATTTTTAATGCATCTTCGAAAGATATTTTAAAGTTCTTTCATATTATCGAAAGTTTTCACCAGATTTATACGTTTTGAGGTGTCCTGATTTGGTTTTTATTGCATCTCAGATAATTGAGTTAGACCTTTCAAAATTGGTATATGTTGGTTAATTAGGAGGGGCTGAAAGGGTGGGGCGCACGCGCATCCCCTAACTTGTGTGCGCGCAGCACGCACGGGACTGCGCTGCCGCAGGCAGTGGGGACCCGTTCCGACCTTTTAACCGATGATAAATGATTTTTTTAATTTTCTTTTCTTAAGAATAAAAGTTTGATTTGAGAAGGAATATGTGCTCGCAGCGCACGTATACCTTCACACGTGCACGCTCAGCGCACATGGGTCTGCGCTGCCGAAGGCAGTGGGGACCCGGTGTGAGTTTTTACCCGATCAGATTTTTTTTTTAGGGACACGAAGGGTCAGGGTAGGAATACGCGCGCGCAGCGCGTCTATCCCTTAACTTGTGCGCGCGCAGCGCGCACGGGATTGCGCGACCCTGGGCGACTTTTTACCCGATCAGAATTTTTTTTTTTTTTTTTTTCTTTTCTTAAGACTAAAAGTTACTGTTAAAGATTCATTTGAAAATACTGACCCGCTAGTGTTCCTTATTGAAATCTGTATAAATAGCATAACTAATTTGTGTACTAGGAGACCCAAGAGAATTTTAGCATAGTACCCTGTGGGAAAGTTATTTCTATAAAAAAAAATTAAGGACATTTGTTCTGATGATATCAGCTGACATAGGAGAACTCTTCTCAGTTTCCCATCACAAGTTTGTCCGCATAAATGTCTACTACAAGGTATACAATATTCATGATAAGAGATATTAATTTATCTGATCGCTCAACATAGTAGAGCCTAGTCGGTCTATTAGATTACCTTCTAGTAGGTTAACTACCGTTTACATTAATAAATTTAACTTACTTAATTTACTGATTGATTTTGTTAATACCAGATTTGTATTTAGTTTTTATGCAATTCTATATTATTTAAAATGCAACAATCTCCATATGGCAAGTTTATATAGAATATTGCTTTTTTGAATATCTTACGAATTTTTTTAATTAGAATATTTATAAAATTCAAGAGGGTATAGTAGGTGATATTTTAAAAGTGGTCTAACACCTTTATGATGAAAATATTCCTCATAATGGATGCTTATACGAATTTTTGCTTTATTCTGCCTTGTTCAACTAGTACGATGTGGCCACCACAAGACTTTCTTATAAATAATTTTAACACAAAATTCCTGCAATACAAATTATTTATTAAATTTTTGAATTATTTTCCATTATAAATGCAGACGAATTTAATCTGACAGAATTATAACTCTAAATGCCGAAATAAAAGTTTTTTTTTTTTTTCCAATATCAAAAGGAATACGATTTTTTTTTTTTTTTTTTTTTTTTTTTTTTTTTAATTCCTTTTCGTTAAAAAATGAAAAAAAAATCGATAACTTTGTTTTAAATTATCCATTCGTTTCAAAGGTATTGACATGATCTTTTAAAAGACACCTATACTGAAATTTTGTATCCCCGGGGGTACTCCCACGTAGGGAGGGGGGGGGGAGCGTACTTCTACATGCACAAGCTTTTTTTTAGTTTGTAACTGCTATTACGAATAATTCATATTAATATTACAATCAGATGTTAAAATTAATTCTAATTATGTACATTTATTCGAAATTTTGTCCTATACAGACATGTTAAAATTTTAGAAAAATAAAATGGGATTACTACGCCACCTGTTGAGCGTTTGATCCCCAAATCTAATCAGCACCAGCTTACGTCAAGGTCCAATTAAATACCAAGTTTGGTTAAATTTCATTAATTGGTTCGTGAGATACAGCGTCCACAAAATTTGTGATTCGCACACACAGACAGATAGACAGACATTTAAAAAAAAGAAAAAAAATCATGTTCAGGACATCCCAAAACGTGTAAATCCCTCGAAAACTGGAGTTCGAAAATTTTCGCGAATCCAATATTTACTTTCTGTATATATACATATAGAAGAACGTAAAAAATTGTTAATTTAAAATAATTTATAAAGATTTCAAAGTAAAAATTTCATAGTTGGTGATGATATTTTGAAAGCGACCTAACATCTTTACAAAGAAAATATTCTTCAAAATGAACATGTATGCGAAAATTTACCTTATTCTGTAATGTTAAGAAATTCGTTAATTTCGAATAACTTCTGAAATTTTCAAAGTAAAATTTCATAGTTAATGATGTTCATGCCAGCATTATAACCACTCTTAAAAAGTTGGTCTATTATCTTAACGATAGAAACATTTCTTTTAATACACGTTTAAGTTAAATTTTGTAATATTCTCCCCCGTTACTAAAGACGAAACTTTTTAGTAACATACAATGTTTTTAAATAAGAATTTTGAAAATCAATAGGGCTTTTGCTAGTGTCTTAAGTGCTATTTTAAAACAGCTCCAACATCTTTTCGACCATTTGTTCTTGAGATAACGTGTATATAGTCTCACAAACTGAAACATTAATAAATTAACCCACTATCAAACTAACACAATAACACCCTGCAGACGAGCACCATACCATTTTTTTTTTTTCGGATTCTTCACACCTGAAAATATATTTAGAAAGGGAAAATATCGAGGTCGAAAATCTTCTCAGTTACCTAAGTTTCCCATACCTATAGTATGATGGGAAACTAATTTATATCCGTTACTTATTTACATTAAATATTGTAAATAAAACATTCTTACTTCAAAGTACAGTGCACATTTTGTTTAAAATACAGCCCCACCAGTGCCTGTGAGATTATGTGCCCAAAGTTGGTAGACAGAACGTGCCGGGTATCATCTAAGGTCGCTCTCAAACTAGATGTTCGGAGTGTTCTGCGGTTTTCTCCGAAACTGGCATAAATACTGGCTAGAACCCCCTAGAAAGACTCCCACAGAGGTCAACTACCTTAGGCTTAAATATACAGTATAGACAACTGTCTTTTACCAGAACACCAAGACACTTTAAAATATGTATTACTTATATACAAAATATAAGTCATTTATATAATGCACGCAGTACGAGTAAGTATTATAATATTTTATTTAGCCCTAATGAATAATCCAGATAGAAAATTAATTTTTATTTATTATTTTTAAAACATATGTAGGGTAGATTGGGGGAAGACGCTACAGTTTTTGTTTAAAATTTCTTTAAAACCCCGTGTTGGTTATATTTGTTGATAATCGATATATTCTAAAACTTTATATTTTTCAATTGTATGTATTAAAAATATATCTAACTTAAAAATAGTATAAAACTAGTATGTTGTGGCCTCCACATGACTTTCTTCTATATTTTCCTATACAAATTCACTCAGTAAAAATAATTTATTAAAATTATTATTTAAAAAGTTATCTTCCATGATAATGCAGACGATTTCCCTATTAGAGAAGTAGTATAACACTAAATATCTAATATATATATATATATATATATTTTTTTTTTACTGTCAATATTACATATATATATATATATTTTTAAGGAAAAAAATCGATAACTTTATTTTAAATAATCGCAGATCGATGGTTCATCCATTCGTTTTAAAGGATATTGTCGAGCTGTTTTGAAAGATACCCATCATGAAAATTTACCCCCCTCGAGGGGGGACTTCCTCCCCAGGGGGGGGTGCGATGCTCCTACACGTACAAAAATTTTTTCCCCGTTGACTATCTCTATTATAAATAAATCTTGTAAATTTAATAATGATTATTAAAAAATAATCCTCTTCATGCACATCTATACAAAATTTTGTCCTATACCACCATGTTAAAAATTTAGAAAAAGCGTGATGGCAACGCAACCTGTAAGACAATTTTTACCAAAAGTTGATAGGCACTAATTTATGTCAAGGTGCAACAACATACCAACTTGTATGAAATTCTGTGCAGTAGTTCCTGAGATACAGTTGCCACAATATTTTGTCACACACACACAGACAGACAGACATTTTTAAAAAATGGTCAAATCGTGTTCTACAGATCTCAAAACGTGTAAATCCATCAAAAACCCGAGGTCAAAAATTTTTACGAATCCAATACTTTCTTCTGTTGAATATAGAAGAAAGTAAAAATTGAAAAAAGGTTTTCCTTAATTCGTTCGTTTCTGCATTTTACTCTGATTTTGGAGTAAGATGACTGTCTGTTTCGGGGTAAGATGGCTTATTTAATTTAAATTTAAAATATGCATTTTAATTGAAACGACAAAATAAATTTTTCAAAATTGTTTTTTCAATTTTAAGTATCCTAAAATATTACCTTGTTAATGACATCTGTTATTTTATTTGATATTTTTCTAGAATTAATGCCCACGTGTAACTTAAAATAACAAAAATGACAACCAAGCATCTTTACTGAATGTAAAAACTACCGACCTCTTATCCCAAAATAAGTCCGTCATTATATCTAAAAACGTAAATACGCATTATTAACTTACAAAATGAGTAACTGTCTTTCTGGTTTAAAAACTGCTTTTCTAACTGTTTAAATCGTTTGGTGGATAGACAAACATTCTAATTTTAAATACTATCCAAATTATATTTCTCTGTTTAAAATACGGCTTAAACAACTAATTAAACAAAGGGCAAGTATTTTTTTTTTTTTTTTTTTTTTTTTTTTTAACACTGACATTATACATCTAAACAAATTTAAGAAATTTCTAAAATTTCCAAAATGTGCGACTGCGTGTAACAAGCCAAGCCATCTTGTCCAACACGACATCTTACCTCGATTTACCTTACATAGTCACATCTTGGGTAATATACTTCTTGCAGAATTTCTTGACTTTTCGTAGGCAGTCATTGTACAATAAGATGGATTTAGGTTACTTCAATATGCAGATTCCTAAGACCAGACATATCAACATTCAAAGTTATTATTTACAATGTTATGCAATAGTATCAATTAATGTGAAGCATAAAACTGATTCAGATATTTCGGTTACTTCACTGTAAAAAATAAGATTTTACGTTACCCTACGTACAGTCTTTAACACTTTTAGCAACAGAAAATATTTTGTTAGCTACGAAAATATTATCGGAAATAAGACTTATTTAATATTTCACTAACAAAACAATGCATAAAACGAAAAAAAAAAAACCGTATTGTCTCTTATCAGTTATATGAAATTTATTATAAAACGCAATGACCTTTTAAGAGCATGGAAATTAAAATAATAATATATATATATATTTTTTTTTTCATTTTTTTTAAATTAACTTCATTACTTTTAATTGTCTAGACATCTGAATAATATTATCTTTTTAATAAGAAAGTTAACTGAATATAAAAAAATTATTTCAGTATAATTTAGAAAAAAAAAAAATCTGAATGAGATAAATGAATTTTTAAACACTGAATTATGTTTTAAATGCCAAATTACTCTTCCCTAAATTAGGAAACCATAAATCATTCTGCTGTTTTTTACACAAATCGTATACCTTTATTTTTGTCTGACTCTTATGCAGTAATTGATTTAAATGATTATATAGTGTTTACTTTAATTATACTTGACTAAAACATGAATAGCGTAAAAGATTATATCGTTGAAATCATCTAAAAATCTGCAGTAAAGATTTCAATGGAATTAATGATAAAAAAATCTATGATATCGGAGTTAAATGGGTAAATTAATTTACTGGAAACGCGTTTATCTTACAGATATTTATCGCTTAGATTCATATGCGAAAAATAATTTTATGCACTATAGAACATCGAGAAAGAAAACTAACTTGTAAATCAATTATTTTAAATCTGATATAAGAAGAGCCAATAGTAGTTTTTTGAAATATTTATTTTAAATGTTTTATATCATTTTAAATTTAACTCCTTTAATGGTCTATGTAATTTGGGTGAGATAATAGAATGAGTCATGTTTAAAGTCATAAAAAATTAAAAACTGTTTTTTCCTGTGAACTTAAAGCAGAGTTGTTAAATGATAGATCTATTTAATACATAAACGAACGATTACTCTTAAATCTACTGAAAATCTTCTCTGTCCTCCAATAATATCACTGGTATCAAGAACAGATTTCTCATGAAATAACTTGTGTTGGAAAAGAATTTCACACGAATAATAATAAAGAATAATAATGGATTAATTAAAATAATAATAACAATAATATTTTAAAAATATATCGATACAGATTTTTTTTTTCTGAAAAGTTTAGTCAAACACATAATTTTGGGCTAAGAATCTATAGAATATTAATATAAAAATATTTACTTTCGGTTTTTAAATTTATTTAAGATAAAATATAAGGTGTAAATTGCATTACATTCGATATTTATTTATTTTTTATTACGCTATTTATTTATAAGAAAGACGTTCTATAATGCATTTCGTAATTAATTTCTCACAAAATCAATAGGTTTTTAGTTTTTTTTAATGCTGTTGAAAACAAACGTTTTGAAAACTTAAGAAAGAAAACTGGTGAAAGAATTACTAGTTCTCAGGTTTTCGGGTTCAAATCTTACTTTTATAGCACGGATGTTTGAAGTTATTCGGAATCTATTTTAAGCATAAGGTCCAGACTACTTAACCCTACGGATCAAAAAATGACCGCATATTGACAAACTAGTTTTTTGTTTCTTAAAATATTCATTTGCTTCCCAAAAGTCAATTATCTCAAACGATGCGAGTATATAAAATATATACAATATATATTTATTTATTTACTTTATTTACTTTATTTTTTTCACACAATCATTTAAATTTCTGGTAAATCGTTGATGAGATCGTTGAGATAGTCATATTACTAAAATTTAATGTGCACTGGAAAAAAAAATTGTGCAAGATTACACAACAGTATTGATGCAGCTTGTTTACCTCAACTATATAGAGGAATGTTACCAGCTATAACTGTATAACCATAACATGTTACACAATTACAACTGGTAACATTTCTCTACATAGTTGTGGCAAGAAAGCAGCCTCAATATTGTTGAGTAGTACGGTACAAAATTTTTTACAGTGTGTAAAACAAATAGCTTGGTATTTAAATTTTTCCAATGCAGTTAACTATTGAAAGAAATTTTAAAAACTAATTTATTTGAGATGTATTTATGTTGATATTCGGGATGATTATTCTAGATACTTTCAGAAAAAAATTAAAGCTGTTTTCAAGTTTAAAATATTCATTTCACATTTTTTTCAATTGATCCTCCCGCACCATGTATTGAAACTTACAGAGTTTAAGCAGTTCTGTATACGGTTCAATTTCATACACACCAAATATTTTAATTAAATTTAGCATAACAAAATAGTTCACGAAACAACCTAAAATGTAATTCAAGGCATTTTCAATATATAATATATTAAAATACTTTTTATTTGGGGGGTGGGTGTGGGGGGGGGGGGTGTTGAACGAAGTAAGGAAAGCTTTTTATACCATCTATAATATTAAAACACAAAGCATATTCTGTAAGACCAAAATCGTACAATCTGGGCATGCGCGAGAAACTTTTGAACGAATTGGGAACGGGAATATTCCTTTTTTTATGCAGAATACCGATGATAGATCAAGCAGACGACTAATATTGATATGTCTATGGCAAACGCCTAATTAAAGCTCATTAACGCCTAATTAAAGTTAATATTACTCCGTGACTCAATCATAAAAATAATTCACAAGATTAATTAATATTTTCTATGGAAGTATACCTATTAAAAAGAAAGCAATTCGCGAATACGTATGGCGTATCGGCATGGGTTATCTGCGTATGCATTTTCACTCGCCGAAAATTTCTGTACCCTGAATGTGGCGCCATCTGTTGCCATGCCAATATATTATACCATATTCTAAAAATTATTTTTTTCCATTTCTTAAAAATAAATAAATAAATAAAAAGAAAAAATCTTTTAAAATAAACAAATTTTCAAAGTTTATTGTTCTTTAAAAGTTAACTTTCATAAGTTGAAAACTTTGTTTAGAAAAGATGGAGATAAATATTTAAAATCAAAGGGGGTTTTATTTTATTTTATTTATTTAATTAATTATTATTGATCTAATTATTATAATTTCTGATCTTTCATTTCGATACTATATTAGAGTAAAAATAATTTGAAAAGAATAACATTAAAATAATGATATTTTATACGAGTAAAAATTTATTTATTTATTTTTAACAGTATACTTTTGTTGAAATATACTCTTTTGATAGAATAAAGTGTTATAATACTATTCCAGTAAAAAAATAAATATAAAATAAATAAATAAATAAATAAAATAAAAAATAATAATAATAACTTTATTCCGATTTGCAGTTTATTTTTAGAATACAATAAGTTAATATTTTGGATTATATCCAAGTGGTTTTACAAATATGGGAAATTGGGTAGGGGTTTTTAAACCGGTTAAGAGCAATGTGAAATATTAAATAAAGGATGTTTTAAACTTTATGGCATGAAGAGATTTTTGTTGCACACCATCCGTCAAATTTTGATGGGTATTAACTAGTACTCTGTTAAAACATATTATTGTACATATAAAAATGTATGTCAATATCATTTTTAGTACGGCATGTTGTACTAATTCTTTCTGACTGTTGAAACAACTTTTTTCTTTCTGACTGAAAAAAACTGACTGTTTTTTTTTTAGTACGACAAGTCGTACTATTACTTTCAATAGGCTGTATTTGCTCCATTACCATACTTTATGTATTTCTTTGAATGAACGTGCAAACATTTTTGTTTTTGTTTTAAATATACAAGGCTGAAAGTTTGTCATTATATCTGCCCAAATTTTTAGACCGGATTATTAGATTTTATCAAAACTCGGTGTGCTTATTAATCGCGGCAATATCTAGCTAAAGCCGTAATATATATTCAGTTGGATTAATGTGTCAAAAATATTAAATAAACACCTCATTTTAACTTTAAAATGTTAAAAAGGAAAAAGCAAATTGACGCCAAACATAAACAAAAATATAAGTATATAAATTCTTTTTACGTCGCAAAAAATTAACGTGTAAACATTTTTTTTCTTTTTCTAAATAATTAAAATAAAGTTGATAAAAATCGTGATAAAGAATTGGAATTGAGCAGCTTCAGAAATATAGCTGTAGAAGTCTTTGGCAAATTTTGAAATTTGGCGCTGAATTATCTGAGTCGTTTCTCTCCAACATCTTTACTCAAGAAAGTTCGACAGCTATTTTAATTCCTCTCCAAAATGGCTTCAAAAATTTAAAAATCACCAAGGGACTCATACGCTAAAGCTACACTAAAGAATTTTTAAGAAATTAATGAAGTAACCGCTGCTGTGTTATGAAACACTTTTGCTGCATACCTTTATATGAAAGAATTGACTAAAATGTGTTCTGTCGTACTCATTTAAATTCTATTTTGTGCAGAATTTTATATCTATCACTTAGAAAAAAAAAATAGGTTTAGAGGGTTTTTTAAAATTATGCTTAAGAACGTAATGTATTTGAATTCTTTTTTGTGCTTCTATACATGAACTATTTCTTTAATTTTAATCAAATGTTTCAAGTAATACCCACATATGATTCAAATTTATAATACCGAATTTGGATTTTTATTCTGTATGTTTTTGAATTAGGCTGATAAAATTTTCTCAAACGCATACAGAAACAGTGATAGACACGCAGAGTAGATGAGAATCATATTTACGAATTGAAGGAACCTCGAAATTTATAATTACAGCAAAAAACTACATTTTGAAAATTTTATCTAAAATTAGTATTTTCTCTACCATATATAACTGTGAGAAAGAATATATATATATATATATATATATATATATATATGACATAAGCTATTTATTAGATATTTATAAACGATAATTTTATCCCAACAATGTGATTATGTAAGTAATACACAAGATTTCCTTTTGTACGTATTCGTTTGATTTTTCTCTTGACTCGTCGACAAAATAAAGAGCTCTGCTATCAGTACAATTGCAGAAGATAAATGAAATGCTACAGAATAATAACGATACAACACATTAATGTTTATTCATTTTCCATAATAATCGAGGAATCACATAAATAGCTCGATGTAGAAAATATTCCTAAATATAATAAAACCAAAAATGATAGGGAAACATCATATTGCATTAAAGAAGCTGCCTTTGTCAGACCTGGAACTTATATTTAAAGAGACATTAAAAGAGAATAAAGAATGTAATATTTGTGCATCGCTGTGTTATTTTATGATGATAAAATAAATATAATTTATACTGAGTTTATTTTTATATAAGGGTTATCTTAATATATATAAATCTCGTGTCACAATGTTTGTCCTCAATGGACTCCTAAACCACTTAACCGATTATAATAAAATTCGCACACCATGTGCAGTTCGATCCAACTTGAGAGATAGGATAGTTTAAATCTCAAATTATAGTCGCAATTTTAATTTATTGCTAATTATTTGTCTGTTATTATTTGACAGTCACAATTATCTGTTAACTCCAAATGATTCTAACAGATGTCGATACCTTTCGACTGGGTTGAGTAAGTAATCAATAGATGGCGCTGCTATGGTAAATCTACGAACGTGTCATATAAGCTACATTTTAACAGCATAATTACCACGTGTTGTTGACGCTATAAAATTCTCCTCAAAATATTTACAGTCTTTATTTGTAACAGATTACTTTCAACTTTCATATTTCCTTTCAAAAATGAAACGGGGAAAGTAGAGCGTGGAGCAATTACTCTGTTTCATATGAAAATGAAAGCTGAAATATATTTGGTGCTGCCATCTACACAAAGAATCTTCAACTTTTTAACCTATTAATAAATTTCGTATAATTCAATTATTTCCACTTTTTAAATTTTTGGTGCTAGCATAGCCGGCCACGTGTTACTTAGACTGAAGTGTAAATTGAATTCATATTATAATGAAGATAATACAGTGAAATTAATCCTGTTTTTTACTTATTTGTGCTTCATTGATCAAAACTTTATAATTTAATCTGTATATATATATAAATTACGTGTCACGATGTTTGTCCGGGGTAAACTCCTAAACTAAGGAACTGATTTTGATGAAATTTTGCACACTGTGTGCAGTTTGATCCAACTTGAGAGATAGGATAGTTTTTATCTCAATTTATTGTCACAATATTGTTTTATTGCAATTATTTGTTAATTATAGACCTTTATTAAAGTTGCTCCAAAATATCTGTGAGTTCCATTAATTTAATTGTTGCCAAAAAAAAAAAAAAAAAATACGAGTTCATTTTCTTTCGACATAAAAATAAATACATTTAATCAAACGTGAACGTTAAAAAATTATAAAAAGTTAAATTATGCATCTCACGAAAATTGACGTCATAATCAATTTAAAGATTTTATACACATTGATAAAGTGCTAATGTAGTTCTATCATAGATATAGTAATATATATAGATCTCTCATCCCCATGTTATCGTAGAAAGATTTTTGATGCCGAAAAAAGATAAATAATAAAAGCTTTGGAAACAGCCATTAAGTGGTATTGAAAAAAAAAAAAAAAAAAAAAAGAAAGAAAAAGAAAAGAAAGAAAGAAATATGAATTTGAAACTGTATCTGGAGTCTTCCATTCCCCTTTAGCAAATAAATTATTCATAAATTTTATTTGCTAAAATATTAGTATGTATTCCCGTGTGTATTCACTCGGGGAAAGACGGCCATATTTTGGTAAAAACGTCGTCTTTTCCCAAATGAAAAGGAATAACTTTTTTCTCCCCAATGATCACTCTATTCTATATATGCTATACTATATCTATGAGTTCTATACGCAAGCGAAGTGTGACTCACTGACCGTCTGTGCAGCCAAGAAAAAGATTTCCTATGTTAATTGCCCACTGGATTTTTTGTAAGAAATTATTAAAAATCGAGGAAATTTATTTCCCGATTTTAATCCTTATATTTGGGTATAGATATGTATTAGCTATCGCGGGTGTTAGATTGAATTATTTTGCTGTCAAATTGACAAAATTTTAATTTTAAATTTTTAAACTCTGTCGCCCTTGGCTTTTTTTATTATTATTATTATTATTTGGCGATCAAAAGCGTAACACGAAAATATACATGCCAGATGTATGCATTGTACGAAATGTAATATGTATTATTCATTGTACGTATGTATGACATGTAATATGTATTGTACGAAATATTGTTTCATATTATTCATTACTCTTTTAATATAAGTTGTTAAAATAACCATGATTTTTGAAAGGAATTAAATATTTTCGCCAGATAATTTGGCGATATTCTTTTTTTTTCGCCAAGGATGACAGAAATGAAATCTATTCCGCTGCAAAATATTAGTATCTTACATCAGATATTTTATTTAGACATTTGAAAACAAATTTGACTTCAAACTATGATAGAATATTTATCATTTTCCTTTTAATTTGTATATTATTAGTATATTAAAATTTAAAAGCATGGTATATAAAAAGTTTTTTTTTTTTTTTTTTTTTTTTTTTTTTTTTTAAATCTTATAATTATTCTTATCTTAATCCTCAATGTTTCCCATCTTTATTGACTTGAATTTACTATTAAAATTTTAACATACTCAAAAACTTCTCATCACTTCGTTAAAATACACTAAACTTTTCCAAAATCTTTTTGTATTTAAAATGATACATGTATTTACTTTAAATGTCCAATATTTCATAAGATTTCCAATTTTAAAGTTTTAAAATATTTATCAAATTTACTTATTTTTCTGGTTTAGCCTTATTGTTTTCCCTTTTATAACTACAGCTGTTGCCCTCTTTAAAATATTTAAAATGATGAGGTCATTTAATAGTAAAATTATCCATTATAGCATATATTATATTTCACTCCTCCATAAAAATTGATTTTAAAATCGTCTGTTTCTTTTATACTTTTATTTTAATAGAATTTTAATAGAATTTAATTTATATATTAGTCATTTTAGCAATTTTATCCAAAGTAGCATTAGAAATAATATATATCACTTCTCCATTAAAATTTATAGGACCCTACAATAAAATTAATTTGTGCTTAATATCAACACTACGAAAATTTTTATCAATCGCTTCCAAATTTTGACCTAAGTTTCAAATCTCAACCCTGTGGGTTTTTACATCGGCTACAACGTTTTCGTCTTTGTTCGTAAATAATAATTTAACTGTACTAAATAATTTACAGCCGTATAATTCAACGTATAACTTAGTCACAGCAACGCGTGGCCGGGTCTGCTAGTAGTATTATAAAATAAGTATACAAACTAGTTATTATTAAATAGACTTTCTTATATAGCATCCTGCATCTAAAAGGAGTTTGTTGGTGGCCACCAAATTTGGTATGTGAACAATTCCTAAAATGCGCTCAAGTAATTATTTCCTTTATTATATTTAACATTATTACATATAAAGCGGCACCCAGTGGAAATTTTTAACAGTTTTTTTAGTTACTTGAGCGCATTTTAGGAATTGTTCACATACCAAATTTGGTGGCCCCCAACAAACTCCTTTTAGATGCAGGATGCTATATAAGAAAGTCTATTTAATAATAACTAGTTTGTATACTTATTTTATAATACTACTAGCAGACCCGGCCACGCGTTGCTGTGACTAAGTTATACGTTGAATTATACGGCTGTAAACTATTTAGTACAGTTAAATTATTATTTACGAACAAAGACGAAAACGTTGTAGCCGATGTAAAAACCCACAGGGTTGAGATTTGAAACTTAGGTCAAAATTTGGAAGCGATTGATAAAAATTTTCGTAGTGTTGATATTAAGCACAAATTAATTTTATTGTAGGGTCCTATAAATTTTAATGGAGAAGTGATATATATTATTTCTAATGCTACTTTGGATAAAATTGCTAAAATGACTAATCTATAAATCAAATTCTATTAAAATTCTATTAAAATAAAAGTATAAAAGAAACAGACGATTTAAAATCAATTTTTATGGAGGAGTGAAATATAATATATGCTATAATGGATAATTTTACTATTAAATGACCTCATCATTTTAAATATTTTAAAGAGGGCAACAGCTGTAGTTATAAAAGGGAAAACAATAAGGCTAAACCAGAAAAATAAGTAAATTTGATAAATATTTTAAAACTTTAAAATTGGAAATCTTATGAAATATTGGACATTTAAAGTAAATACATGTATCATTTTAAATACAAAAAGATTTTGGAAAAGTTTAGTGTATTTTAACGAAGTGATGAGAAGTTTTTGAGTATGTTAAAATTTTAATAGTAATTTCAAGTCAATAAAGATGGGAAACATTGAGGATTAAGATAAGAATAATTATAAGATTTAAAAAAAAAAAAAAAAAAAAAAACTTTTTATATACCATGCTTTTAAATTTTAATATACTAATAATATACAAATTAAAAGGAAAATGATAAATATTCTATCATAGTTTGAAGTCAAATTTGTTTTCAAATGTCTAAATAAAATATCTGATGTAAGATACTAATATTTTGCAGCGGAATAGATTTCATTTCTGTCATCCTTGGCGAAAAAAAAAGAATATCGCCAAATTATCTGGCGAAAATATTTAATTCCTTTCAAAAATCATGGTTATTTTAACAACTTATATTAAAAGAGTAATGAATAATATGAAACAATATTTCGTACAATACATATTACATGTCATACATACGTACAATGAATAATACATATTACATTTCGTACAATGCATACATCTGGCATGTATATTTTCGTGTTACGCTTTTGATCGCCAAATAATAATAATAATAAAAAAAAAAAGCCAAGGGCGACAGAGTTTAAAAATTTAAAATTAAAATTTTGTCAATTTGACAGCAAAATAATTCAATCTAACACCCGCGATAACTAATACATATCTATACCCAAATATAAGGATTAAAATCGGGAAATAAATTTCCTCGATTTTTAATAATTTCTTACAAAAAATCCAGTGGGCAATTAACATAGGAAATCTTTTTCTTGGCTGCACAGACGGTCAGTGAGTCACACTTCGCTTGCGTATAGAACTCATAGATATAGTATAGCATATATAGAATAGAGTGATCATTGGGGAGAAAAAAGTTATTCCTTTTCATTTGGGAAAAGACGACGTTTTTACCAAAATATGGCCGTCTTTCCCCGAGTGAATACACACGGGAATACATACTAATATTTTAACAAATAAAATTTATGAATAATTTATTTGCTAAAGGGGAATGGAAGACTCCAGATACAGTTTCAAATTCATATTTCTTTCTTTCTTTTCTTTTTCTTTTCTTTTTTTTTTTTTTTTTCAATACCACTTAATGGCTGTTTCCAAAGCTTTTATTATTTATCTTTTTTCGGCATCAAAAATCTTTCTACGATAACATGGGGATGAGAGATCTATATATATTACTATATCTATGATAGAACTACATTAGCACTTTATCAATGTGTATAAAATCTTTAAATTGATTATGACGTCAATTTTCGTGAGATGCATAATTTAACTTTTTATAATTTTTTAACGTTCACGTTTGATTAAATGTATTTATTTTTATGTCGAAAGAAAATGAACTCGTTTTTTTTGGCAACAATTAAATTAATGGAACTCACAGATATTTTGGAGCAACTTTAATAAAGGTCTATAATTAACAAATAATTGCAATAAAACAATATTGTGACAATAAATTGAGATAAAAACTATCCTATCTCTCAAGTTGGATCAAACTGCACACAGTGTGCAAAATTTCATCAAAATCAGTTCCTTAGTTTAGGAGTTTACCCCGGACAAACATCGTGACACGTAATTTATATATATATACAGATTAAATTATAAAGTTTTGATCAATGAAGCACAAATAAGTAAAAAACAGGATTAATTTCACTGTATTATCTTCATTATAATATGAATTCAATTTACACTTCAGTCTAAGTAACACGTGGCCGGCTATGCTAACACCAAAAATTTAAAAAGTGGAAATAATTGAATTATACGAAATTTATTAATAGGTTAAAAAGTTGAAGATTCTTTGTGTAGATGGCAGCACCAAATATATTTCATCTTTCATTTTCATATGAAACAGAGTAATTGCTCCACGCTCTACTTTCCCCGTTTCATTTTTGAAAGGAAATATGAAAGTTGAAAGTAATCTGTTACAAATAAAGACTGTAAATATTTTAAAGAGAATTTTATAGCGTCAACAACACGTGGTAATTATGCTGTTAAAATGTAGCTTATATGACACGTTCGTAGATTTACCATAGCAGCGCCATCTATTGATTACTTACTCAACCCAGTCGAAAGGTATCGACATCTGTTAGAATCATTTGGAGTTAACAGATAATTGTGACTGTCAAATAATAACAGACAAATAATTAGCAATAAATTAAAATTGCGACTATAATTTGAGATTTAAACTATCCTATCTCTCAAGTTGGATCGAACTGCACATGGTGTGTGAATTTTATTATAATCGGTTAAGTGGTTTAGGAGTCCATTGAGGACAAACATTGTGACACGAGATTTATATATATATTAAGATATATATATATGTATACATATATATATATATATATATATGTATACATTGTCAGTATAAAAATTATATTATTTCAACAAAATTATGTTAAAGTTTCATTTTGTTACTTAAAGTAACTCATTTTGCAATTACATGTAAAAAAAAAAAAAAAAAAAAAGGAAAGAGAAAAAATAAATGCTACATAAAAAAAGTAATAAACTATCCAATATTATATAATTCTATAAAGAAACTGTCACTGTAAAATTACTGAAGACAAAACTTTATTTTACATCAGTCAGATAGCACCCTTTCTCCCTTCCCATGTTATCCAATGGGATTTTTGTCGCGTCGTTTTATAAAAATATTTTATTAAAAAATGAACTTTTTCGAATTCTGTTTTTTGAATATTACTCTTTGAACAGGTCGTCTTTTAGCTTAGTGAACAATTTTTCGAAAAAATAAATTTAAATATTTTACTTAGAGATCCACACTTAGAGTCCATAATTTACTTATTGAAATAAAGTATTTAAATTAATTTTTTCGAAAAATTGTTCACCAAGCTAAAAGGCGACCCGTTCAAAGAGTAATATTCAAAAAACAGAATTCGAAAAACTTCATTTTTGAATGAGATATTTTTATAAAACGAAGCAACGAAAATCCCATTGGATAACATGGGAAAGGAGAAAGGGAGCTATCTGACTGATGTACAACCCAAAAGGTGATGCCAGATGGTCAAAAATCATTTCCCCAAACAGGTCTTCAAATTTCCCCAATTCAGGAGGGTTTTTTCGAAAAAATCCCCAATTTGATTTCTACTAAAAAGAGGAAATAAAAATTTTTTCAAAAAAATATTAAGCAGATTTTTCTGTGATAAAAATTCAGATTTTTTCCCAAAAGAAGGCAATTTAAAAAAAATCCCCAAATACCAATAAAGATATTGAAAGTCACTAGTCGTAGGGATAAATCATTACGTTACCAACATTGACAGAGAGTTGAAGAACTCCCCAGATTTGTCCCCAAAAATTTTAGAATTCCCCAAAAAAGTCCCCACAAACATTTGGTCCAAAAGCCTCAAAAATCCTCAATCTGGTATCACTGAGCCCAAAGCGAGTTAAACACATGTCGCATCTTATTGGCCAGAAGATATGGATACTTTGAAATAAACCAATATCAATGAACCAATAGCAGGAAATGAGCTAAAACAAAAGGTATTGTTTTCATTCGTCATAATAAGCGTTTGTTTTTATATCGCCTGTCTGTGGTATTACACCTACGATCCACGAGCGATGATGTGCAATATTATCAAAGAACTTATACTAACGGTAGTATAAATTCTTTCATATTATCGTTTAGAGCCAGGGAAATGCATGAATGTAGAATGAGAAGTCAATATACTGTAAGAAGTCAATATACTGTGGGAAGTCAATATACTGTGATAGTTTAATTTTCCTGATGTATATCATTGACTTTTTGGACAGTGATATTTTCGATTTGGTAGATAACACGAATAAAGATAAAGAAAGTAGATACATTGCGGTATGGAAAGAGAGGATTGGAGTGGAAGGATTGTTTGGGGTTGGGAGTTTTAGTCAGTGAGTAATTGGAGGGGAAAAAGGGGATTGCATTAGTCCTGATGCAAAATCAGAAAATACCACACATATAAAAATTATACCATATTAGAATGCTTTAAGCAGTGACTGCTCAAAAGGACCTCACCTTCACTTACTATTTACCAGTGCGTGGTCATTCCTACGTACCAGCAGATAGAACATTCGGCCGAGTGGAGACCAGTTTAAACGAAGTGGATAAAATTTTACTCTCTAATGAATATTTTGAACATTTCTCTAAGGTTGGAAATCTTTTTGAGTATAAGAAAAAGTGGAATATTTTAGATTAGAAAAAAATTGCGCATAGTCGTCTGAAAAGCAAACAAGGTTTCTTGATTTCAGGGGCAAAAATACTGTAAAATACGAAGCGAGATGTGGTAATGAAGACAATGTACTGTGGTTCGTTTTGCCGTCAAAAGCTCCTGAAACGAGGGAAAAAAATTCTTACAGGCTGTTCTTTTGAAATAAAACCGAAAAACAATATGGAAGAAGCAAAGAAAAAATAGTTGTTTTAAAATTACTTAACGCTTTGGGAATTAACAAATTGCACGAATGTTTTTATTTTTATGAATAATCTTACAACGATACTGCTAACGCTAACATAAGTGAAAATAATTATAAAGATGGAGAAATAGAATTTGTAAATGAAGATTTGTAGTAACTAACTACTTTCCAAAATTGTATAGCTAAAATTTATGCTGTATTCACACGAGAAAAAAAAATACTTCGATTACTTTCAAATGGAAGTAAGTCATTTCATTTCGTTATTTGTTTGTGCCAAAAGGGTGTAAGTCATAGTTTTGTTCCAAAAGGGGTTAAGTCATTTTTTTCTTTTTTTATTTCTAAGTAACTATACTTTCAGAATTTTTTTAAACATGTAATTTAGCATTATTATCATTCATAGATTACTGGGAAAAA
Source organism: Salticus scenicus (assembly GCA_963930645.1). NCBI lineage: Eukaryota > Metazoa > Arthropoda > Arachnida > Araneae > Salticidae > Salticus > Salticus scenicus. The sequence goes on along the minus strand of OZ005654.1, from coordinate 339,188,254 downwards.
TGATCTTTTCCTCAAATTCAATAGTAAATCTTACATAACAAAATCGCGTTTTTTCAAGAACAGAAAAAAATGACTTAACGCCATTTGGAAACAAGCTAATACTACAAATACAGGTTGGAGATTAATGGGTAAGATAACGAGTTCTGTTATTTAAATCTATGTTAAAACAGTTCAAATTAGGCTTCGGAAGAATTTTATATGATAATTAGTTCTGTGCGAAGGGGTATATTATTATTTAATGTAAAGGAATACGTGTATGAAAAGGAAAAATGGGGGAAAATGCATTAAAAATAAAAGTATTTTTAAATACCTTCTTGACATCGTAAGAAAATAATATTTGTATTCGCACCTTCCGGCTAACCATGTACCTTTCGAATGATACCATTTTCAACCCTCTACTCCCATAATTAATATGTTAAAAAGGGACTACAAATTTTATGCTTGCCTATTAATATATAGATATATATATTGGATATTTTCTCTTAGCCATTGTTAGCGTGAATTGTTATTTCATTCGGCAACATTTACTGCATTACAATTCTCCGCCACCAATTCTCCGCCTGTGCAAAAAAGACAAAGGAAGGAAAAAAAAAAAAAACTTGAACTAATTTCCACTTTGGATTACCATTTCCGTTTTCAGTAACATCGAATTCATACAACTTTGTTGCCTTTATTTCACATATAATTTAGATGTTGAATATATCAGAAAAGTAAGTCTTATGCATTTAAATATGTATTGTTCAAAACGTAATTATAATTGTTATTCATCGATTTCTTAAACTTTCGATTAAAAAGCATTTGACAATTTGAAAAATATATAAAAGATAAGTTTAAAAAATATATGAAGTACATTTTTATTTACTCAGATTATTATAATTAACATATAATGATGGCAAACTCCTTGTTTTTATTAGAGAAAAAAAAAAAAAAAAAAAAAAGGAGTGACAGAGAGCTAAAGAGAAAAAAAGAAGGTTAATTGGTTGTAAGTTTTAAGGACGATTGACTACGCTAGATTCCTAGGCCTATAGATGTAATGCCTTTCGTGGGGATCTTTCTAAGTGGTGTTAGCCCGTATTTACGGGAGTTTCGGGGAAAACCAGATCGATGGGCGCGACCTGAGATCGAACCTGACACTTCCCATCTGCCAGTTTTGAGCGCAGAACCGCCCAACCGCTGGTGGTCTGAGAGGGAGAAAAGAAAAAAAAAAGTTTTAAGATGTTTTATGCAAGAGCATTAACCTATTGCCGCAACATTAAACCTGTTAATTTGTGTTATTTGTGTTATTTATCTTATTGTTAACTGAATACGATTGCGAGAATAATTAACATCAATAAATAATCTAATTAAAAATAGCAGTTGTCATTCATGTATACGAAATACAAAAATTTTATTTTTTGATATTAATCGATTATAAAAGATATGCTTAAACTAATATACATTTAAAAATTCGAAAAACACTTTAAAAGTCTATACGTTTATATCTTAAAATCTTAAAATTATGCTGTTTACAAAAATTGCATTAAGATATTTTGAGAGAAACAAAAATAGTATTAATATTTGGCATTCTTTATTACGGGATTTCTATAAAATGATAATAAATTTCAAATTAACTCTCTTTTTTTTTTTACAGTTTCTTTTTTCAATAATTATCAAAATAGTGTGACATTCGAATTAAACAGGCTTAAGAGTTATTCATCATAAATTTTGAACATTTATCAAATCACGAAATTCTTTAAAAGGGAATTAAGAAATACAATTTTGATAATTAAACAAATATTCAGACCATGCTTTGCATTAACAGAATGAAATATGTTTTACTAAAAATTAAAATTTTAAAAGTTCACTTAATGCCTAACTAAATGATGAAGTACAGCTTATTTACTAGTTTAAAAACATAAATAATATTAATTAGTGAAACTCTTTGAATTGAGAATATACGGAGATATAATTGAAATAATATAAAGAAAGAAAGATCTCTTTTTACATAGAATGAATTACTGATTCAAATTCCAGATCAGTGTAATTAAAACATATCCATTTAAAAATACATTAATTTTTGAGTTAATAATAATTTTTCAATTTTTAAGTAACAGAGTGATAAAAGTTCGCCATAATATTTCAAAATAAAGCATTATAAACTAAATTAATCACTTTAATAACTTATACACACAAACATATATATATATATTTATATATTTATATAAATATCACATATACGAGGTTAAAACATGCCTTGCAGTCACAAATCTGCAACAGTGTCTTTTTTTTTTTTTTTTTTTTTTTTTAATTTGTTAAAAGAATATATCAATTATCATTTAGTTTTAGTTTTAGTAATAACTATAAATTCGCAACGATTTTAAATATTATATTATATACACTAGAAAATAATTAATCGAAAACAGATTTTCCAAAATGTTAATTTTAGCATTTTCGTTTGGGGCAAAATATTAAAAAAAAAACAATATCTTATATAAACAAATATGTAGAAATTTAGAAAAAAAAATTACAGATATGAGTGCATACATGTATGTATTTGTGTGATCGGTATTCGAGAAATTTACTACTACAACTAATATTATTATTAATAGTTAAACAAACTACACCTTTTTTAATAAATAAGACACTCTGGTAATACAAAATAAATATGCTTAAAAATAATACTATATAAACCAAGCAAGTTTGTAGAACAAACGTTTAGAATTCAAAATGCCCAAAACGTAAATAAAATTCAAAATAATTTTCCTTTTCATTCCTAAATTTCTTAATGTAAAATTTGCTAAAGAGAAATAAGAACGTGTGTCCTTATATTAAATTAAAACTTAAAAATTTATATTTATTTATCATAGTTAACAATGAATTCAATTAATGTTTATACCAAAATCTATAATCATCCATTGTTCATTAGTATTAACTATTGTTAAATATATGCACATACGTATATTTTAGGTAAACATATTTAATGTTATTAATATAAGTAAAAATCTTCATCATTCTAGAATTTAAATAAAGAAATATATTAATAAATGAAACCAATTAAAATACACATATATTAATAATTAAAAACTTTTAAAATAGATAATTCGAACCTCAACAATGCTCATCATTAGTGCACTAAGCAATTAACAATTGAAATACAACTATGGAATTATTCTCTAATGAATGAAAAAAAAAAAAAAAATATTTATAACAATAGAAACTGCGCTAGCCACATTTACCGCTAACAAGTGATTGCAAGCTTTCCGCCAGTAAGCCGTTGACATCACCGGGTAAAAGCTTGATGATGCCAGGTCGTACGAGTGAAAAGCTTAATGATTTTAATCTTTTAACATATTAAATATTTTAAAACTTATGTATATTAAAGTGTCTTATAATTTTCAATTTTTAACATATGAATTTTATTTTATTTCTCTTTTGAAATGAATAATTTATAAACATTAAGACGGTAAAATATCACAATATTATAAAATACATTTTTGTAAACTTTAAATCTAAAGAACTGATTAGTGCTTTGATTTTATTTGCTTATTTATTCATTTTTACATTGCATAAGGAAACATCCGTACAACTTCCCACCAAAAAATAAATAAATAAGTAAATAACTCCTTTGTTTATATTATGACAGCTTGGTGACTACTTATATCGATTAGAAATTGCTTAAGAATACATTCTAAATAAATCCTTCAAATTCGAAAGTGATTAAAAAAATTTAGTGCGTCAGCCTCCCAAAATCGAATGAATATGGGCTAGAACCTTACAAAAAAAAAAAACTTCTTGGAGTTTATTCTACCAAAATATATGTCTCGTGTGTAGAAAAGAGTCTTTGAACTAACCACTACTGAATTCTCACTGTAAGTAAAAAAAAAAAAAAAAAAAAAAAAAAAAAAATTCGTTAAAAAATTTAAAATTTCTGTTTTCTAAAACTTTAAAATTTGATTAATAAATTACATCTTAATCAGCAGAAGAAACATTTTCTTTTCTGTAAACTGATGAAATCTGTAACCATTGATGTAAATAGCTACACATGTCTGGTGGTTTCACATTTTTTTTCTGTTTTTCATACGGAGAACTTGGTATCAAAATAGTATTAGAAAGTGCTGAGTAACAGCACAAGTTGTGCTTCTGTAGCTGCTAGATAACACTGTCGTCTACTATGCGGTGGGCTCTGGTTCGATTCTAGCTGTTATAGATGGATAATTTTATTTTATGCAAGGTTTCTTACACTGTGCTCTGCGTAAAATATTGATTGTGCACGAATTTTTTCTGTACAGCTCTGTTTCAGATTTTTTTGTTTTTTTAATCGATGCATTTCTTACATAGCATATGGATATTTTTTGGTAATTTTGTTTCTAGAAATTTTCTGTATTACAACAGCAGGTTATTTTCAAGATATAGTTGAATTCTTTAAAAAAGCGTATTTGTTCATCCTAAATATATTCATCTTTAATAAACTGGTGTTAAAAGTCATCAAATTTTGTGTATGGTACGACACAAGTGTATTATATTTCATTGCATTGTATATAAATAAATAAATAACACAGGTCTGCGATGAAATATTTTTCTTCAAAGTGATATGCTTTCCTGGTGTATTTCTTAATGCAAATTAAGGAAAAACTCTTTAAAAATTTCCATCACGTACAGTTTTGACAAAAAAATAAGAAATTTTGAGCTTCAAGATCATTTTTTTCAACATTATTTTAAAATATTGCCCGGAAAATCCGGGTGATATGAGTGAAGAATAAAAATAGTTATTTTATTTCATCAATATACCAAATAAATGCAGATTAGGTATGAGAGACTATGGAGTGTTAACATTTTCGCAGATTGTTGTTGAATGCTGAATACAGACTTCCCCTCTCTCAAGCTGTGCACAAGAGAAATAGCTCCAAAGTAACTTTCGATGTAAAGAAGGACTTTTAAAAGATAATGCGTAAATAATAGCCTAATTTGATGAATTTTATACAGGAATAGTTTTGAATTTGTTATAAGTTCTGCGAGAATTCTTCTGAACGTCACCCTTACTTTGTGAAAAACCCTTAAGGGATAGGAAAAAAAAGACAAGCATTTCTGAATTCAGCGTATCGAAACCCATTAAAGACATCCAATCACAGGGCGAAAAAAAATAATACAGTTTTGTAGACTTGTGTAATATTATTTATTATGTAAACATGGAATTACTTGTATTCTACTTTCCGCTACTATCTATTATTTAATACCTATAATATAATTAATTATTATGGTTACAACTAAATGTTGCGCAATAGGTAAAAGCACAAATTGTATTAAGTTATGGATTTTAGTATTATTGCCTTTATATATATATATAAGCACTTTAAAAACGCGTAAAAATAAAAAAAAAATGAGATCCATTTAATGGATTCATTTAAAAAAATGCGTCCATTTAATTAAATGCGACATTTATAATAAAATACTTTTCAAAACTTTTCGCCCTGATCAATAGGTCAGCATCAAGAAATTAACAAGGTTTAGTTTCACATAATGTGCAGCTATGTGTTCAAGTATATATATTACAATATTAGGCAACAAATACCTTGAACTGAAATCACGAGTCCAGCTCGTCATGAATATCCCGACACTAATTATGTTCTTATATGTATATATATAACAATAAACATTCATATAAATGTGTGAAACAAATATTATTTTTAGTAATAATAAATTATTTGAGCAACAAAACCGTAAGTTTCTATATCGATCCCTCCTCTTAAAACTAAGGAACTTAAATTGTCTGCATGAGCAGTGCTGACTGAAAATAAATTGCAGTTCATGGGGTTAAGCTTGATAAAACATCAGTTTAGTTCAAAGATTCTGGAGTCGGTCAGTTGGAGTTGTTTTCGGTTTAAAAGGAAGTAACATTCGATATCTGGAACCACTAAGTAACTTGCTTGAAAAGGTCAGTAGATGGTAAGTAGAAAAGCTGGACTGGCGGTAACAACTATTGGAAAAACTGTAGAATGGTCCAAAAAACTTATAGGAAACTTGTAGCAATTAGGAATCATAGTTCATTGGAGAAGTGAGTCGATGGGAACTGGAAAATGCTTCTCCAATGACTTCTCCAATGAACTATGATTTCTAATTGCTACAAGTTTCCTATAAGTTTTTTGGATCATTCTACAGTTTTTTCCAACAATTGTTACCACCGGTCCAGCTTTTCCAGTTACCATCCACTGACCTTTTTCAAGCAAGTTCCTTAGTGGTTCCGAATATCAAGTGTTACTTCCTTGTAAACTCAAAATAGCTCCAACTGACCGACTACATAATTTTTGAACTAAACTGATGTTTTATCAAGCTTAACTGTATTTGTCGCCTGATACTCTAATATATATACTCGAACTAATAGCTGCACATTATGTGAAATTAAATCATGTTAATTTCCTGGTGATGCCCTGTTGATCAAAGCGAAAAGCTTTGAAATGTATTTTATTATAAATGTCTCTTTTTAATTATTATTATTATTATTATTATTTTATTTTTTACTTTTACGTGTTTCAAAAGTGCCTTTTTCATAAATTTGGAATGATACACGCGTTTTAAAAATATCTCTGTGTGAGATATGTTCTCTTTTATTATTGCCCATTGCTTGGTAACACAGAGAGACTACTAATGTATAGATAGGGGATGTAAATTCAAGAAAATTTTGTGCCAAATTACTTTACCAATGCAGAGGTTTTTCATAGAAGGAATGGCAAGAATTGGAATGGAAAAAAATTAAAAATTAGATCCTTTCGATTTTTAGAAAAACTGTTGTAGTGAACTCAGATACACACTGCTCATGAACTTTCATGAGTTTCGTCAATGTAAAAATTGAGTGAAAGAACAGAAATACGGGAGCTGAATTCCCGTGAACTAATTAAGATCTGCATTTACTGCCAGAATAATTATAGTAGAAATAAAGTGCCCTTAATTTTAATATCATTGACAACTAAATTTATTTTACAGTTACTTATACGTAACAAAATAATGTCAGTGTTGGCTTCTAGTAATATATACGATTTTTTAAGAAAACATATAATGTATAATTTTTACGCTACATGAAGTTATAAAAAACGTTAATATACATATATATCTATATGAAACCATTAAAAATTTCCTTTAATAAATAAATAAATAATCTGAAAATATTCTTAACTTACATATTATAAAACTGTTTTTTCTAAAATAATATAAATCCTTTTTTGCCCGCAGAAATAAGTATATCTTTGTATCTATCCTTAGTTAGATTGATTTAATAGAAAAGAATTAAATGTCCTTTTTCCAACGTAAAATTAATTACTTAGCATCTAGTTCAAACAAAAGAAACGCAGAATGAAAAAGATATAGGAACGCTGTAAGAAAAAAGGAAAACAATAGATTATCGGTTCTTCATTTTGTTCTAAAAGAGAAGTCGAGTGTTTATTGCATTTCGAACACAACGGCAAAAAATAATAATGCTAATATAGAAAAAAAAAATGTTTGTTTAAAGCATGAATAGCAAAAGAAAATTATAGTAAAGGAAACTTTTCTTTTAATAACAGATGACAAAAAATTAGTGTTTTCTTGATAAATAATATATCTTTTTCAGTGTATGACTCACAGTTACATGAAATCATTATAGTGTTTACATTATTTTACTAAATAGAATGTACAAAATAATAATAATTAAATATGCTCTATTAACATTTTGTTCTTTAAATGAATTATAATAATATTGATTTTCAAGTTAAAATGTAATATTTTAGCAGAAAAATAAAATACTAACATTCTTACAAAGAATATATATATATAATGAATCTATATTTTATTACAAAACTTCCAAGCGAGTTTAAAATACATATATAAAACATAAAAAATTAGATAAAATTGATAATTTAAACAGATTTAAATTTGATATTTTAAAAAATTTCTAAGCGATTTTTTATAAAATATTTATAATTCTAAACACAGTAAAAGTGTACTGCAGCTAAATGCGCCACATCATTGATATTTTTAAATCTAAGTACTAATACGGTTACGAACATTTTGATTATATTCGGAGTCCCTTTTTTTTCTTTCTTTTTTATATAAAACAACATTAGAACAAGAAGGAATAAAGAAGTGTTATACGTAGATTAAAAAACACTTCCGAATTTTTATTACCAGATATATCGTTTAACATTTAATTTATTTTATCTACGTGAAGATACATTAAAATTTGTTTTATTTAACTATGGAAGAATAAATCTCACAAAACTATCATCGCATATATATATATATATATATATATATATATATATATATATATATAGTAACGTATATAATAGAATGTTTTTGTGCAGCCATGCATACTGTCTAAAAACTGGAAAACTACAATAAATAAATAATAATAATAATAATTAATTATTTAATTAATTAATTAGATTTAAAGAATACACATTTGCATTTAACTATAAAGCAAGTAATATCACAAAAGCTTGCATTTTAGCTTTACATATATAAATTAATGTATAAAATATTTTTTTCTTACGCAGCCCCGTATAGCAGCTAAAATTTATATGTGCACTTTGTAGTCTTTAATAAAGGGGGGAAAAAAAGCAGAACACTGAAATTTTACGTTAATATGTTTCCATCTACATCCCACAATATATATATGAACAGTTTATAGGGCCTAAAGTGCAATCATGTTTTTAATCATATCATATTACATTTTTGTTGTTGTTCTTTTTGTTTAAAATGTGGAAACTAATGTATAATGACATAATAACTTCTATCCGTAAACCTATTATTACAGTTAGCGAAACATTGTTTTATTACGTGAATATAAGAAAGTGTGGCAAAGATAAAATATTTTGACAGTTGTCGTGTTATTGGCGATTGATATTTTTGAATATATACGTATATATATAATTAAAAATAGGGAAAACATTACATTTTTAGCATTTCATCTCTATTTTTACTTCATTTAAAACCATCATTTAGAGATACGTCTAAATTCCTTAAATTATTTTATAAAAACAATATTGCATTTTTTAAAATATAATTATGTAATTGCTACTTTTTAATTTTAAGAAATAAGTATAGCTGTTATAATATTTTACAAAAATAATTAGTTAAAAAGTACGAAACAATAAAAAATAACTAAATCTCATCTATGAAATGAAATAGATTTTACATAACCTTTTTTAAAAGGCGTTTTATAGAACATCACTATCACCATTACTTGCGATAAAATATGTTTTATATACAAAAAATATAACTTTTAAAGGTAAAAATAAATTTTCAAAATATCTTCCAAAAATAAGGAAAGGTATCGTCTGCGTAAGAGAACACCGAGTTTACATGAAAAAACAAAACAACAAATAAAAAATCGTTTTTTTTTTTTTTTTTTTTTTTCAAATATGGTCATTTTAACGTATCTAAATATCTAGATATAATTTTAATTGGTTACATAACCGTTTTATGTTCATATTTGTAAATCTAAATAAAATTTCTAAATGTTCGATGGATATAATTTTAAGCTGAGTGCAAACCTAAAAATCAGCCATGTGTCACTGAATTCCGCCCAGCCGTTTCACGTGATATCCGGTCCAATAAAAAAACGTTCTATATACAGTCAGCAGCAAAATTATTGAAGCACTAGTAATAATTTCTACTTAAAAGATGGACACCTAATACAGTTTTGATAAGTAAATATTTGTCGAGTCATGATCTTAGTCTTATACTGTTTTTAAATTAAGTAAGTTAATGGTAAAAATTAGTAATCAAACTAAAAAAATATATAAGAAAAGTGTGGATGTGTGCTTCAATAATTTTGCTGCCTACTGTACCTCCACCCCTCCCATGCACACAGAAATTATATTCTGAAATCATTTTAGTGTTCCCTGGTATCTAAAACGTAAAAATAACGAACACATTTTTTTTTTCCTATCAAAGTGTTTTACTGAGTGTTGCCAAATTTAGGGAATTTTTTATTCAGTATCCACCACTAAATTTTAACTGCTACGGTTGCCTAACCACTTCGCAGATAATTTCACCATTATGTATATCAAATATCACCCCTGAAAATTATTGATGATAGCCCAATAAAAGAGTCCTTAAATTTGGTCACACTAGTTTTACTGACAAAAGCCGTTTTGCGAACGCACAGGTATTTTTTACCAATATCTCTAAATCTAATGAAAACTTTGAGATATTCGACAGATATAATTCAAAGTTGAGTGCAGATCTAAATCTCTACCAATTGCTAGCTGTGCTGGCGTGATATACGGACAAAAATAACGTTACAGACGTGCAAACATAACGAACCCTTCCCCCGCCCCCTTAGACACACACAAAACATTTTGTGGAATCATTTTTTGGCTTTCACGATGTGTAAAACGTGTAGACTTATTTTCTGTCCCATTGCAGTTCTAATATTTTATTTCACACAGTCGATCATAAACTTACGTTATCTGTTTCACCGTAAGCGTACCAGCTCGCAATGTTGAAGTAATTGGTAGATTTAGCCTACAGTTAGAAGTATTAAATAATTCAACTTATCACACGTATATAAACAACAATATTTCGCAATAAAGTCTCTTTTCTTTATTCCTATTACATTCGAATACTTCAGAATGCAAAAGTGTTACCTATCATGGAAATTCATCGTAACATTTTTTTTTTTTTTTTTTTTTTCAACATTTATTTTTTACTCTACACTTGAAAATGTAAAGATTGTCAAAATATTAGTGGTAAAAGCTTGTGAAACATTTTATAGAATTTTAAAAAAACTAAAAAAAAAAATAATAATAGTGAAGTTTTTAATTTTTTTTTTTTTTTTTTTTTTTTTTAATTATTGACACCTTCCTTGCCTCCCTTCTAGTCATTTTTAAGCGAAGCCACTAAGTGACCATGGAATAGTATTAAAAAAACAATGAAATAAATTTGACTCACTTTTCAAAGTTCATCATCATTGATATAGAATTTGAATGTTTTGTCTCAGACATTACATATCCTGTTTCAGGATGTTTACTTCGTACACAATTACTGTTCAAAAATTTCCTAATAATGTGTGTTGTTACTGCTGGATAGACCAAATTTTTACCGGACACTTTCTAGCTCTTTATAACTAGAGTTGTCGTCATCCTGAGCCTTTTAAAAGCCAGGATCGGGTATTAAAATTCAAGGAGCAGATGTTAGACCCTTAATAGAATTAAAATTAACAATGTCTGAATTAAGAATAGTGCGTTTGTTATTTTATTGTGTAGGTCATATATTGTAATATGAATGCATCGAGAAATTTTTAGTTATATTCTTAATCCCAAGTGGAAATTACCTCCATCATGGTACATTGCGCAATACGTACAGAGGAAACAATATTATAATTTTCTTTTTTTAACTGCTTTGTTTGAAAATAACTTGACCCTTTATCCTTATATTCATGTGATTAATTTTTATTTGTTGATATGAGTATTAGAATAATTCTCCAGACTTTCCAAAAAGACTCAATGCACTGAAATTTCTATCCAATCAAATCTATGATAGCGGTCGCTGGGCCACTGCTCTCTCTCAGACCGAACGGCAAATTAGCCAATCAAAACGTAAACGATTTGAAAGAGGGAAAGTGGTGTGAAATATATTCTGTACTAAATTTCACTTTGATGTTGAACTTGCTGCTGTTTTTCTAGGAGGTATGCGTTGAATAGGTAGCGTACGAGAGTTGTTTTTTTTTTTTTTTTTTTAAACAACTTTTCATGTGTTTAAAATGAGATATAGATAGAATATTGCTATAAAAACTAAGATAATAATTCCGTAAAATAGAAATTGACCGAAAAAACGTCATCTTCTTTCTGAAAATTACAACTCTACAACTTTTTATCGCAATTTAACAAAAATTTCTTTCTGCACTGGTGTTCAAAATTTTACACTGTTTCTTTCATAGCACTGACTTTGAAATTTAACGAGTCGATATTTAAATAGTATTAGCAAAAGCGACTGAAGGGATATGTTAACTGTTTTAGTGTCTGCTTTATTTCTGCAGCCATATTCAGTTATTGTAGAGATATTTTGACAAATGTCTTTTCCATTTTGGTTTTAAATGCCCCTAGTGCGTTGTTTATATGCAAATTAAAACGTAATTGCGTACGAAAGTTTGTGAGTTTGGTCTATATGCACGTAAGGAAAAAGATTTTGTCCCCAATCGATAACTGGTTGTAAGTTGTATTTAGGCAGCACCAGCAGGTCAACGATGGTTTATCCTTCAATTAAAATTTTATTTTAAAATTACTACAAGTTACATAGTTTGGATTTTCAAAAACTCAAATTGAAAAGTTAACAAACAATTGAATATCTAAAATTATATTTCTATTTAAAATGTATAACTCTTGAAATAATAGAAGCTAATTTTCATGTTTATTGTTTTAATATTAAAAAACAAGTTTTACATTTTAAACCCCAGATTTAAATGATTTTTTTTTAGAATTTTTTCTTTGCACTGTATTTCCCATGACGTTAAAAACTTTCCAGTATTGCAAAATATTAACTATAATAATAATAATAATAATCTACTACAAATATATAAACATTTAAAATTTTATTTTCAATAAAATAAATAATGATGAAGTGCTTTGAAAATCGTTTTATATTTATTTTGTGTTTTCATTTTCTAATAAAAAATACCAAAGCAGAAATTAATTTAAAACATATATTTTAATTTAAAACATAAGTCACTTTATAGTAATTACTTTAATTAAAAATCTCTGATATAAAGAAGAAAAACATATTAATAAAATAAACATCTCCTTAATGTCTTATGTACACAAAAATTAAATTTTATGGTCCAAAACTTTCAGCATACAAAAAACAGTAATAATGAGCTGCTTCGTTTTAATACTTTTTTTTAGAAGTAATAAAAATTCGTGGCATGTTTACACTTTAAATTACAACTGACTTCACCAGATGAAGAACCTTATTATGTAGCAGAGAATTAGTATTTTAATACATTTTAATATTTAAGATAAAAAAAAATATGAGCCTGTTAAAATTTAGAGATATTTTAATGAAATTAATTTACATATGTAAGTAACGTCATATATTTAAACTCCAGAAATAATTTCTATAAATTTAAAAATGTATCAATATATCAAAAACCATTCGGTTAATTTTAATACTATTTTATGCCTATACTTATAATTATGCTTAATTTATATTATTTTATAATATATATAAATGTATATATATATATATATTCTTCATTAGTAATTCGTATTTTTATTTATTTATTTTTTTTTATCTCTAAAAGGAATTTTTTCCATAAAAGAATATGAAGTATAAAATATTTTTAAAAGAGGATATAGAAAATCTTTAACTAAACTTAGAATTTAATTCTTGTCGATACACTGCAAATAAAAGGGTCTTAAAGAAGAACATAAAAAGAACTGAAACGGCATTTAAAACAGGTAAATGTCTTAAAATACAGATTACACGTTATAGATATCTTCATTTAAGACAGAAATATATCTGAAATACCAATTTAGACACAAAAATGTTTGAAACACATAAATACGCGAATTTTCAGACACTTGCATTACTTAGTAAATATTTCATATGGAATCTGATTTAAGAAACTATACATATCCTACTTCTTTCCACATTAAATAAATAAATTATTATTTTATATAATAAGCAGTTAAGCTAATGAAACTAGCTTTATGAAATTATTTTTTTATGGAATAATACTCTAGGGATGTGAATGATATTTGCATACTATTATCTTTAACATAATCCCTAAACAACATATTTAGACACAAATCTTATTTCGTTAAAAATAAATAAACAAATAAATAAAAAATAAAATCTTTGTCTTTAAAGCTTTCTTTTATTAGGAAAAGTGTAAAGACGGATGTAGCAAGTAATTTGCGGAGAAGAAAGCGAATTTATAAGTGCACAATCATGAATAATTTGTGCATAACTTTTTTCTTTCTTCTTCTTATTATTATTCATGTAAAAACATTTTTATTTCACATATTTACCTACAGCCAAATTTAAAACAAAAAGTTTTTCCTGTATTCATGATTATAGTTTGTTTTTATTTAACTATCATTTTAAGGAAAGAAATCGTTATTATCGAGGGATGCAATCGTCACATACTTGTTATGCATTATTAAAAAATTCTAGACCTCTAAATATGAAATTTAAAATAATAATATTTATTAAGTTGTTTAAGATACCATACTATCAATAGTTTTATGGCAAAAAAATGGAAATAAAGCATAACACTGGAATTTGTTTCGCGAATACTGCAGTATATTTTATCATAAAAACACAAATTGCTGTATTAGATGGTGGCGTGATTGGTAAATGCTTGACTCCGACAATGATTGGCTCGAAATTTCAGTTTCCTTGGATATTGTGAATTCGAATTCCAACGCAGGATAATGGAACTTTTTTTTTCTTTACATATATAAATATAAATACTTCATTAATGCTCTAAACAATTCTAAAACCTATTTTTAAAAGAAAAACGTAATCGTACACCATATTTATTTATTTATTTATTAAAAAGCTTTAAAAAGGTAGTGTTTTTAAGCCTAAAACATGGTGGAGTTTTTAAGACACTTGGAATATCTTCATTTCAGATATAAAAAGGTGTCTTAAAAAATAAGACTTTTTTTTCGCTTAAAATATGACCATCCATTTAAGACACTTTTTTAACTGAATTTAAGACATTTGCGTTTACAGTGTAGTGCTCTTTTTAAATAGAGATCATAATTATGACATATTTACTTTTTCCATCAATGATAAATATTTTTATATTAACAAATGCAAAAATGAAAAATACTGAATGCTCTAATATTGATATTAATGTATTCATGCAAACAACATAAATTACGAGGAGTCTTCATAAATATGTATTCCTAATCGTGTTCTTGAAAATTATATTTATAACAAGATTCTTAAGGTCCTTAATTTTCTTTACCTCTAAATTTATATAGTACTATTTGTGATTAATATATATATATATATATATATATATATATATATATATATATATATATATATATATATTAAGAAATAAGTTTATAGAAAAGTGGTAGAAGAGAGTCCTTACAGAATGGCGGAGGAGTACGAAAATATTATAAATGCTGGTAGGATTTTTTTTTTTCTTTTTTTTACATTAAACACTAATTTTTAACATTTTATTGATATATCTGTTAATTAGAACCAATAACTGTCATACATTAAGTTTCATGTGCGAAAGGAAAGAGATGGTAGTTAATTATTAATCTTTCCTATAATTGATTATATTAGATTTTAATATTTTAAATTTTTCAGTAATATATTCTCTTTAATCTTTTCTTTTTCGTCCGTTACCTTTTCATTTGGTGAAAGAACCAAGATGTCGTCTTACTTTTTTTCTGTTGTAATTTTACTTTTTATAAGAATATGCATTCCTGGTAACATCTGTAATTTATTCTGGAATACTGTTAGTATCTGCTTTTTTTTTTTTTTTTTTGTTTTTGTTTTTCACACCACGTGTATAAAAATTACGATGAAACAAGAAAAAAACTCTTTAAAAATAGTGGTGTGATAAAAGAGTAACTAATAAAAATACTCAGTAAAACCAGCAAGTTAGCATATATCAAACACTTAACAAGGGTCATTCTCCACGCCGTTTTTTCAGGAGATATCCAGGAATAAAAAATTTCTACTTTTTTTTGCTACCACAGTATTTATTTACACATTTATTTCTATCCTGTTTAATCTCGATACATTCCTATAAAAATACTGTAAAATATTTCTGTAGGAAAATTGTGATAGCAAAAAAGATGGAAATTTTCCATCACTAAAAGTCCCCTGAAAAGAGGTCGGCAGTACGATACCTGACTTAATCAACAAATGGCATCTCTTCATATACTAAGCAAATCCTACTGAAAAACAATTCAAACGTTTTATAAAATAAAAGATTTGCTTGTCGTATTATCGTTGAAACTTAATTTGATTTAAAAACATTCTCTATTTAAGTATTCGAATAAATTAATGAAATCAAAATCAAAGTAAATTATGGACAATAGAACTAATTGCTGTATTTGTAATAGAATCAAAAAAGTTTTTTTTTTTTTTTTTTTTTGTTACAGTTATCAATTTTGTTTCATCATGAAGGTCGATTGCCTCATTTCAGACATTTAATAAACATTACGTGTGGTGTTACCTAAAATCACACTGTATAGTGATTCTTCGATTACCATGCATTAATGCGTATTTTTTAAATATTTTTTTAATATTTATATAAATATTTAAACTGCACAAATTCAAGATTGACATTTGTATCTTAGTTAGATGAAATTGTCCTCTGCATTATTAGGAGATCTTTACGTATATCAATCATACAAAAAATTTAACTCCATGATCTAAATAAAATACCAAATTCATTAAGTATATACATATATATATTTGAAAAGATAAAAGAAAAAAAGAAAACACATGCAGGACATTATTTTAATAGCATCGTTTTACTGCTATCATATGGTTTTGTATTATATGAAAATATTCAATGAATTATAAATATAAAACTTCATTTTGAATAACAAAAGTTCACTATTTAGATATTAAAGTGAATATTTAATAAAATATAAGAAGACGTATAGATTATTGATAATTAAATTACGTGTTCTTTTAACGTCTTACATCAATCTGGTGGTCAAAAAAGAAAAAAAAAAAGTTATTGGATCAATAAATTGGACAAACTAAAGTAGATGAGATAATATTGTTTACTTAATTACATAAATTAATATAGTCAAGCATTTTATGAACTTTTTTTTTTATTATTAAGGAAGAAGCGAATCTACTTTTTTATGTTTTTAATTCGAAATCTATACTTAACTACTGTTGTTGTTTTTTCTTAAATGAAGATGAATGAAGATAATTAAAATAATTCTGCTTCCTCAGCTTCAATATAATGGATTATTTTTTTTTATAATTCGAGTAAATGACAAAAGAAAAAATAGCAAACTTGAATGCATTGAAAAAAGAACATCCAAGAATATTTAAGAAAACTAAAGGGGGACCTATATTTTTTGAATAATAATTTTTTTTTAATAAAATTAAAAATAATTTATAAGTCTCACTAATATGTTAAAACCAATGTAACATTTAAAATGAGATAATGAATACAAAAATTTTTAAAACATTAAAAATACATTTTAATTAAAAACATTAAAATACATGACAGACGTTTCGGTTAGAACACTAGCCCTCCTCAGGGTCAAACATATAAGCGCAACATTTACAAAAAAGTCATAACACATCATAACAAGATTATGTATTCAGGAGGAATAGCTTTAGCCTCGTTCAAGGCAGAATGTTGCATTTTAGTAAAAGCGCCCTCTAGAAAAACGGTATTCATATAAATTTACATTAGAGGCTAGAATTTTAAAGTTATCATAATCAAGAATATGATCACTATTGAGGGAATGGATTACGAGTTTCGATCTTAAAGCACCTATTTTATATGATCGTTTATGTTCCTTTAATCTAATTTCACCTGTTCTGCCAGTTTCACCGATATATGTAGAATCACAATTTTTACAGGGGATGACTTCTCTCTCTTTAAACATAGTGGCGAGCGAAGTGGGCAAAGCCTACTAGTATATATACATATATATATATATATATATATATATATATATATAATTTATTTTAAAATTCATTTAAAACCCCGTTTTTCTTTATTTTAAAATTCAACTAATATCTATCCTTAATATAAATAAAAATGCATAATTTGAAGAAAAGAATGTGTGTGAAGAAAGTTTCGAAAATCTTAAAAGGAATAAAGGAAATCTTTACAAATACATAAACAAAAATCTGGAGTGACTCTACTCGACATTCCGAACATTGAGTAATTAACAGTTTTGTAGATAAAGTAAAGAAAGAGGAGTTGTTAAACAAACAAAAGAGATAAAACCATAATAAAGTGTTTGAGTATTTTTCTCCATATATTACACGATAATTTATTTAACGCTACTGAACTTTGAGCCCATGATCATAATGATAAAGAATTTTCGTTGTGTCCCTGTAAAAAACCTATAAATGCTAGATTCACCAAAATGCTTATAGTTAGTGCAACAGTGATTTATAATATTCATATAAATTTTCAGCTCAATTGAATAAGGCGTTTAGATGGTATCGCACTTTTAACTAGTATCTTGTGGCCACCACATGACTTTCTTATATATTTTCCTATAGAAATTCACTCAGTAAAAATAATTTATTAAAATTATTATTTTTAAAAATTATCTTCCATGATAATGCAGATGATTTCCATATTAGAGAAGTAGTATAACACTAAATATCCAAAAAAAGTCAATTTTATTGTCAGTATTACATAAAAAAAAATCGATAACTTCATTTTAAATTATCGCAGATCTATGGTTCAACCATTCGTTTTAAAGGTACTGGCGAGCTCTTTTGAAAGATACCCATCATGAAAATTTACTCCCCTCGAGGGGGGGGAATTCACCCCCCCCCCCCCCCCAAGGGGGAGGCGAGATTCCTAAACATACAGAAAATTTTTCCCAGTTGACTATCTTTATTATAAATAATTCTGGTAAATTTCATAATGATCATTAAAAAATAATTCTCTTTATGCACATTTATACAAAATTTTGTACAATACCACTATGTTAAAAATTTAGAAAAAGCGGGATGGCAACGCAACCTTAGGCACTAATTTATGTCAAGGTGCAACTACATACCAATTTGTATGAAATTCTGCGAAGTAGTTCCTGAGATAAAGTTGCCACAAAACTTTGTCACACTCACGCAGAGACTGACAGACAAACATACAGACATTTTCTAAAAATGGTTTAATCGTGTTCTAAAGCTCTCAAAACGTGTAAATCCATCAAAAACCCGAGGTCGAACATTTTTACAAATCCAATACTTTCTTCTATTGAATATAGAAGAAAGTAAAAATTTGGTCCCACAGGTCATAATGATAAAGAATTTTTTTTGTGTCCCTGTAAAAAAACTCTTCAACAAAATCTATACAGTTCGTGCAACTGTGACCTATAACATGTGTTCAATTTTTTTGTTCAGGTTAAATAAGCGTTTAGACGCTATCGCACTTTTAAAAATTTGGCACCATAGGCCATAATGATAAAGAATTTTTCTTTGTGCCCCTGTAAAAACACTGTAAGTGCCACATTCTCCAAACTCTATACAGATTGAGTAACTGTGACCTGTAATATGTGTATAAATTTTTTGCTCAATTTAAGAAGGCGTTCAGATGCTATCGCACTTTTAAGATTTTGGTCCCATAGACCATAATGATAAATAATTTTTCTTTGTGTCCGTGTAAAAAAACTATAACTGCTAGATTCACCAAAATCTATAGGGTTTGTACTATGGTGACTTACAATATACGCACCAACTTTCAGCTTATTCGAACAAAGCGTTTAGACGCTAGCGTGTTCACTCACAGACATACACACACACATACATACATACACACATACATACATACATACTTACATACATACATACACACACACTTACATACATCATCGTAAAAATAGTGAAAACGGACTCAGGGGACCTCGAAACGTATAGAAACATCAAAATCTCGAATTCGGATTTTTGACACAATTACAATACTTTCCTCATTATAGTGTTGGGAAAGTAAGTATTCTGTTATTTCATTGCTTCAAGACTCATTTGAGGTGGATTTTTCTCTTTTATTGAAATGTAATAAGAAGAACATCATAAATAGAATACCGTGAAAGTTGTATACATATATATATATATATATATATATATATATATATATATTGTAATAATTACTAAATAAATATTACAAATATACAGAAATTTGATTTATTAATCCGAAGTAGAATTTTCTATAGTTTAGCAGTCCGATAACAGCTACTTTTATTAAATTATATCTATTATCAAAATAATTGTTGAATAACTTCACATTCAATACATATTAAGTACGTTCTTCTTAGCGACCAAAAATCCTTTTTTTAATTATTAAATAGTTTAATTTATTAACTAAGAATTTAATTGTTTTTAGCAGATTTAACTATATTATATTTAAATTACACACAAAATTTTTTTCTAGCATTTATGTTTTACCATAACTCATATTTTTACTTAATTCCCTCAAAATTATCTGAAATACATTTATTAAAGAAAAATATTAAATAATAATTTCCTTATAATAATTAATTATACTTGAATATTATTCAATATTTTATGCATTAATTTATACCTAAAAATGTTTAGAAAATTGTGCCAAAAACTTTTTTAAATGTTTTCACAATTTACTGAATATTCTGCGATATTCAAGTTAATCCTACAATTTTTTTTAATCATGATAAATACAGAAAAACAGCATTTGTTATAAACCTAGGCGACAATTGGTGTGTTTTCTTCATAAATTTATCTGCAATATATATCACTAACATATTGATCCTATTTGAATAAAAAAATATAATATTAACAATATATATATTTTTTTAATTCTAATACTAACAAATAATTTCAGATCTCTATAATTTCGAATCCATTTCAGTAACCTAATCCTCTTATGATTTTATTGCTGTTTTCATTGTAATATTAAACAAATAGTACTTGAATACCGAGTTCACTAGGTCTCATTGTAAATTTCATTTGTAAGGTATATACAATGATATATTTTCTGAAATATATTTATTACTTGTTTGCCCCGGATGGAGCGCGGTTTGCCAAGAAAACCTCAAATCGAATTACCATGTAAAATCCTTAACAATAGTTTTTTATAAAAATCGATCAGGCATTTCCCTCAAAAAAAAAAAAAAAAAAAAAAAAAAAAAGGTGTCTGACACATTTTTTCAGGACAAACCACGCTTTAAAAGAGACTTGTAAATTTCCTGAATAAGATAAGTCAAATCGAATTTTTATTTAAAAAAAAAAAAAAAAAAAAATTCTAATTTTTTTTTCCAGACTTTTTTCTTTGATTTCCAATTTTCTGTGTATATTTCATGGGTAGAGTGAGAGCTACCAGTGAACGCTAATTATGATGAAGATGAGAGTATTTCAGATCGAAATGTAATCTTAAAAACACAGCGACTCTAAATTTTATCAAAATCATTTTCAAATACTTTCAAGCTCAGTACAAAGAGCTAATCACGGGTTACTGGTTAATTCTAATTGTCCGAAAGAGTGGAGAAATTCAGATTGAATTATAAACTCAACAACCACTTGAATCTAAATTTTTATCAAAATCATTCTAGTAATTTCTAAGAAAGCCATGTCCTGTCATATTATACGGGCGGAGTAAAAGTTAAGTGAAAACGCTAATTTTTGAGAAAATGGGGATAAGACAGATGGGTTTCTCATCTGGGAATAATTCACATAGAATTGTCATCATAAAAAACCTAAAACTTTAAAGTTTATCCAACTTGTTCCAGCTGTTTCCAAAAAAAAAAAAAAAGTTTCTGCTATATTTTATAAAATTAAGCTAAAAATTATGCTGTAAAATTAATTTTCTGCTCTTCGGAGTGAAGGTTAATACTTCAGTGAACGCTAACTTTTCTGAAGATGAGGAAAAATCAATAAGATTTTTTTTCGTTTGTCGTCTGAGAAATCCCTTAACCCCAAGATATTATGAAAACCGTTATTTTTCCGAGAAAACCAAGTTTCTGCTATGGTTTGTCCGAGCATTATGAGAGTGAACATTGACTGGTAACTTTCTTAAGATAATTCAGACCGAATTGTCATGTCAATGAAATGTTTTTGTAAAAAAATAGAACCAACTCCAAAAAACAACTAGTACTCAAACAACTAAAAGTGAAATAATATCGGAAATTGCGCCTAAATCTATGAAATAAACTCTCTCGCCAAACAACATAAACACTACAATTAAACATAACTTTTGAAGTCAGCGCAAAATTAGATAAAATTTGATTTTTTAACAGATTTGTTTTTAGACCGATAGCTACAAATGTTGCTGCCCCGAATTATCCGTCTTCATAGTTTCCATTATTATTTTATCACTGTATACAATTGTTCCATTAGTACCATCTACAGCGCACAGAGAAAACCCTTCGAAATTCAGCATTTACATTTCTAAGAAGTTACAAGAGTTTTCTTTACAAACTTGGAATAGCTTTGACATTTGTCGTTCTTGGCAGGTTTTTGATTTGGTGATAAAATCGTAATACAAAAATATACATATAGAAGTATATTTTCGAAATATGCATTGTACGAAATATTGTTTCATATTCTTTATTGCTCTCTTAATATACCTTATTAAGATAATCATGATTTTTGAAAGAAATTACATATGTTCGCCAGATAATTTGGCGATCTCTTTTTTTATCGCCAAGGAAGACAGATACCATGTCAACTACGCAGACTTTTGCAGCTTAAGAAATCTTAACTGTTTTAGAAATAAAATAGTTTTCGGCTGTGTTGTGTAAAAGTCAAAGTGAGATAAAGAATTTGATTTTTGTACTGAATAAAACCATCAATTTTAATTTTATTTTGCGCTGAATTCAAAAGTTATCATTAATTGTCGTGTTTATGTTGTTTGGTGAAAGAGATTTCATAATTTAAGGCTCAATTGTCGATTTCCTTTCATTTTTAGTTGTTTGAATAATAGTTGCTATTTGGAGTAGGTTCTATTTTTTTACAAAATGATTTTACTTTTTGCCTTTCAGTGAAAATTTATTGATAGCAGAACATGAGAAGACGCTCGACAGCAGTCTCATATATTGCAACCTGCATGTGACACAGTTCAAACGAGAAAGAAAAATCCTGCAGCACGCATTGATTAGTAACACTTTCCAACTGTACGTAATTGTTGTATCGAATAACTTTTAATCTGAAAACGTTAATCATATCATATTCTATACAAAACATTATTTTAGAATATTAAAAATACATGTTTATGTTTCTATTATTTTTACAATAGAAGGATTTTAAATATAACTTTCAAAAAATTCTGTTCTAAAACTTAATCTATTGACTCTATTTTTTTCTTTTTTTTTTTCTTTTTTTATCTCTGTAAACAAACTAGTTGCACAGATTCTATTAATATCATTTTAAATAGGGAAAATTCCCTAGTGACCTGAATTGTATTATTTTAAAAAATATTCTAAAATTATTTACCGACGCTAGGAGCCGGAAACAAACAGATAGAAAGGTAGACAATTGGACAGATAGATACAAAAATTGAAATCATATTCCCACTAAAAATATAAGAAAGTGTTAAAACGCTTAATGTAAACGAAAGTGCAATTCCAGTAATTTTTATTAATAGCTCTTAATGTAACTGAATATTTCTATGTGGCCCTGCAAATCTAATGCTAATCAAACTATATTATACAGAAGGCATTCTTGTGCATACGGATGATTCATTTTAATTGCATTAAGCTTTGTGCAAAGTAAAATTATTTACTTTATAAAAATAACTTTCACAAAATGCAATGCTTTGTAATACTTTCAAGTGCCCCTGTACACAAAAAAGTTAGAAATGTACTCGATTTCACATAGGAAACATCCAAAAGGGAACTTGAATAACATATTAAAATTTCATTAAAATTTCTACACAGTAAAGGTATTAAAATATGGTTTATAGAAACTCCTCTCATAGAACATAAAGCTTTCAAATATTTTTGGGTGCCCGTGTACACAAACTAGTAGAGGTATAAACTTCATTTTCAATAGGGAACACCCGATAGTGATCTTAAATAACCTATATCAGTTTCAAAACATTCAATAGATATTTACGGGAGTTAAAGCACGGGCAGATAGACAGACAGACGGACATATACACAAATTGAAATCATATTCACACTTGACAAATGTTAGAAAAGGTTGAAAACGCTTAATGTAAACGAAAGTACAATTCTAGCAAATTTTTATTAATAGCTCTTAATATAAATGAATATTTTTGTGTCACCCTGTAAATCTAATGCTAATCATGCTATATTCTATGCAAAGCATTATTTTATGCACACAAATAATATATTTTAATTTCATAAAACTTCGTAGAAAGTAAAGTTATTAAAATTTGATTTACAGAAATATCTCTCATAGAACGCAATGCTTTGGAATAATTTTTAATGTCCCTGCACATAAACCAGTGATATTTACTCTGTTTTCTACAAGAAACATCCAATAATGAACTTGAATAACGTATTTCAATTTCATTAAGATATGTGTACAGTAAAGGTATGAAAATATGGTTTATAGAAATACCTCTCATAGACCACAATGCATTGAAATACTTTCGGGTGTCCTTGTACACAAACCAGTAGAGGTATAAACTCCATTTTCAATAGGGAATATTCGATAGTGAACTTGAATAAGATATATCAGTTTCAAGAAATTCCATAAATTTATTATTTAGCGCGTACAGACAGACAGACAAACCGAAGTCATTAACAATTTTAAACCTTTTTGGAAAGTGTTAAAAATGGTAATTTCGAGTTTATATCACTGAAAAATAGATGAACTGCTCCAAAGTTCACAAAAAACATTACATCTCCATCTCGAAAATTATCCATTCGAGAGGCAGTTGTGTCAGTTTTATTCAAGTCATTGCCTTATTTTAAAATTAATTTTTCTGAAATACTGCATTTTAAGTTTGTGTAACTTTTCTTGCCTTTATGCGATATGAGAAAAACAAATTATCTATTCCATCCACATACTTTATATTAAAAAGAATTTAGAAATGTAATGATAGGATGTACTACATTCGTAATCAAAAACAAACAGGATTTTTGTTTAAGATCGTATTTTTGTTGCACGTAATATAAAAGTATCCAATATCAGTAAATATATGAACTAACAAACAAGGCATCAATATATATATATATATATATATATATATATATATATATATATATATATATATATATATATATATATATATATATATACGGTTTGAATTGAGAACTTCCTCCTTTTTCAAGTCGGTAAAAAAAGAATCCAAAACTTTAAGATTTATCAAATCCATCGGGCAATTTCTAAAAAAACTAGTCTGTGTCATATTATGTTTCGTCTTTTTTTAAGGCTAGCTTTTATTGTTATAAATTTTATTTATCTGTTTTTTTTTTATAAATATATAAACAATATATAAATAACTAATAATAAAGCTACACCCGAATAATTGAGTTTAAAAACAAATGAAAAAAGCTAAAATAGCGTAGGGGGGCAGTAAATATTAGCTGATATATTTTTGTATTCATACACGAGGATAATAACAATGATAATATTAATATTCTATTTTTTGAGAACGTAGAGAAATTGTTAATACGGTTGTTGGCTCCACCGTTGTGAGCGGCGTTTTATCCACTCATGAGCTCTAGTCCGCCAAATACGAATTTTGCACAGTTTTTAATTTATTTTATTTTTAAATGTAAAAAGCACAGGTGGAAAATCACCGCCATCTCATGGAAGTGTATCTCTTTAGCATGTACATGTATGTTTACAACATTCTCAAATGGTGTAGAGAGTTTAGAGCCAGTCATACTGAGGATTACGATGAAACAAAACCTTGGTTAGAACATCATCATCATCCATCATATATTTCGGGTACTACTACCTGTTACTGAAGTTGAGAGAACATTTTTCTTGATGTCGATTCAGCTCCTAAGGCAAGTGAAAATGTGAAGTTTAACGCTTCCTTCGTTCACGGTTCCAGAACGGGGCAGCAACCTAGTATGACTGGGCATTGTAAAAACTTCTACAGCGTCAACAAAAATACATCGACCGAAATAACGATTATGTAGAAAAATAAAGCATTCTCCAATCTTTAAAATGATTTAGCTATTATGAAATATAAAATTTTTTTTATATATCTAAAAATATAAGAGACCTTATTTTTAGTATTGCCCTCGTATATGCATTTTATAAAGTTTTTTTTTTTTTTTTTTTTTTTTTTTTTTTTTTTAATTTATGATTGTTCTTTATTCAAATTACGTTTAAAAACATTTTATTTACCTTTTTTGGCGTAAGTTTTCCGTTATTTTTTAAAAATTGCATGCTATCTATAAATGACAAATAAATAAATAAAAATAAAAAACTTCATAACATTATTAAATAACAGAATAAATTTCACAAGCGAAAAGTTTTATTGTAAAAAAAAATTACTGTAATTTCAAAAAAATTAAATATCCAAACAAGATATAATTTATAACTAATATACAAACTCCAGCTATAAAATTCATTATAAAAAGTAATTGACAGCATAAAAATAGCATAGAGGTATATAATATACACCTTAGGTGACCTATGATTTTATGTATTACTTCTTTTTATAATGAAAAAAATAAAAATGCAATTTATGTTAATCATATTCATCAAATTTTCTTGCTTGAAATTTTTTTTTTTTTTCCTAGAATAAATTTTTAGCGATTTAGAAAAATCGTACGCTAGAAGTAATTGACAAATTAAAGTTAACCTAACATCTTTACATAACAGCATATTAACTTCCACTAGCGAAAAGCTTTTATCATCCGATCTTCAAACACAACTTTCTCGAGTAACTGCTAAACTAAAAATAGCGTGCGAAAATTCTTTGACGTGACAATAATTACCTGATTATAACGGCATATTTTAATTAAATTGTTAGACTAACGAGCACCTTATTATTCTTCTGGTACTTCCTTTTATATTGTTGAGGTTCAAAATCAGTAAATTCAAAATTTTACTTCTATAAAGGAATAAAACAGGCATTTTTTAAATTGTAATTTTTATAAAGTCAGAATTTATTAATTTTTATAAAGTCAGAATTTGTTAATTTTTATAAAATCAGAATTTGTTAATTTTTATAAAGTCAGAATTTGTTAATTTTTATAAAGGGAGAATTTTTTAACATTAATTTATGCGGTCACTAAAATAATTTTTCAATACACTGAAGAAATTTCTAAAAGGACCCTAAAAAATTATTTCAAATGTATTTGGTATAGTTTTTCTATAATAATTGTTTCTTTATTTTTAAGAAATTAAAAATATAATAATAATAATAATAATAATAATAATAGTAAGTTAAAACAGACAAAAGTTATCTCTCTCTCTGTATGTACTTGAAAAATATTCATTCTTATTGGTTTATGTGGTTTCAGTGGTATTGTATCTGTTGCTTGGCTTTTACTACGTATAATAATTCATTATATATATGTATACATACCTCTCTCTTCCCTTAGTTTATACGCACACATATAAATATATATACTATTTTATATGATATATAGTTGATTAGACACAAAATTTCTTAAGTTCATATGCATTTTTGAATCAATACGTTAATATTAAATGTGCTTTTAGATATCTAGGCATATATATTTTAGTAGATAGAAATATAATATAGAAACAAAAATTTCAAGACATAAACAGGGCATTATTATTAACTTTACATGCAATAATAGACATTATATGTTGCTTTATTATTAACTTTATTATTATTATTTTTAATTTACAATAAAAGGTTAATGTAAATCGTATTGCTAATGTAAAGAATATTTTCTTTCTCTCTAAAATTTGAATCAGTGAAATATGCATTATGAATTTTATCTTTTTTCCAATAATGTTTAAACGTATCCTTTGAAATTATCTCATTAAACATTATCTCATCTTGTCAGTTAAAAACTGAAATAGAATGTAATAATGTAAAAATTAAAAAGGTGAGAATATGTAATAAAAAATCTCTTAATATTTAATTAATATAAAATGATTTTTTTTTTAAATTATTATTATTATTTTATTTACATTTTTACTTAATTTTTGAACAATGTGTTTATATGTATTACAAAAGAACGTTCCAGGATTTTTTAAATATTTCTACCATTACGTCTAACACAATCTTTTACTGGTATATATATATATATATATATATATATATATATATATATATATATACTCTATATATTATATATATATATATATATATATACTCTCTCTCTCTCTATATATATATATATATATATATATATATATAGAGAGAGAGAGAGAGAGCAAAACTATGAAATCTCAATCCGTCTTCATATAATATTTTCAAAACCAAAAAAAGTAAAAATCCAAATGCTTGTTTTATGTATACATTCTACATTCATCACATACATAAAAAAGAAAAGAACATATAATAAAGTTTTTAAATTTTATCTCTCTTAACATCTTTGAAACATGAAATACGGTGACAAGATACAAATACGCTTATTATTATTATTATTATTTGAATAGATAGCCTTTAAAGAGCAATTTTTACGATAATAAATTTTAAACTATTTCGTGGTATATTGGCGTATAAATAAAAATTACTTTTTAAATTATTCACAAAAAGGCAAACTTTTATTTCTCACCAAATGAATAATTTTTTTTTAAATCCATTTTGAGGTAATTTGTCCACGTAAGGTTTATGAATAGCCTTACTTATCACTATTTTCCAATATATATTTGACATTATTTTACCGTAGAAAAAAAATAATAATAAAAAAAAATCTTTAAATTAGAAGAAGAATATTGGAAACGAGTACAATGCGTGAAACTTTGTACTTATACAATGTTTCGGAGTTACTCTAAGATATTCTATTTTATTTTAGCTTATGTATTTTATTCTATCTTATTCATATCTATATTTTTAGTTTTTTACTCTAAATTTTGTTACATGTATACCATATTATAAGAAGACCTGAATAAGAGTAACATGAATAATTGAACTTGTTTGGAAATTCAAAATCATATTTTTATTATTAAATATTAACTAAAAATATTTTGTACTCAAATATGATAAGTTTAAGCAGATGAAAATAGA
This sequence comes from Salticus scenicus, assembly GCA_963930645.1. NCBI lineage: Eukaryota > Metazoa > Arthropoda > Arachnida > Araneae > Salticidae > Salticus > Salticus scenicus. The sequence continues at coordinate 339,159,504 of OZ005654.1, read as the reverse complement.
TTATTGAGCAAAACAAAACAGTGTAAAAACACTTACCAAAGTGAAATTTACACAAAATTAATAAAGTTCTGCTGAGCATGAAAACATCTTATTTAAAATATAACTAGCAATATTATTATCCAAATTTAATTTTAACAAAAAAACTAGGCTAAAAGAACATTGATTCAATATTTTATAAGGAGTTCAAGTTACATTAATTTAACACTGTTTTTATCATTAGTTGATTTTATAAAGCTATGTAAGTCTTTTACTGACAACGTTTAAAGTCCTTTTTTATCAGAAAGATTTTTGTTATCATCAACAAGCATTTTTTAGTTCATCAATCATTTTTCATGTGCGCTAAATCAACTTCACTAACATCAGTATATCATTATCTCTCATGAGGAACGGTGTAATCTTTTAGAGCTTCCAGAGCTTTTTATAAATTACTTTCTCTTTGATAATTCTTTTTAAATTTTATGAGCCTTCACACTTAATGAAAATTAATTAGACTTTTTACGATATTCCATAATTGACACTTAAAGTAGCAGTAAAAAAAGAAAAAGGCTTAGAAATTCTCATAAAGCACTGCTTATATAAGAATAAATTTAATCAAACCAGAAATAATTTTGTTTTAAAATATATTTACAATATATATATATATATATATATATATACATTTTTTTTCTGGGGGGGGGGGGGGAATAGTTAAATAAATGCAGTAAAAGAAAACTTATTTTAGGTTTTTAAAAATAAATAGTTTGATAGTCGACAATGCAATGTTTGAATCAATTGAAGTGTCTTGCAACAAATATTATGAATTTTTACCTTTGAAGAAAATTTATATTATTTGCGCTGTTTTTTTTTTTTTTTTTTTTTAGATTTGAATTTTCTTCTTAGATGAAAATTTAAAGCTATTTTAACTATTAATCTTATACTGAAAAAAGTATTTTGTGGCGGCTAAAACTTTTTAACAAATATTCATTTATTAATAGTCTTCGAGTTACGATACCGATGACAACATTCATGGTGATTATGCGTTAGAGCTATTGTTTAAAGTTCAAATTGGTTTTAATAACGTGACATATGTTGCAATTACGGCTCCTATTTAGAACTCAGCAAACATATATTTATTGCAACCATATTTTTCGTAAGCGCCATTTTTTAAATTGTGCTTTTTACTATTGTGTCGTGTGTGTTATACTGCTAATTGGATATACTCTTTAAACTCAAGAAACTCTCAAATTTTTAAGATGTTTTGGGATTGTTTCTTTGATGTTTATGGTAAGTACAATTCTGAATTTTTTTATAAAGAATATTTATACACAACCAAGAAAGAGACCGTATGCGAAGTAGTATTCTAATCCGTTATATCTATATTAATAAAATCAGACTTTTGTCTGTAAATTTGTCAGATCGAAAAATTTTGCGATATCTTCACGTTTCACACCCCATGAAAGCCGAAAATGACTTCAGAAAATTTTGCCTGTGTGTGTGTGTGTGTGTGTGTCATCGTGTCCGTATGTCGCTTTTTTTGTCCGGGCATCACTTGAGAACGGCAGCACAGAATTCAACGGCGCTTGGCAGGGATTTAGGTCTTCACCCAACTTAAAATGATATCTATCAACTTTTTAGAAATTCCCCCCCGTTCCCCCCTGGTGGGTAAAAGACTAAAGACTCGTTTGTCCGGGCATCACTCGAGAACGGCTGGACGAAATTCAACGGCGTTTGGCAGAAACTTAGGTCTTCACCCTACTTAAAATTATATCTATAGAAATTTTCAAAATTCTGATTAGTGTTTAAATTGTGCGTAAAAAACATCTGCGCATGCGCCATAAATATTTTTTCACTAAAACGCTTTGAATGGAAAATTAAAATGCAAAAATAAATTTTTAAGATAAAGACTTTTTTTATTCGCGTGATTCGCACTACAAATTATGAAAAGATTGAAATGAAGTTTTGCCATCTGAGTTTCATACTTTAGTTAATTTTAAAACATCTAATTGTCGTACCGAAAAACTGTTTACACCCCAGGATTCAGAAAAATCACCTCTTTCATTTGGTACTGAATTTGTAACGATAGGTCTGATACTTCTAATTTATTTTCCCCTTTTTCCGTTTTTCCGTTGCGACTTAAATTTCATACTTTAGTTACTTTTTAAAAATCTAATTGTCGCATCGAAAAACTGTTTGCACCCCTGTATTCAGAAAAATCACCCCTTTCATTTGGTATCAAATCTTTAAATATAGGTCTGATATTTCTAATTTATTTTAACTTTTTTCCGTTTTTAACGCGGATTCGGTAAAAGGTTTTATCTATATATTAATAGGCAAGCATAAAATTTGTTGTCCCTTTTTAACATATTAATTTTGGGAGTAGACGGTTGAAAATGGTATCATTCGAAAGGTATGGTTAGCCGGAAGGTGCGAATACAAATATTATTTTCTTACGATGCCAAGAAGGTATTTAAAAATACATTTATTTTTTATGCATTTTCCCCCATTTTTACCTTTTATACACGTATTCCTTCACATTAAAAAATACCTAAAAGTAGAAAGTTGTTAAATCTGGCAATTTCATAAAGCTCAAATAAAACCATAGACACAATAATTTGTATAATGTAGCATCACTATACGCAAGCGAAGTGATGACGTCACTGTCTGTCCATGGAGCCATGTAAAAGATTTTCTATGTTAATTGTCCATTGAGTTTTTTGTAAAAAAATATTAAAAAATAATTATAAATAATCTCTAAAAAATAAAGAGTTAAATTGAACACGTGTCATTTGTGTTAAATATATTTAAAACACTTTAAACACGTAAATATAAATTTATTTAAAAGGACGAATCATAAATCCCTGATGATGCTTTATTATTAAAGCGAAAAGCTTTGGATTAAAAAAATTTAACACCTTTTAAATAAATTTATATTTACGTGTGTTTAAAGTGTTTTAAATATATTATTAAAAAATAACGGAAATTATCTGCCGATTTTAATTCCGATATTTGGGTATAGTTATATATAAGTTACTGTCTACATGTGTTTGATTGAGTTATTTTTTCTGTAAAATTGATAAAATTTTAATTTAAAATCACAAAACTCCAGAAAAAAAATGGCAAACTTCCAGTTTCGAATGTAAACATAAACATTTCATTTCAAAGGGTGATATTTAAACAATAAATATTGAACTAATATACTAAATAAAAGGAAAATGGATTTGTTACTAACTGCTGCATGCATAAGTAGACGATACGGAAAAAAATCCGATTTCCGTTTTTTGCTGAATTTACATGTTTTGAGCTTTCTTTACGTTTCAATTAACTGAAATTGGCTACTTATTTTTTAAAAAAGTGTCTTTATTGCTAGCTTTTGTGGGTAGAAGAAGCTAGTAAAAGATTCATAAAAACTTTTGATTTCCGGTTTTCGATGAAATTACACGTTTTGAGATTTCCTTGCATTTTAATTAAGTGAAATTAGTGAAATTGGCTACTTATTTTTATTTTTTTAAAAGTGGATTTATTATTCTTTCCTCTGCATATATAAGTAGAAAATATAAGATTCAGAAATGTTTTAGATTTTCGGTTTTCGATAAAGTTACACGTTTTGAAATTTCCCGAACTCAATTCGACCATTTTTAAAAAATATCTTTTTTTTTTTTTTTTTTTTTTTTCAAACACTGTACTTTATGAACCAATCGAATTGACAATCGTATTAACAGAATTTGATACTTGGTTCCTTGGTTTGACATGGTACCTTAGCTTCTGGGCTGTATCACACGACAAGGGGCGTTTTCACGTTGCGATTTTCTCTCATTTCAGGAAAGGCTAACATCTACAGAGAGAAATATTTATATTAAGTAAAACTCTGCTGATTCAGTTAGAGTGAATATCGGCAAACAATTGCCGCAGCTGTGTTGCAATTGCATTCCGTTTAGGACAAGGCAATAACTTTGCTTTGCCTCGCTTTGCAAAAAAAATGGTCGAGTTTCGACCACTGGGCGATACTAGTATTTATAAATATGCATTTATATATATATTTATTTTCGAGAAATAAAATGAAATATTTTTAATTTGACGTGAATAACAACAAAAATTAGAGAGAAAACTACCTACAAAAGTTGGCGATTTTTTTTTTTTTTTTTTATGAGGAATTTGCACGTAGATAAATATTTTCATAGAGATATTTGGCATTAGTTTAATATTTTTATTTAATTAAGCAGTACTTTTCTTTCCTGCAGTAAAACAAAATTTTTTGTTGTTATTGTGTACATTATGCGGTTTTTTTTATGTTCTCCCATTAATTGTAAATGGTTATAATTTGGATTTTATTAAGATTTTTTATTTCTATTTTTATTTTGTAGATATCAGAAAAGATTTTTTATTTTATTTTATTATTTTATTTTATTTATTTATTTTGTGTATGGAACAGCTTTAGTATTGGATCCCTTTGGCAAAATTTCAAATTCGGAACCGACGTAGCTCGGACGTTTCTCGCCAAGATCTTTAATTGCACAGTTGAGATAGCCAACTCAGTTCATCACAAAAATGGCTTAAAATATTTAAATTAGCCAAAGGGGTCCCATACTAAAGCTGTGCTTTTTGTATTTATTTATTTGTAATATTTTCTATTAAAAACTTCTGTGGTCACGAAATTTGGCACGTAAATTGTTTGTTTGCATCCGGCACTTATTGTAACTGGATTTCATGAAATTCTAAATCCCCCCCCCATTCTCGGAGTCGGAGGGCAATAAACGGTATAACTTTAGTATAACCCAACAGCTGAATTTGGCGATTTTTCTTTGGCGCCGTTTTAAAGGATAACGATGTCGTTCTGGACTGTTTGCGATATAATATGGCAGCCTAATATGTTGTTTATTTTGGATTTATGATTTTATGTTTTATCATTTTATCATTTATCATATATGATTTATGATTTTTAGATTTATGATTTAGCCATAATCGCCAACAAAAAAATCGCCAAATATCGTTGTGGGGTTATACTGAAGTCGTTCCCAATATAAACATGTGTAAAAACATGTTTTTCCATTTGAATTCGCTTTCAATTATATTAGAATGGCGAATTTTGGTGTGCGGATATTGATTAAGTGTACGCATTATGTACATTAGTGGGATTTTGCAAAACTTCGAACTCACCCGCTGAGGAAGGGGAAGTAAGAAGTGGGTAAGTTGTGCCGAAGGCAGTGAGGACCCAGACTCGATATTGATTAAGTGCACGCATTATGTACATTAGTGTGATTTTTCAAAACTTCGAACTCACCCGCTGAGGAAGAGTAAGTAAGAAGTGGGTAAGTTGTGCCGAAGACAGTGGAGACCTAGATTCCTCACGTTGCGAGTGAGAAAACCTCTACCAATCACAGCGAGAACTTAGGTTATTAATAAAGATATGGGATTTTGACAACTCATTTACGTTTAATGTCCAGCGAAGCGGGCAAAGCCTGCTAGTATATATATATATATATATATATATATATACACATTCACGAGAGTTTCTAGCGTGTAGTAGATCCCTGTCAACATATATGTATGTGTTTGTAAATATATCTTGTAAATTCCTTTTATTATGACGACATATTGGGCATCTTTTATAAACGTAACAGCAATTTGACACTCTGCTTACAAGGTGACAAAAAGGAAAAAGCACACACCAAAGATAAGTCATTCTTGAAGCATTTCTGTTGGTGATCGTTTATTGCTTTAAAATAAATTTGTTCCTTTTTCTCATTTTTTTCTCCACCATTATGTGAACTTTTCTTGTAGGAAGGAGGAGACATGTCGTTGAGATAAAAATTACTTTCACAAAAAACGACTTTCAGTGGAAAAGAAGAAAAAATTAAAATGAGTTTTTAAAACATTTACTAAAACTTATATATTTTAGTAATATAAAAACCATTCCGTCGTCTACTTTCAGTCAAATACTATCTAAATACAGAATGAAAATTCATATAATGAGCATTTTTTTATTTATGAAAAAATGCCAGTTTTTTGTTCAGTGAAATGTTACTGTTTATGACCCAGAAATATTTTCTCCATTATGAGCTAGATTAATTTTCGCCCATTTCATAATATCAAAAATACATTTAAAGAGCATTATATACTAAGACATAGTTTTAAAAAAACAATATATATATACATATATATATAGGGAAACGATAGAAAACTGCTTCGACTTATTACCCATTCCTAACGTTCTAAATGAGGCTATTATACATCAACTTGCCAGAACCCATTAAAGGAAACTTAAAAAGCACTATCTATTACTTTCGAACTAAATTTACTTTAAAAATTTTAAATTCTTGTTCTTAAAGTTCAGTAAAAAGCTACCTGAAGTATAAAAACAGGTTTTGTTTTTCTTGAAGTACCATTAACATTTTTATTTCAGTGTTTTAAATGCTTTTTAAGTATCACATATTTAATTTTTATTTTTTAACAGCCAGTATAAATTAATATCATATTGATCGATGCACACGAACATAACGTAAAAATGTCTTTAAAGTGGTTTAGTTTTAATAAAAAAAATTCTTTTCTTTTATACAAAACATACTCTTGAGTTAAAGAGCGGGAACAAATTCTATAACCTTCAGAAATGATTAGCATCAGAGTCTTGTAAGAATTCTTTGAAAGCATTAAAGAATGTTCCAGTTATAGTGTTGTATTTACATATTACGTTACACATTTTAAATAATTCTATTTTAAATTTATTTTCAGTATCACAATAAATATAATTTGCTTGGAACGTGTTTTTAAATCTACTCAAATGTTTGTAGGATATACATGAATTCTTAAAAAGTAGGTTTTGAATATTTATTTTGAATAAAAAATTTTTCTTTTGTATATTTATAATTTTACATATATAATTCTGCTTTTATATTCATTTTCATGTTTTTAAAATTATTAACTGAATCTACATATAAACAGAACGAAGAAAATATTACTTTTAATAACATTTCAATAATAAGCAAAATTTAAAAATTAGAGCCATATTATTTCAAAGATTATAAACTATATTTCATAAATATATTTTAAATATATATATATATATATATGTGTGTGTGTGTGTGTGTGTGTTTATAAACGTGAAATAATCTTCTATAATTTAAGAAATGCTTTATAATTTTAATAACATGATCTGTGTAATTCTTTGGAGAGAAAAAATAAAAAGTAAATAAGGGATTATCACTCTAAATTTCTACAAATAGAACAGTTATTACATTACCTATTAGAAAATTGTTTTTGTCAAAGGCATTTCTAAAATATTTTCTAATTGAGAATCAACTCTAAAAAATTTAAGCATTTCAAATCATTCCTCAATTTTTTTTATAATTAAAAAATTACAACACTATCTTAAATTCGATACTTTCTTACAATATTATCATAAAATCTTATAATACTATTTTAAGTATCCTAAATAACATTTTGCCTTTACAACAAAATGAAATAATCTGTTGTTGCAATGTAGTACATTAATTCATCATAACACAAAGACAGTATGTAAAGAATAATTACAGTTGATTGATTAATGTTCAATAGAACATAATTTTCATAACTGTAAATTCACGACATTTCACTTTATTCAAATTACTTCCTAAAATACATTTAGTAGTTTAATATATATATATATATATATATATATATATATATAGGGCGGAAAAGGTTTTTTTTTATAACATTTGTGTTTTTATTTAAAATTAGCCGCATTTGGCGACCTGCTGGTTCACGATCCTTCAAAAGTCCGACTTCAGGAAACTCCCGCTCGGTGGCGCCTGCGGCGCATTCTTCCTGTCTCAGGTCCTACAACAGCTTATTGACATATAGTGAAAATAAATTTATTGAAAATTTTAATTGCAGTAAATTCCCGCTCTGTAGCGCCTGCGGCGCCCTCTTCCCGTTTTAATATCTGAAACAGCCTGTTCGCTTACCGTGTTACGATCATTGAAAATTCTGACTTTAGCAAAGTGCAGTTCGTGGCGCCTGCGGCGCCTTATCCCCGTTTTAGAATAGCTTTATCGCTCATACCGCAAATAGTTTTGAAAATTTTAACTGTAGAAAATATTCACTCTGTGGCGACCAAGGCGCCGTTATACGTTTCATGATTTAAAATAGCCTGTTCGCTTACCATGTAAACGACCTTTGGAAATTCTGATCGTGGCAAATCCGCAACCCGATGGGACCTACGGTCTGCCAATCTTCCACCTAAATTTTTTACTCATAATCAGAATAGGATATTAAATTATTAAAATGTCAAAGCTCCCTCTGCCGACAGAGATTTGCAATATGTACTCTTCAATTTCAATTTAAATGACTTTTACAATGATATTTTACCTATAAAATTATGTTAATTAGAAGCTGAGATAGAAAGGAAATATAATCATTGTTATTAAAAAAAAAAAAAAAAAAAAAAAAAAAAAAAAAGGGTCCAATTTTTTCGTAGTTTTTCTCTGAAACTTGCGTAACTGCTGGCTAAATAGTGTTAAAAATCCTTAATGCGAAATGTGAGCAGAGTATAGGAATTCGAAAGCCTGCATTAGAATTGGAGTTGGAGATATTGTAATTAGAATTGGAGATATTGTAATAAAGGTGATCTGGCTTTTCTGTAGTTTTCTCTGAATTTTCCGTACGGAATTTAACTGCCTATATAAATTTAAAAGTCCGCAATATTTCAAATGATGTGTTATAAGTAATTTAATCATAAATAGAATTCTCGATATTGAATTAGTAAAATATCAAGGCGACCTCTGGTGACAGAGATTTGACACATATACTCTTCAATTCCAGTTCAAATAACTTCTAAAGTGATATATTACTTATGAAATTATGTTTATTAGAAGCTGAGTTACAAAGGTAACGGAAATCGGCGCTTGCGCCGCACCACCAACCAACCCAGGTTCGCTTAGTAGCCCATACGGTCCATAAATTATGGTCCCAGAATTGAAAAGTCTACATCACCACGACAGCAGTAAACTCATCCCAGTACAGCAAGTACCAGCCCAGATATGGATAGCAATCAGAATTACGAAAACTACGCCATCCCTTCGGACAGCTTTTAGGGCCGGTCAACATCAGCCCGTTGGCCTCAGGTCCTGGCTGTTCCGAGATACAAAGGTAATATAAACATTTTTATAAAAAGATTTGTGTCTCACTTATTCATTGTTTCTTCCGAAATTTGTGTAATTTCGTGCCATATATTGTTAATTTTCCTTAGTACGAAATGGGAGCGGAAATTGGAATTCGAAACTCTGCAAAATATAAAAGAATAAAGGCGTTTTGAGTTTTCCGTTGTTTTGTCCGAAATGCCTGTTCATTTTCTACATTTTTGCCTTTTAACCCCCCCCCCTTTCTGTCCGTCCTAATAATTTTACACGTGAAAATATCCGCAATCGATTTATCTCGCCTTAAAACACAATAATACTAATTTCAAACGCTGTAACTCTTTTTTTTTTTGCTCCTTCCCCTTCCCCTCAAATCCTTTCTAATAATTCTGCACCTGCCTCTCCTTCTTGCCCTCAGTAATAATTCTACATTTTCGAAAATAGCCTCATTTGACTCGTAGGCGCCAAAAACTTATATAGGCCAATTTTGAACGATCTAACTCAAATTCTAATATCTTGCCCCCTTGACCCCTTCCCGCCCCCTAATAATTTTACAATTTCGAATATAACCTCATTCGACTTGTAGGCCCCAAAACCTATATATACCAATTATGAACGGTCTAACTCAATTTCTAATTTTTTTCCTCCCTTTGCCCCCTCTTTCCGCCCCCCTAATAATTTCACAATTTCGAAAATATCTTCATTCGAGTCGTACGCCCCCAAAACATATATATACCAATTTTGAACGGTATAACTCAATTTTTAATTTTTTGCCCCCCTTCCTGCCCCCCTCCCTTAATAATTTTACACTTTCGAAAATATTCTCATTCGACTCATAGACGCCAAAAATTTATATATACCAATATTGAACTGTCTAACTCAATTTCTAATTTTTGCCACCTCCCTGCTCCCTAATAACTTTACATTTTCGAAGATATCCTCATTAGAATCGTAGTCCCACAAAACCTTTATATACCAATTTTGAACGGTGTAACTCAATTTCTAATTCTGCCCCTTTGTTCCCTTTCAGCCCCCCCCCCCCCTAATAATTTTACACTTTCGAAAATATCCTCATTCGACTCGTAGGCCCGCAAAACCTATATATACCAATTTTGAACGGTGTAACTCAATTTCTAATTTTTTGCCCCCTGCCTCCTTTTTGCCCCCCTCCTAATAATATTATTACACCTTCGAAAATATCCTCATTTGGCTTGTAAACCCCACAAACGTCTATATACCAGTTTTAAACGGTCTAATTCAATTTCTAATTTTTTGCCGCCTTAGCCCCCCTTTTTTTTTGACTCAGGACACCTTAAAACATGTAAATCTGGTGAAATCTCGGTATCGGAGTTTTGCGCCGAATACAATACTTCCATTACTTAGGGGAGAATGGAGTTGAATGGGATGCAGGATGAATGGGACAACAGCAAAATTTTTATGTTTTGCAAGCACTGGAAACTTGACAATTTTTCTGATATATGGCAGCACTGAGGTCATTTATCAAGTGTCATCTCATAATTGTACTATTCATAGAAGGTCAGAAAAAAATTAAAGTGTCTTCAGCTTCCAAAGTAAGTTTTTATTGATTTAGTTAGGTTGTAGTTAAGAAAGTGACTATTTGCTTAAAGTTAATATAACTCTTATATGGTGAAAAGGCATAATATTTTATTGTTTTTATGATATTCAAGAAGAATATTGACAATTGTTCATTAAGCCTATTTCCTGTTTTATATGATCATGTGATGATTGAGAGGAATTGGACAGTTTTAAATCGGGATGAATGGGACATTCCCCACTATGTACAAGTTTAAAATTTTACACGAGAATTATATTAAAACGTAAATTACCCATATTGATTATCAAGAATCTTAATTTTGTGCATTTAGGAAAAAAAAAATGAAAATTAATTGTTCTGATTTTTGTTTATAATAATTATGATAAAAAAAATTATAAGTTAGAATTTTCAATGCAAATTAAATCAATAATTAAAATAAATAAATAAACTAATAATAATTTGATTTCAATCACGATTTCAATCAAAGTAATTAAATAAATTCTGGTAATTATTAATGTAATACAGAATGGAATTTTTATTTTCCCGATAAGTCGGAAATAAAAATTTATCTGGATAATTTGTACTCTATTATAATGATTTATCTCTTTTTAGTGTTTTATTTATTTATTTATTTTTAGATTAGGTCTTATTAGATTAAATTAAATTACCAAAGCCTAAAGCACAAGGAATTGCACGAAGCAAAGGACTTTTGTCTTTTGATGTTAATTTGAGTCAATATATCAGTTTATGTTAATTTCAGTGAATTCATAGTATGTAATAAAATCAGATAAACCAATTTAACTTTAAAAATTTATTTACTTTCCATTTTGTTTTCTTTTCTTTTTTAACTCCAGTCCTGTCTCATTCATTCCCACCAAAAAACTATTAATAATTAAAAATGATAACTTTTTATTAAAGTTAGTATGTTTATATGTAACTGATTACTGAAGTGTACTTATGAGCAGTGTTGCCAAATTCTGAATTATATATGGCCGACGTTATCAATAAAAACATTACAAGTGTCTGCAATCGACTTAACGAACAATCTGGAATTAAAGGTTAAATAAATTGAAATAACATAATAAACTTGTAAATTAAAAAAGTATAGAATCGTACTAGAGGGACAGAATATTTCTCCCTAAAATCGCATGTTTGTGCAATAAATTGTAATGCATCCGAATTATTTTACATTGCTCTGAACGAAACATAACTGGGACAGAGAAGAAACATAAAAGAAATATAACTTTAAGAACTCAATGTATAGTACTGATTACGCTATAAGCAAAATTTGAAAACATGTAACAGTTTCATTATCTTTCAAAAAGTTGAATATAATTTAGATAAGTAACTCTCATAGGATGTAATATGAGTAATTTTTTTTATTCTGATCCTGTAACACGTACCTTATTTCACTCAAATGTCATACTTTAGCAAAGCAATTCCCCCTTGTAACAGTTTCTTCTACTGGAAAGAAAAAAAAAGAAAAAAAAAAAAGAAAAAAAAAAAAGAAGAAGAAGAAGAAGAAGACAAAATTCAAATAATTTAAACCCAGAAACCGCATAACAATTCGACTTTACATTTTTGTACAAAAAGCTAATTTTTACTTTTTTGAAAACCCGTGTACTTCTCGGTATGGTGATCACTTCTATTCATACTGAAATTTTTCTTAAACAAATATGTTGTTTAGACGATAGCGTACTTTAAGTTATTTGAGTTTATAGTTCGTAATGATAAAGAATTCTTCTTTTTGTCCATATAAAATAACTGTAGGTCCAACACTGTAAATAATATGTCCTATTTGTTGCAGAAATTCTCTGTAATTTAAGAATATACGTTTTGACAACGTAATTTTTTCGTAAATTACGTGTATTTTCTCAAATTACAGAGAATTTCTGGCAGGAAATAGGACATGTTTTTTACAGTGTACACAGATTAAAAATTATGCAGGTTGTTATTTAATTGACCCATTTTAAGGTTAATCGATTAAAGCGTTTAAACGTTCCTATGTTCACTTACACTAATGCATATACATGTATACACACTTATAAAGATAATTCTAAAAATGGCGAAAACTGATTTAGACGAACTCAAAAAGTATACGTTAACCAAAATCTAATCTTAATTTACTTTCTAAATATAATCTTTTTATTATTATTATTATTATTATTATTTATTATATTTTTGGAAATGTGGAAGAAAATATAAAAAGCAATGGCATTAAATTTTTTTTATTACGTTCTATAAATGTTTTCACTGCTATGTAAATTGTTATTGCACATTCTTCTTCCCTCCGCTTTGAAATATAGAGCTTATGCATTTTTTTTTTGTTTGTTTGTTTGTTTGTTTGTTTGTTTGTTTGTTTAGCATCACTATCAAATTTTAATTTTCCTGTAATTACACACTACTCCTCGTGTAATAATCCGGATAATGCAAATTTAATCAAAATATTGTGCCCTATTCGATTATTTTACGAAAATCTCTATATAACATAAAGTTATTAGAGAAATTTTAAATTAGACATACACGAAGTTTTTAATTAAAATGTTGATAATCGAGAATATTCATAATGATATTTTAAACTAGAACGATTATTTTTGCACGAAAAAAATCCCAGCAATGCTAGTTTTCGAGAAATTTCGTGTTAATTTGCCTTTTTTTTTTTTTTCTTTTTTCAAATAACTGTCGAAGCATTAAAAATACCATGTTCAAATTCTATAGGATTCTGTTCTACATCTGAATTGATATTGGTAACATACAGTTTGACAAGAAATAACTTGGACGAAGTTTCAAACCAAATATCTGTAACTACTACTATCGCAAACTCATTTTGGAAGATGTTGTCTTACCTTGGTCGCAAAAGTTCTTTGGAAACAAAAGATGGACCTTCCAACAGGATTCCGCACCTGCACACAGAGCTAAAAGCACTCAAGATTGGTGCAAGACAAATATTCCTGACTTCATTGGAGCTCAAGGTAGGCCATCGTATTCCCCAGATTTGAACCCGAATGATTATTCTGTTTGGTCTATCTTGGAGATAAGGATCTGTCCTAAAACTCATAAAACTTTGGCATCCCTAAGGGAATTCGTATTCAAAGAATGGGATAAAATATCAGTAAGTGAGTTGCAGGACCATAGCCGAAAATTTCGTGACACGTTTAAAGCTCTGTATTAAGGCTAAAGGTAGTCACCTTGAAAATTTGTGAATATAATAGACAAAATAATGTATTCATATTTATTGAAGTTTGATCGTAATATTTTCATTAGCATTAAAGTTATAATGCATCATGTGTGTCCAAGTTATTTCTTGTCACCCTGTATTTCTGACTTCTTTAAGGCCAGTCATTTTTAAGATAATGTCTACACAGATTAACTGCACTGCTCTGAAAAAAAAAATTCTAGGCAAATTGATATTTTAAAGTAACGACTTTTTCCGATGATTCATTCACTGAAAAAATATATACTGCCTTCATCTAGAATAAATAAATAATCATTTTCTGAATTTCAAAACTAGAAGTTCAGATTTCCGATATATGAGTATGAGGTAAATAAATAACGTTGATAGACGAAATGATCGAGAATTTCTAGTATATACTTTTCAAGTTGATAAAATCATATTATAAAGATTATGAACATTAAAAATCCTTTATATTGCGATATATTTTCGCTTTATTTCATAGAATTCCGTCATAAACCAAGATTATAGTTATTAAAACTAGCCTCTTGTGTAAAACTCGCCTCTTGTTTTAACTATACTGAGCACGATAACATAGGTAAACGCTCTAGAATTCTAATAGGTGTTTTTAGAACTCGTTAGCAAAGGGGACTAGGGTTTATAAGGATGACATGGAACTATTTTACTGGAGCTACAATTTAGTCTCTAGATATCCGTCACATACATTTTTTTTTTCTTCAGTGTTCTTGATCTGATGTATACATAGACTCACAAATACCTAAGTTCTTCATACCTACATAGGAAACAAAAATCTATATAATGCATGAAATAAAACACGGCGTTCCTTAATGTTACAAATACTGAAATAATTACAGGCTTTTTAATATTTTTAAAAATACCTATCCTATGAAAGCTAAATACACCCAGTCTTACTTTGAGATTTTTTTTTATTATTATTTAACTCTCTCACTACCGCTGACGGATATATCCGGTGACTGAGCTGCAGTTTTTCCCACAATACACTTGTAATTCAATATTTATAATTCCGAATTTTTAACATTTTTTTCAAGTTTGAAGTTCTTAAATAATAGCCATAAGGTTAATATTCATGTGTACAGATATATTTTTAACCTTACGTTGAAATAAGCAGTATTTTAGTGCATTTAAAAATCTGTGCAGCGAAAACATCGTTACAATTTTGCCCTTTTCAAAGGCGATCAGAGGGTTAAGTTATAATTAGGTTTCTTATTTGTTCCGTTGTTTATACCGATATAACTTTTACACAGATTAAAGCGTTTATAACGTTTGCGTTTTATGTTTTATTTTATATGCTTTTAAATTTGATAATCGTCTGTGTTTTAAATACCTTTTAAAGTTTAAAAGTCTTGAAGTACACATATTAAAGTCTCCTTGTTTTAGAATTTTAGAATTATTTGCAATAAAATTGATTTTGAGGGAATGTATAACATAAGGAAACTCGAAAAATACCTATCTTTTAGTAAAAAAAGGGGGCTCTTACTACAACAAATATGTATAAATTATTTATATCCTCGCAACTTATAGTAAACATTTTCGGCTGATTGATTACATTGTTGACCTACAGGCAAATTATTTTGCAACAGATTACACTTTATGTTTTTATTTTAAATATTTCTTAAATCCAATGATCATCACACTGGCTAATAAAAAAATCAATAAATTCAGTTAAAGATCTTATATGCATTCTTAAATATAAAATTTATGTTAAGTTAAAAATACTGAAGTGATTATAGGCTTTTTAAAATTTTCTACAGAAAATATATTCTAAATAAATGTATATTTAACATGCCAAACGTAGTTTTCTTATGAAAAGTATTAAAGTAAAAATATTTAGTATTTCTCGTTTTAGACTTTATCAAATCTCTACAGGGGAAAAAAAATCTGATTTTTAGTGATTTTTTTTAACATAATGAACCTCTAAAAAAATAAATAAATAACTTTTATCAAGAAAAACATTTAGGCCTCTTACAAGAATTGCATTATTCATATCTTCACAAAACAAATATCTTGTAAAGAACATCTTCAGCTGATTGATTGCATTGTTGACCTACAAACACATCTTTTGAAACCAACTTCACGAATTAAGGCTTTTTAATTTTGTTCTATTTTTTATATTTTATAAGCATGAGGCTTTTAAATTTTCTCTACTGTTCGATGGATTTAATCAGTTAACAAATTCAGTAACTTAATTTCATAAATCAGTTTTAATGATTCAATCTTATCATTTTTTGCAATGACACAAACAATTCAGCAGAGTATTTGCGAATAATTCCAGGCCTTTCAACGCTCCTAAAAATTTAATCACGTTACTATATTGTCTCCACAATCATCAAAAGAAAATTTTTCTTGAATGTTCAAATGTATTATGTAAAAAAGTATTGTTTTAAGATAGTGGTGACAATATAATAAAACAAGCACAAAACTTTAGGAACGCTGCGAAGCCTGTAACTCTTATCATTATGCATTTATCTATTAGTTTATCATTTTTGTTTTGGTTTTGTAAGCTGAAGTATTCGTTAAAAATTCAAACCGCGGTTTTTTTTTAAATTTTCTTAGTCATGAAAATCGCAAAACCGTTGTCGTGTTCGTTTTTAGATTAGTCCATTTGTTTGTTTGTTTAATAATCTGTGTAGACATCATCTCAAGAACTAATCATTGTAAATATTTAGAACCACTTTAACATTTACAGGGTGTTTTAAAATGGATTCTTCAGTTTTGAAATGACATAACTGCAAAAAAGTGATCGACAGAAAGGTGAAACAAGAGGAATGTTGGAGAGACAGGTCTGAAATGTTCTATGTGAATAAAATCCGAATTTTCTTCTCTGCACCTTTTTTATTTATTTATTTATTTTTTCTTAAAGCTTCGCCTTATCTTCGTCAAACTTTGAAATGAAGTGATAGACAAAAAGGTGAAACAAATGGTATATTGGAGAAGCAAATCAGGAATTTTCTGTATGAATATATTACTGTTTTCTGGTCTGCACTTTATTTTATCTTTTTTTTTTTTTTTTTTTTTTTTTTTTTTTTTTTAAATGTATCTATCCTGAGAAATAGCGTCCGCTACACCCTCTTGATGATATTTAAAGTTCTGTCTCTTTCGCGATGAATTAAAATACCTATACCAGTTACGTTAGAAAAGACCTTGGCGAGAAATAACAGAGCTACTTCAGTGCCAAATTTCCAATTTCTTCAATTTGGGGCTACTAAAGCTGCTTCAAAATATAATTATTTTCTCTATTTTATAAAGCATTTAAATTGAGCATGCGTATTTTTAATCAAATTTTTTTGTGGAAAAATAAATAATTATACTAGTAAAATTTCTAAGAATAATTTTCGTTACCTACCTTAATTTTTGTAGTTATCAAAGATATATTTTTTGTTCGTATAGTAATTTTTATGAGAATACATTACATCTCTCTCTCTCTCTCTCTCTCTCTATATATATATATATATATATATATATATATATATATACATACAACCTGATATCGATACCGAATTCAAATATCGCCATATATCGAAAACAAGAAGAGGGACCGGAAATCTATATCTCAAAAACGGTTATTAATTATATAACTATATAAACACTCTATTAGATCCCCTTTCAAATGATATAGTTGGTTAGTTCAATAAAATTGATAGGCGCCCTTTATAAATAGCTCAATTTCAGGTCTTGCAAGTGCGTTCCTTTAAAAAACGGTTGTATGGATTTTTCGTCATTTTAACTCCCTCTTAAATATACTTTTGTATGTAATTATTATTATTATTATTATTATTATTTTAGCCATATTAACTGGCTTTTAAATATCCTTTTGCACGTAATTATTGTTTTACTGTCAATAATTGAGTTGTCAACATTTGGTAAATGTTGGTAATCTCAAAAACGGCTCTAACGATTTTCTTGAAAATTGTTACATAAATCCATTTTAGATATCCTTTCTCTTTTATTACATAGTTATTATAGGAAAATTAAAAGCCACCCTGATGTGGAATGTCTGTTTTAGATTTCGAAAATTGGTGTTTCAGAAAATAACTCTAGCATTTTTTTTTTTCTTTTTTTTTTTTTAACTCGCTATGAAAACTCTAATTTATACATGACCTTAGACGTGCATAAAGTTTCTTTTAACGGAAAAGTTTTAGGAGTCTACTTCGTTAGGTCCCGGCACAATATATTATAATATGTTGTGAATAAAAATTAAATTCACGGTGGAAGAACGGTCACAACAGCTAGTATAAAGATATACACTGTGAACTTTGTTATTACAGAAGAGTCGAGATATTGGGAGGCAAGATCGCTCCTTAGGCAATGTCTTCTGTCTTTATTTTATAATGTCTATAATTTGTTTTGTAACTTTATAGTCCTCTGTAACTTTTGCCTAGCCATTGGGAAAAAAAAAAAAAAAAAAAAACATTTTTTGAAATTATTGAAAATAAAGTTAAAGTTTCTAAAATAATAATTGCAATTTCTAACAAATTAAAATAAATGGGAAATACTTATGTCTAATTTTTTAAAAATGGAATTCCTAAAATTTAACAAACTTTGTGACGCAAATTTGCCGATTAAAAATTTACTAAATCTATAAAAACAATGCGTCATCAAAATGACAGAAATTTAGAAGTCGCCAAGCTAAAGTTATATCAAAGAAATTTAAAAAGATGAAAATAGTAACCGATGCTAGGGAATTAAGTACAGTTACTGCATGCCTTTATATGAAAGAATAGATCAAAAAAAGGCCTGTCGTACTAAATTAAATTCCGTTTTGTACAAAATTTTATATCTATTATTATTTAAGAAACAGAAATAGACTTCGGGCTTTTATTTTTATTTTCTCTGAAAAAATATTCTGCTTTTGACGAAATGACTTTTTTATAAAATCAGATTAAAATGCATCGATCTCATCGATTCTTATGTAGTTTTGAGTTTCCATGTATAACATAGTGTATTTATTTATTAAATGATGATGATCTATTTCTCTTCCTCTCATTGATATTTTTGACATTCCAACATATGTAAAGTTTCGCATTCCTACTCTAAAAACATAAATTTGAAGCCGCTGATTAGCCACTGATTTTAGAAGCCACTGATCTCACTAAAATTAAAGCAAAGACGTATCAGGTGAGAATATTTAATAGAAAGACAAATTTTTCTGAGAAATTTTTAAATTTTTAAATTTTCTCTTTTTTTTTTTTTTTTTTTTTTTTTTTTTTTTTTTTTTTTTTAAATTCCAAAATGAGTTATTATTATAAAGAACATTTTTATTTTAATCTAAATTTCTAAATATGAAATAAACTTTTTAAAAATATTAATGCAAATTATAAATAGTGACTTACTTATCTATATATATAAAACCGTTCTTCCTGAGTGAGTGAGTGAGGGGGTGATTCATCATCGCCCACACCAAACCCATAGACCTAGAAGCATGAAATTTTGTGACAATGTTCTTTCTATGACGTAGGCATCCACTAAGAAGCGATTTTACAAAATTCGCCCCAAAAATAAATAAAAATAAATAAAAATAAAAAAAACAAAATAAATAAAAATAGAGATATATCGTACAAAACTGGTGCATTTAGGTTTTTCATACTTACAAATCGATTGCGGATATTTTCGAATTAGTAAAATTATTAGGATAGACGGGAGGGGAGGGGGCGAAGGGGGGAAATAATAAAAATAAGAGTTAGAGCATTTTGGGAATTTTTTCCGAAGGCAGTGAGAACCCGGTGCGACATTTTTCCTAATCAGATTTTGTTTCTCTTTTTTTTTAACGTGATAAAAATTAATGCAATTTTAAGAATTCAGGAATTATAATGATTCATTTAAAAATAGGGACCAGCGAAGCGGGCGTCGTCCGCTAGTAATATATAAACCTTTATAAAATTTGACTTGACTTAAACTATTTCTTCATTGTATTTCATAATATTTTAAAATTGTGCTCTTTAAATATTTCGTCTTAAAAATTGAATATTTAAAATTACTTTAATTTCAGTTTAATCATCCATTATTTTAAGAAATTTTATAACAGTTCAATATAAATGAAGCGCATTCAAATGTATGTGAATTCAAATGTTCTTTTGAGTGCAAATTTCACCTTAGCAGTCATCTCCCACAGGTATTATTGTCTAGATATGAAAAAATTAAACGAAAGCATTTATAATTTAGTTGAAAATATATTTAAATATTTCAAACAGCATATTATACATAAATAATGTAATTTGAATTTTACATTTGCGCTAATTTTCAACGTGCTATAAATCACGTATATTTAATCATGGTAACGAATTTAGGTTATACAATGTGACCGTAATTAAACTTGGTCTATTGAGCGCTCTTAGTTGCTGTAGCTAAAATTCAGATTAAGTCGAAAACTTGCATATAAACTATTCAAAGAATATGTTTCCGCTAGGGAGGACATATATCAAAATACTAACAAGCTACAAATTTCTGTAGAAACATCTTTATTTGATACAGACATTTGTTTGTTATTTCTCAGAGACTGTTTGGCTGTGTACAAAATATTTTTAAATGGGGATCTGCATCGTGTATTTGTGAGCAATCGAAGAGACAGATCAACAGCTAAGCTCAGCTGATCGTTAGTCATTTGTTGCATTCATAGTGTCTTTTACGTCAGCCAAGTTTTCTTAAAACATTTTAAAGATTACTATACTTTCTGGGAATCTAGCAGCCATCGTAACTGAAAAAAAGATACTCACTCGATTTCCTTCTTTTATACCCAGAACAAATGCTAAATTCATTTGCTTATGCAAACCAGATTGTTTTCTTCTTCACTTGCAGTGACACAATTATCATTCTTTACACTGTCAAAAATTTTCAAAATGTAAAAGTAATAATTTTAAATTTCGCAATATCTAAAAATGTTAAAATATACTGAGAAAAAAAAAAAAAAAATATATATATACCGCTTTCCTCTAAAATGAATAAGTGGCTATTTTCTAAATCCCTTAACGAGAAATATAGATATCCGAACTATGCGCATAAGGCACGCCAATAAACGGAATAGACGAAAGGGTTGAGAATTTTTTGTTTACACGTTTCTGGATGGTGAAACAATATTCTGAATATTCTTAATATTCTTAATCTTTTGTATTGCGACAAATTCTCGCTTGATTTTCTAGAATTGGGTCATACACCAAGATTATAGTTGCTAAAACTCGCCTCTTGCAGTCTCATTTATTTGCAGAGATTTTTTAAATAACTTTGCCCTCGAGAATATAGGCAAACGCTCTAAAATTCTAATAGGGGCTTCTAGAACTCGCCTTTCAAGGGGACTAGAATGTTTAAGGATGACATGGAACTATTTTTTCTAGAGCCATAATTTAGATTCTAGATGTCAGATACAGAAATGTTTCTGAGTGTAGGCTCCAGTTACCTATTACATATCATTTTAAGCAGTTTGGCTGCACTGCGCTACGTAGCAGATTTTTTTTTTCTTTTGCAGAACCTTTTAGTGTATCCTATGAAATCTCTATCTACAAATTTTCGACTTAATCCGCATTTTAGTTATAGTTGCATGGTGCTCTAAATCGGCCAAGTGTAATTACGGCCACCCTGTATATAGAGTTAAAATTCCTCAAAGTCTAAAATAACCCGTGAGTATTAAATTTAAATTTAGTGAATCAATCATATTTTGAATATTAATATATTAATTAAGTATCGAATAAGTATACGTCACGAACACTTTTCTTTCAGAGAGCTTAATTTAATAAAATTGCGTAAAGAGTTCAAATAATATTACTTAAAAAAAAAAAAAAAAAAAAAAAAAGCAATTTCTGTTTTAATTACGTATAATACGCCTTAGAAAAATAGAATGTATTAAGGAAAGATACGCTATAATATTACCGACTAACATCTCGAAAAAAAAAAAAAAAATGCGCTTATGAATTAGTTGTACATATTCCAATTAACTATCAAGCAAGTGGGCATTTAAAAATGTAAAAAGGAGTAAAATTATAGGTTTGATAACTTAGAAATTATTTATTTTTATTGAATTTACGTGGAAAGATTTAAGATTAAACTTTCCAGGTTATTAATTTCAGGTTTATATCAGGGTTGTAAAGAGTTTTTGAACATTTCCAAAAAGTTCCAGTGTAACTGATTCTCAAGAATTTTTACAATGAAAGTCTTAACATAAAAGTTCAACAAGAACTTCTATTATTATTATTTATTTATTTATTTTATTTTATTTTACTTTATTTTATTTTATTTATTTATTTATTTGTTTTTTGATAAAATGTCCCTTAAGAACTTATATCAAAAGAGTATTTTCATAAAAGTTCTAAAAATATAAGTACTCAGCAAAACATTTTAGTAAAATTTCTGGTAATCGAAGAACTTTTTAAATATATGTTTTCAAATAAGTATATAGGTATGAATTTGACATACTATCATTGGGTCACAAACCCAGCGCAAAGCCATTTTTTAGAAACTTGGCATACTACATTAGACATAGCATACTGCGATCAGAATAAAAAAATTTTAAACGTCTCACGAAATATGAGCATTTTTACTAAATTCGTTTTAAATACTCGTGAGCAAGCTTTAGCGAAACATCATTTGCATAATTTATTAGCCAAATGTATTGAGCTACTCATATGAAAGCCCTAAACAAATATCATATAAATTCAAAAAATGAGAGATACAATTAACAGAATTTCAATTTTTCTCAAAATAAAAGCTAAACTATAAGGGGTTTTACTCACATTTTTATTTTGATTCAATCAATGATAATACAATGTTGGCTGATTGTAAAAAAAATATTGTTAAAACCACCTATCGCCTTTTCATTTTTATTTATTCTAGTTATTTTTTTATTTTTTTAGGAACTGAAATTCTGTTCATTCTATCTCTCAAAACTTTTTAAAATTACACTATATTTATTTGGGGTTTTCATGTAAGTAACTCAATTCTTTGGCTATTAAGTTGCGGAAATGAAATTTTTTAAAAGCTTGCGCATGCGTAGTTAAAAATTATTTAGTAAAAATATTCATATTTCGTAAGGTATTTACGATTTTGCATTCTGATTGCAGTATGTTGTATCTAATGCAGTATGCCAAATTTCCTAAAAATGACTGCACTGAACTGAGTCTAGGAACCTACGTGTTATAAATGAAAAAGTGGTAATTTTACTTGTAATTTTTTAAAAGAAATCATTATATCTCCATGCATATATATGTTAGCCTCATAAAGTTTTTTGTTGATAATTAGAAAAATCCTCATAATCACATGCTACATCTAAAATGCATTCCCAGCATTACTTTTTACAGGTTGATTGATCCAAAATCTTTTAATTTTTGTTTAATTTTTACTGGTTCCCTTTTCCTCTTTAGGACAAAACTTTTACTGAAATATATGAGTTATAATATGTTATTTATACCCCCAAATTATTCAATTTCACATATTATTATTTTCTGTTAAAAATGTAATAGTGAAAAATCACCTTAAAGTCACCTTATAATAATAACATCTCTTCCTAAATATATATAATGTATATATCTATACATTGAAAGTGCAAATATAGCAAAAATTAAAGTAGGTACTTTTATTTTACTAGAAATATTTTCAATTATAAATTTTTATTAGTTTTCATGCTTTGATAAAATTTCCTTTTTCTTTACATTTGAAAGCAATTTGTTTAGGTTTTTCTATTTTTACTTGATAATTTATTGCCCATATAAGTGAGGTTTACATGTAATGTTTTGATAAAGTATTTCTTTTAAAAATATATTTATTCATTCAGTTATTTATTTATTAGTTTGAGAGATATTTATTTAGCATTTTGTTGTTAAAAAAAAAAAAAAAAAAAAAAAAAAAAATCACATCAATAATTTTGTATATAATTATTTATACTAAGAAAGAATTTATTTAACTGCATTTTTTGATAAATATTTCTGTTAAAGTTGATTTAGTTTTCTTTTCAATTGAAAATTGTTTAAAAAGAGTATTCAACTATATAGTGCAGAATACGCTATTGCATATGTAGGATATAGTTTCTAATATAATTTTAAAATGGGAATATTTTCAAGTTATAGTACTTAATTATTTTCTATTAACCATCAATACATATTTTTTTTTTTTTTTTTTTTTTTAGCAAAATTAGTAAGAAAATGTTTAATTTATAAGACTTTATTTTTATATTTATTTTTTATTCCAAGTAAAACGAACAGCTTTTTAAGTATAATAAAGTTTCTCCGTCAAAAGAAAAATTACTCATTCTCTAAACTATATTGATTTTAGTTTTTCTCTTAAATTTACTTCTTGTCACATACTAGATATGTTGCATTTGATTTGATATGTTATTTCAACCTCTCTTGAAAAGAAAACAGATAATATAGAAAAAAGGAATTTAAGATGCATCAAAAATGCTTTTTTCATGATCACGTAGTTTCTAGTTCTTTTTTGTATTCGGAAAGTGTTGTGAGTGAAAGCAAGCACAAATAAATATTTGACATTTTTAATGACATTAAGGTTATTTTATGGTTTCTTTTGCAAAAGTTATTTTAATTCTGCGAAGTAATTTTTGTTTCTGATTCAACTTCATTTGACAAATTTCACTTCATAATTGGTTAGCATTGGAAATATATTTTACATATACCAATAGATATTGAATTGACAATAAAAAGGGAAACTTTTTTTATAAACTAAATTTTTGTATTTCGATATATGTGAAAGTTTACATTAAATGTTTTTATGAGATAAAAACAAACAAATAAATAAATAAATAAATAAATAAATAAACTTATTTTCTAGATATATCAATTTGGATTTTTTTTCTAATAACTCTTACATTTTTAACTTATACTTTTCTTTAAATTTTTCATTTAAACTTTAAATATTTTTAGAAAACAATTAAAATTTTACATGCAACTCTTAAAAAATATTTTTAATTGTCTTTTTATCTGTAACTACCAAAAATAATAGTATTAATTTTGATTTTTAAAAAGAATTTCCTTATATTTTTAGTTTATTTTGGCAGAAAGCTAAAATTTTAAAGCATTTACAATTTTAGAAAATACCTATATTTATATATTTATATATTATGCATTTTTATATAGTACATAAAAATACATAAACTGAAAATTTTCATATTAATTTATGTAATACATCGTTCTTGATATTTTTCATCAGTTTTATAAATAAAAAACGAGAGCAAATTTTTATTTAGATATATTTTTTTCTAATTACTATATAGCACTTAAAATAATCTACACTACCAATGACTGAAAATTTCAGGTGAATAAATAGCAGTTTTATGTTTTATATAATCAAGTTTTAAAAATTTCAGATTGCTTTAATATAAATTTTTATTTAAATTACACAATGAACTGATTGGAAGAAAATCATATTTATGGAAATTTTATCTTTCTAATATAAAATATATGTGATTTTACTCTTCATAAAGCACCAGAAAGAAAAAAAAAATATCGGCTTAAATTAATTACAGCGACCACAAAAAATTATCAAAATTAAGCATATTTGGCGATTTAGCGCTGTTAGGCGATACGTTTGCTAGCACCGCACCGAGGTTGCCGTGTACGAACACAACCGTGTTTTACTTTTCCGCCAAGTACTCAAAATCAATCGCCTAGCAGTGTGAAATCGCCAAATATGCTTAAATTCGGTATTTTTTGTGGTCGCTGTAATTAATTTCAGCGGATACTTTTTCATTTTCTGGTGTTTTATGAACAGTAGAGTCAAATATAGTTTTCAATAATTTTTGAAGATGACACCTTTCAAATGTTCCCTTGTGAGTGAAAATAATGCCTGGACCGGGAGTCGAACCCCGGATCTTTGACTTACAAGGTCAAAGCTCTACCAATTGAGCTATCCAGGCCGACAACCGCTCAGCATTACTCACTTAAACAGCCTTTAGGCAGAAACATCTGGTACAGAAATAAGCCGCAGGTAATGGAAAACACCATTAAACAATGGGAGAAAGGAATACAATTTTTATTTTTCCGACTGAGTGAAAGTAATGCCTGGACCGGGAAATAATTACTATATACTACATATTACTTTAATATAATTTAAATATTACAATCATTAGCTTAGTTTTTAAAGATACATTTATACAAAAAAAAAAAAAAAAAAAAAAAAAAAGGCTCTATTTTTTTCTGTCAATATAATAATAATAATAATAATAAAAGTATATCTAATTGAATGGCTATCAACAAAAATTTCCCGTTTTAATCCAAAAATCCCCCCCCCCCCCCAAAAAAAAAAAAAAAAAAAAAAAAAAAACTTTAACATTAACTCTGATAATCGAAGTATATCTGTATTTAGGCATTGGAACAAATAGGTTAATTTTAATACTAGTGGTCAGTAATGCATTTAAGACAAAACCTATCTGGTTTGTGTATAACAGTGCTAATCACTAATGCTTTTGATCTCTTTTGTGGTCGACAAATAAATTGCTTTAGTATAGAATAATGGATCTAGTTAGAGAGAGATAGACGAGAATTAATTTTAAACCTCTCAAAATCTAGGCGAAGTTCGCTCTAAACTCATAACAACATTAAAACGACATTCAGTAGTACAGTGTGTTCTAAAACGGAGTTCTAGAATCGTTAACATTTAAAAAGAAACTGAGTTTTAATTAATGAAACACATGTATTAGTTTCATATAAGTGATAGATAATTATATTTGTTTCAGAACAATAAAATTCACAAATTTTGTTTTAATTTTTTTTATTTACACTTATTCACATATGTTTTTTTTTTTTAATTAAAAGTAATAATAATAATATAAAAATTGTACATTTAAAAAAGATTATTAATTTTGGTTTAATTTTTAACAAATCTAAAATTTATTTTTTCATACTAGTTTTCAGTTTAATGCGTTTATGACTGCTATATGTATATGGTTAGTTGAATAATAATTTAAGATTCTGAGGTAAACAGAATTTTCAATTATCCAAACATTTTATTACAATTTAAAATATGCGCTTCAAATGTTCATTGTAGTAATGTACACTTATAATATAAACTGAACGTGCATAAAGTTTCATTTCCATATTCTTTTTATAATAAATTATACAACTTAATATTGCGTGTTTTATATAAATAAAATTATACATAGATATATATTTCAATAATAATGCATATAAAGTAAGATATGACTGGTCTGTTTTGTAAGCATTTTATGTAATGAAATTCGCATTACAAAATTCAGGCCATATGAAAATCTCTTCTATTATTTGAATTTCCTCTTTGTTTTCAAGCATGTTCTTCGGTATACATTCGTCATGATAAAAATATTTCGTTTTACAAGCGCATTTTAAGCTCTCAGTTTATACTTTAATTTTTAAATAGCTCCTGATCTTCTGACCCTTTAATAAAATAAAAAGTTATTTCCTTAACAAATAGCTTTTTGATCAGGAAAGTTTGTAAATGTATTCTTTTTATTTATTTTTTACTTTAATTTAAAAAAAAAAAAAAAAAAATCATTACGACTATTTTTATGGGTGAGATTACAGAAATCCCATAATATCAAATTTCTCTCTTCCATTACTCTGCTACTAAAGAATTCTTTACATACTGCATGTGCGGTGATTTAAAGGAATTTTTGCAAAAGTTCCTGTCATTAATTTAATTACTAATCCTGTTAAACACTATCTGTCACTATATTTCAAAATAAGATCGTCGGCAAATTAAAGTGATAAAAATTGGATTTAATGAAATAAAACTATTAATGTAGAAAGGTCAAATAATTTATAGTGAATATTTTATAAAGTTTGTCGAGTTAATCTTGTATACATAATTACATACGCACACACAAATATGTATATAGGATGGTACGTGTAATATTTATCAAAGCGTGAGTATTGTGCTCATAATTTATATTTATTTTAAGTGTTCCTAGTTATATTACCAAAATTATAATGGATAAATTTAGCACTGTTAATGCTTCTGTTGTATTCTACAATTCGTTACATTATATATGGTAAAGTGCTCTAATTTCGTCCCCCAATCACCTTTAGGCCCTTGGAAGCTATAAGTGTTCCTGAAAACCTACCAGATTTGGATGTTACATTCACTAACTATCCACAAACATCTAAACATAGCCAAATTGACTACAAAAATATTTTTTACCAAGTCAAAAAACTACGTTTCAAAAGTTACCTATGTTTGGCAAAAGTAAAAAAGTGATCCCAATTTCGTCCCCCCCAAAAAATCAAATGAAACTAGAATTTACTTATGAATCAAAATTTATTTCAGAATGAATTAAAGAACTGTAAGGGTTAAAGAACTCTAGTAATCGATTGAAGAATAACTGAAAGAAGTATTAGGCATTTAATAATTATGAACATGCATATGTTGCCAAATCACCTCGTTTAGAAGCCGATGATATGATCACTGGCCCTTTTGGGTTCTTTAGGGTTTATGCGAGCAACAGTATGCTGAATATGCCACTTAATGATGATTGATCAATTACTATAAAATATTTGCTGTATAGGGACGAGGAAAAGGGAGACGAAATTGGGACCATGCTACTTTTCAACCTGGTGGAGCTTCAGTTCTCGTAAAATGAAATGAACATCTGAAGACACACTGTATACTATTATTAGCATCTTACCAACATAGAATGCATGCAATGTATCAGAAAAAAATAACTTACAGTACACTAAATAAAATTCAATAGATAGAAAAAATAGTAAGAACTTATCTCTTCTGAAAACAGGAAATCCAACATATATTATAATAGGTGTATGTGTCTTGGGGAACGTAATTTTCACTACTGACTCGTTATATTTCTCACTTCTTCTGCCTTATGTGACAAGTGACGGCACTCAGAGAAATAAATGAGGGGGGGGCTGAAATTAGAGCACTTTACCCTATTATATGTTTCATAAAGCTTATTATTATAATATGAATAAGATGTAGATTAATCTATTACCTGGGATATGGTCACTTTTATACAGGAATGTATATTATTATGATATTCCAATAACTAATTCTGATAAATTATTTTTGTAAATTTAAAATTGTTTTAACTATATGATATATATTAGACAATATCATTATTGAATTATGCATTATTTCGTATGATAAAAATTTAAAATAATTGATCTCCTCTCAAATTTAAAACTATTTTATTATTTAACTGAATTTGTAAAAGAATATAAATATATATTCTTTTGATAGATGGTAGTAAGACTCAAATTATGATTTTAGTAATATTTAAAATTTTTTTTAACTAAATCAGATATCTTACACAACAGTTTTATAAAATAAATTAATCATCCCTTTATTTTAAAAATTATTTATTGATTAATTTAAATTGTATTAAAAATTTAAATATTTAATTTTATGGTAAAATTAAAACTTTTTTACTGTATTTGTAAAGAAATCTAAATATATTTGCATAAGAATATAAATATATTTTATCCCTCTAGGTGGCAGCAATATTCAACTATGTATCTCTTTGGTGAAGTAAATTTTGCTTTTATTTTATTTTAAACATATTAACTTATACTGTATTATTTAAATACTATTTAGGTTAATATTATTGCAAATGGTTATTAACACAAATTTTGAAAGTTTTTTTTTTTTTTCTGTACTTAAACGTACCGAATTCAAGTCATTTAAAAATTTCCCCAGAAAAATGTAATGTTCGTTTAATGTATATGTGTGTGTGTGTGTGTAATTTAGGAAAAAGTATCTCGCTTTAGATGGCAGCAAATCTAGACAATTTTTACTTTCTTCTTGTATTTTAGATTTATGAAATAAAAGAATTAATTTATTTTTTAATATGATTTAATAGATAAGATTAAATTTCTAATTTATGTAATACTTTCTTTTCTTTTTTCTTTCCTTTTTTTTTTTTTTGTAAAGGTAATTTAATTCAGTTAATTCCTTAAACATTTTTCTGGTCTACGAAACTTAATAAATTGCTGGCTGTACTGAGACTATGTTGAACATTATTTTTACATGTAAATTGTAGTTTAATTGTATGGGCTAATTTTTCTCTAGGTATTAACTATTCTTTATTTATTATAATTTTTTATTTCAGTGCAAGATCGGTCGTATAGTATAGTGTTTGGCTTAATATAACTACTATAAAGATGTTGGTGTGTAAGGTTAAATTTATACAAAATATACGAAAAATTCTAGAGCCAGTTATCAAACCCGGGTATTCTGCTTATCTTGCGGATGCTAAGTGGTAGAGTACAACAAATAAAACAAAAAATCGCGGTAACAAGTTCGGCATAAATGTACTATGTACGCTGCGATACATCCAATTTTAAATCAGCATTTATTTTTCAGTGTCTGATTACATATAAAGTAAAAAAATAAATAAATAAATAAATAAAATTTTAAACATATTATGAAATAGTTCTTCAATTGAAACCGTCATATTTATTTATTTATTTATTTTCAAAAATATAGCTAGTAATTAGTTTAGAATAATCAAACCAAATTTAAGACTTCACAAAGTGTTTCAATCCCTTAAAAGCCAGAATTAGATAATATTTTTATAAAGTGAAATTTGTTTTTCATTTTAGCATAGAAAAAAATTAAAAGAAACAGAAATTACTTGAAAAAAAAAAAACATTAAAATGATGGTTTATAGAGAATTTAAATAATAAATAAACGTGCTTTATCATTTTTAAAATTTTAAGCATATTTTACCACTAAAGATTTAAATTGCATATGTTTAAAAGGTTTTTTTTTTTTTTTTTTTTTTTTTTTTTTTTGTATTTTTGTATTTTGAAGAATTTTTGTATTTTAAAATTAAATCAGATTCTAATACTTATGATATTAGAATTTATAAATTCATTTGAAAAAATATATTTCTTCATATTATCCAGATTTGGAGTTTATTGCTTTTTTTCCTTTGTGAGGAGAAAAAAACTTATTAATGTTTAATTTTCAAGTCCATTAATAATTTTTGTCATGAATGCAATTTTCAATTAGTTTCCCTCGCCCACTAATTATGAACAAGAAGAGTAATTATTCTTATGATTTAGTAAATCTTCTCCTATCTAAAGAATGTTAGACAATCGTTGATTTATAAAAAAAGAAAGAAAGAAAGAAATGTAAAAAAAGCATTATTATTTTTTTTTCCCATGTATATAAAAATTATTGTTTTTTTTATTTTTATTTATTTTTTTTTTTAATAAGAAGATACACTAAATTTATAAGTATAATTAACATTTTACAAATAAATAAAATTCTATTTTTAAAAATTTAGATTTAAAAATTTTTGTTGACGAAATAAACATTTTATAAACAGATATCTATTTTGCACATAAAATCTAAAAGTAATGAATTTTATTTTTATTCACCCTTTAAAATTACATTTCATATCTTTGCCTCTGCAGTAAAGATAACTAAGAAAATTTTAAAATAAATTAATACAATGTAAATTTATTTAGTTAATTTATTGCAGTTTTTAGTCGTACTAAAGCAGCATATGAAAAGTCTTAGTATTATTTCAACAAATTCAGTAAAAAAAAAACTGAATTGGAAACTAAAAAAATTTTTTACGTGAATTAAATGTGTTTTAATTTCATGAAACTCATTAACTGGTTATTATTTGTTGTTCTTTATAATCGACTTTCCACACTAAAGAGAAAACATTTTTATACCAAAATATATCAAACTTTGTTATACAGTACTTGGTCTAGGAGAAAAAGTTTGACGTTATTATTATTAGAAAAAGAAATAAAAAGAAAATTTGTAGAGTTTTTTATTTATTTATTTATTTGTTTGAAGCACCAATTTCCGAGATCTAAAACTGATCTATCTAATCAGGATGACTAATTTTCCTGTGATTACAAAGTAAAGCATGAGAAAGAGTATCTAAAATGGGTTTATATAAAATGTTTAACAATTTTCAAGAAAGTCGTTAGAGCCGTTTTTAACCGACTTCAAAAAAGAAGGAAGGTTCTCAATTCAAACCGTATGTTTTTTTTATGTTTGTTAGCTCATAACTTCTGAACGGATGCTCCGATTTTGATACTTTTTACTTTGTTGAAAAGGTCTTGGTCTGCAATAGGTCCCATTGTAATATCTTTACGATCTAAAGAAAATACAGGGTGCCCAAAAAAATCAGTCCCAACTCTTTTAACTGCTAAACGGCTGCAGCTATAGTGATAAAAATGGTATGTAAGTATGGCAAAGTGGCCATGCAGTACAACGTTAAACCGCTTGCAGCGCCACCTGGTGGAAAACAGTGAAGTTAGTGTTCCTATCTCGAAAACGGTTGAAAAGAAAAAGTGAATTACAAAGCTGAAGAGTATCACCGATTTAGTACAAAAAGATAGATTAGACATTCATGCTAACGTTCCTACCTCGGAAACGGTTCAAGACAGGGGGGGAAAGTGAATTATAAAATTGCAGAGCATCATGGATTTAGTATGAAAAGATAGTCTTACACTATACACACTTGAACTACATTGCTCACATTGTAGCGTAGCTGGTGAGACATACGCTATATAGTTCAAAATAGGGTTACTTGATACTTTTTGTTTTGTTGTAGAGATCTTCGTCTTAAGTAGGTCCCATTATAACATCTTTACAATCTAAAGAAAATAAAGCGTCATCTGGTGAAAAACAGCGAAATTAGCGCTCTTATCTCAAAAACGGTTCAAGATGGGAGAAAAGTTAATTACGAAGTTGTAGAGCATCATCGATTTACTACAAAAAGACAGTTTTTAGACATTATTGAACGCTTAAAACGTGCAGTTGTTTGTTCGTAATTTCCTACACTGTGCACATTTGAACTACGTTGCACACTTTGCAGCGTAGCGGATGATACGTATACTCTGTGGTTCAAAGTAGTGTTACTGTAAGCGGTCACATCGATTAGTGCAAAGTCGTTTTGAACCACCTTCAGAAAGGAGGGTGTTCTTAATTCGAGCTATGTGTTGTTGTTGGTGTTTGTAAGCTTATAACTTCGTAAGAGATGCTCTAATTAACCGACTTCAAAAAGGTAGAGGTTCTCAATTCAGAACGTATGTTTTTTTTTTGTTTTTGTTTCTTAGCTCATAACTTCTGAACGGATTATCCGATTTTGACACTTTTTGTTTTATTGTAAAGATCTTGGTCTGAAATAGTCTGATTTGTAAAATCTTTACGATCAAACGAAAATACAGGGTGCCCAAAACAGTCAGTCCCGACACTTTTAACTGCTGAACAGGTGCAGCTATAGTCATAAAAGTGGTATGTAGGTACAGTAAAGTGGACATGTGCTACGTGATTCAACCGCCTAAAGCGCCACCTGGTGAGAAAGAATGGAGTTTGCGATTCTATCACGGAAACGTTTCAAGACAAGAGAAAAAATTGAATTATAAAATTGCAGAGCATCATCGATGTAGTACGCAAAGATAGTTTAGACATTAATGCTAAAAACAGAACGCTTAAAACGTGCATTTGTTTGTTAACGATTTCCTATTTTGTTCACACTTTAACGACATTGCATATGTTGTAGCGTAGAGCGTGACATTTATGCTATGTTAAATTCAGAGTATGTTTATTGTAAGCGGTCACATCGATTAACGCATTGACGTTTTAAACCGACTTCAGAAAGGAAGAGGTTCTCAAAACAAACCATGTTTCTCGTTGTTGTTGTTGAAATTCGTTAGCTTATAGCTTCGTAAGAGATGATTTAATTGTAATTTTTTTTTTTTGTTGTTGTCGTAATAATCTTGGCCTGAAATAGGTTTCATTATGATTTCATTAAGATATAAACAAATTACAGGATACTCACAAAAGTCTGTTCTCACTCTAACTGCTGAACGCATGCAGCTACACTGGTAAAAGCAGTATGTAAGTATCGATGTTGAAACTTCTGTCCGTCAGCTGCAATGCATATTTAGCTCTTTGTTTGAGCTTTACGCTGCGCAATTTTTAGCGCAGCGGGTGGCACGTTTTCACTGTAAAGTTCAATATATATGCCCAACAGAATTTTCGGTTACGAATACAGCGTATCCGTTCTTTACATTTCTAAAGACTTTTTAATTTAACGTATGTTCATTCAATAGATAGTTTTTTGCTCATATCCGATAAAGGCAAGAATAAGTGACACAACTTAAAAATGCAGCATTTGAGAAAAATCAACTTAAAAATAACTTGACTAGAATAACATTGGGTTCATTTCCTGTATTTTTCAGTGACATAAACCATTTTTTGAGTAATGTCACTTTTCTTGGAAGTTGTGATTTGTGAGAGTTCTGTCGAACTTCTTCTGATGCACTGCTATATAAATAAGTTTTCACTGAAAAGAGAAAAATAAAATCTTTTTGTAAAAAAATAGAACCGACTCCAAAAAGGAACTACTATTCAAACAACTAAAAATGAAAGAAAATTGGCGGAAAATGGAACTGTAAATTGCGCCTAAAAGTATAAAATAATTTCCTTCGCCAAACAACCTATAACACTACAATTAATCATAACTTTTGAAGTCGGCGCAAAATTAAATAAAAATTGATACCTTTATTCAATACAAAAATCAAATCCTATTCAAAATACACATCTCACATTGTTACCTGCAAAACCCAGCCGAAAACTACTTTGATTCAAGAAAGCAAATAAGATTTCGTAAGCAGCAAAAGTTGGCGAAGATGCGTCTTTGTTGAAAGAAAAATCGCAAAATTATCTGGCAAACATATTTAATTTCTTTGGGATATCATGATTATTTTGATAAGGCATATCAAGAGAGTAATCATGAACATGAAACAACACATCGTACAATACATATTATGAAAATATACATCTTGCGTGTATATTTTTGCTTTACGTTTTGATCGCCAAATCCAAAAGCCACCAAGGATCATAGTTATCAAAGATATACCGAATTTGCAAAGGAAACTCTAACTTCGTAGAAACATAAATACCGCATTGTGAAGAATGTTCACTGTTCTTTGTAGATGCTACTAATAGACCAATTGTATACAGTGATAAAATAATAAAGGAAACTTGAAAATGGGTCATTCGAGAAAACAGCACTTGTTGCTACCTATCTAAAGACAAACCTTTAAAAACTAATTAAATTTTATTTAATTTTGCGCCGACTTCAAAAGTTATGATTAATTGTAGTGTTATAGGTTGTTTGGCGAAGGAAATTATTTTATACTTTTAGGCGCAATTTACAGTTCCATTTTCCGCCAATTTTCTTTCATTTTTAGTTGTTTGAATAGTAGTTCCTTTTTGGAGTCGGTTCTATTTTTTTACAAAAAGATTTTATTGATGTACCGACTTTTAACAAACCTTGACATAAATAATTGTTGAGTTTTTGATGAGTTGTTGATTTATTTAGTTAATTTATTGCTGTTTTCAGTCTAGATAATGCAGCACGTGAAAAAAAAAAAAAAACAACAACACTGAATTGGACACTAAAAATGATTTTACGTGAATTAAATGTATTTTTAATTTCTTTAAACTCATTAGTTGCTTATTATTTGTTGTTCTGTACATTCCACTTTCCACAGTAAAGAGAAAACATTTTTATAACAAAATATATCGAATTTTATTATACAGTACTTGGTCTAGGAGACAATGTTTGATATGTAACATGATAAATATTAGGAAACTCTGCTGATGTCATTGGTGATAATTCATTACATTAAAATAACACGATTCTGCGTCTACAATCAATAGATGAAAGTGATAATAAAGATAATTTTTGGTGGTCGTAGAATAGTATAGTATATAACCAATGAGATTCTGTTTCGATATTTTACGACTCCTTATTATCCAATCTCTTTCTATATTTTATCCAATCCATTTCTAAATTGTATTATCCAATTTGTTTCTATGTTTATTTATATTTTACAGCAAGTTTTGTTAGGAATGTAACATTTATTTTATAGACCTATAGTTTGCAGAACATTAGTGTAGCTTACAAACATTACATTACTTTTATAACAATATTTCGATTCATATTGTACAATTTTAACAATTGTTAATATTTTTAAATAGTTTAATGGGATCAAAATATGATTACACTATTTTAAAGGTATATCTTTATATAGAATATGTGTGTAAGACAATGTCTGTGTGTCTGTGAACAGCGTAGCATAAAAATAGCTGCTCGATAGTCACATAGTCACATGATTCGACACGAAGATGTCCCCGGAGATGTCTAAGCCCGATTCTCTAATTTTTAGTTTTATTAACTGATTAAAATACGGAAATACTAATCTTATATTTGCTTAAAAATATATTAATCTAAAAAAAAAAAATACTTGTTTATATATATATATATATATATATATATAAACTTGTCGTTGAAACAGACCGGACATTTTTAACCGAAAGTATAACTTAGCAATATAAGCCAAGTAGCGCATAACAACATAAAAATTTTATGAATATTTCAAAATAATGATGATGATAACAATAATACTAATAATGCTGAAACAGAAATAATAGCCATTTGAATGGTCTGTTTTTGTATGAGCAGATCATTTTATAGAAAAATGCACATTAAAAATGAGAAAATTTATTTCTACAAGCATTATTTTAAACCTAGCCATGCATTAAAAATCTGTTGTGAAACAACTACACGACTTTCATTACCAACTATTACACGTATTATATGCACTTTTTGGAGATAATGTTTATCAGAAGCCTTAAAATTGACCTAATGAAATAGACACCTAAATATTTTCTAGAAGAAAAAGTTAATATATATGTAAAAACATAAATTAGTTTTTACACAGCGATTTTTTTTTTTTTTTTTTTTTTTTTTTAAGAAAAAGAAATGAAAAGAAAATTGTTAGAGTTTTATTTCCGAAATCTAAAACGGATCTGTCTAATCACGATGATTATTAATTTTCCTGTGATTACAAGGAAAGGATGAGAAAGGATATATAAAAAAATGGGTTTATATAAAATGGAAAACAATTTTCCAGAAAATCGTTAGAGTCGTTTTTGAGATACCGACTTTTACCAAACCTTGGCATAAATAATTTTTGACCAAAAACAACAAGTTTATGCAAAATGATATTTATAGAGGGTTAATATGGCAAATTTGAAAAAAAAATTCATACAGCCGTTTTGAAAGGAACTTGCAGGACCTGAAATTCAGCTATTTATACAGAACTCCTATCAATTTTCCTGAACTAACCATCTATATCATTAGAAAGGATATCTAATGAGAGTTTATACTGCAATTTTGAAGAAAATCGTTAGTGACATTTTTGAGATACGGATTTATGACCCTACTTCCGGTTTCGGGTGTTCCACTTCGGGTTTTCCAATTTTCATCAAAATTTGGAAAACTCATCTGTACACAAGACCTGTTTCAATTTTAAGGTTTCGTATTCTTACTTCATTAGTTTCCGAGATATATAATTGCCAGAAGATTACACTTACACGCACACACACACAGATCAATTGCTAAAAACCACTTTTTTGGATTCAGGGGACCTTAAAACAAGTAAATCAAGTGAAATTTCGATATCTAATTTTTGGACCGAATACAACACTTCCATTACCTATGATAGTCGAGTAATGGAAGTAAAAATATAATATAAGTACAAAGGACTCTTATAAATTAACATAAATGTGCAACCGATCAATGTATTAGCAAAATAGTATTAGAATTTTTCACAAGGTAATAAATTCGAAACATATTCTATGTTCTAAATGTATATTTTTCATAAATGCCTATTTCATTTTTATTTTTATCTGATTATAAAAGCAATTGGAAACTTTTTAATGCTTTTTTCAAATGTCTATATGTTTGTATGCATACGTTTTTTATAATTGCTTACCTGAATTTCAAAACCACATAAAATAATATTTAAGCGCGCATGTGCCCGTCTGTTCCAATAGACAGAGCCTTGTTTATCTTTATCTGTTTAGACATTGTTGAAACGTACTGGGGATTTTTATTTTTCTCATGGGATTTTTTTATGCATAAATTTCTCTTTTCAATTTGTACATGATGTCCATTTTAACTAAAGAACCAGCCTTTCGTGTAATACGAAAAAATGGCACAAGCCTATTTTTAGCTAGTTTTCAGCTAGTTTTAATGATACAGCATTTCACGTTTGCGATTTGCAATTTTTTTCTAATGTGATTTTCCCCCCCAATAGTCTTATTGGTTTGAAAGTAAAAACTTTCTAAATTATGTTTAATTTTATTAAAGACTTTCTAGTTGATCGAATTCTTCTATAGGGATCGTATGAAAAATGAGAAAGTGTAATTTTAAGAACCTTTGGACTTTATTTTTACCTAATATTTTTTCCAAACTTAATTTGAACAACACTTTTTTTTTTTTCAGTTTACATTATTTTCTTATTCCTAACAAATAAAAAAATCAAAACGTATCTTTAAATCTTTTTTGGGACTAATGTATTTCGTAGAATACTAGCGAGCTTTGCCAGTTAGCTGGTCACTATTATTATAGTATCACTTATTAAGTTTATTATATAAATTATTTGTATCAGTAATAATAAAAACTAGTAGGTTGTGGCCACCACAAGACTTTCTTCTATATTTTCCTATACATATTCAATCAGTAACAATATTTAAAAAAAAAAAAAAAAAATGCGAATTTTTTTACAAGTTTTTTTTTGGTTAAAAGTAAAAAAAAATCGATAACTTTGTTTTAAATTATCACAGATTTATAGTTCAACCATTCGTTTTAAAGGTATTGACGAGATTTTTCGAATGATATCCATCTTCAAAATTTACCCCCCACGGGGGGTACTTCCCCCCAGGGGGGGAAGCGATGCCCCCCCATGCACAAATTTTTTTTCCTAGTTATGTACTACTATTATCAATAATTCATATTAATTTTACAATCACAAGTGTAAAATAACTCTTATTATGCACATTTATACGAATTTTTGTCCTATTCTGCCATGTTAAAAATTTAGATAAAATGCTATCACAGCGCCTCCTGTTGAGCTATTGATCTCCAAATATAATCAGCACCAGTTCATGTCGGGGACCAACTAAATACCAAGTTTGGTAAAATTTCGTAAAAAAAAAAAAAAAAAAAAAAAAGCGATTTTTTTTCTAAGTTTTTTTTTTTGTTAAAAGTAAAAAAAAAATCGATAACTTTGTTTTAAATTATCGCAGATTTATGGTTCAACCATTCGTTTTAAAGGTATTGACGAGATCTTTCGAATGATACCCATCTTCAAAATTTAACCCCTTCGGGGGGGTTCTTCCCTCCCAGGGGGGGAACCGATGCCCCCCCATGCACAAATATTTTTCCCTAGTTAACTACTACTATTATCAATAATTCATATTAATTTTACAATCAAAAGTTTAATATAACTCTCCTTATGTCCATTTATACGGAATTTTGTCCTATGCTGCCATGTTAAAAATTTGCATAAAATGCGATCACAGCGCCACCTGTTGAGCTATTGATCCCCAAATCTAATGGGCACCAGTTCATGTCAGGGTGCAACTAAATACCAAGTTTGGTTAAATTTTATTCATTGGTTCGTGAGATACAGCGTCCACAAAAAAATGATACAGACAGACACACAGACACACAGACACACAGACAGACAGACAGACAGACGCACAGACAGACATTTTTTAAAAACTATCAATTCGTGTTCAGGACATCCCAAAACGTGTAGATCCGTCAAAAAACGGAGGTCGAAAATTTTCGCGAATCCAATACTTTCTCTATATTACATATAGAAGAAAGTAATAAAATAAAATAAAATAAAAAATTCTATTCTGATTGGAAAAAAAAAAAAAAAAAAAAAAAAAAAAAAATGCTCTGGTTTCCCACTATGCCTTCGGCACTGCAGACCCGTGTTTAGAAATCAACTATATTTGAATACGTAAGTGAATCGAAATATATTGAATAACATCTATCATTTTACTTCTATAAATGCTTAGTACATTTGTAGATACTCTTAGTATTTCATTTAAAAACTATATCTTTTTTGTTTGCATTTTTGCTTTTAGTAACTCATTTTTAAAAAAAAATACATTTTTGTTTGAATTTTTTTCTAAAAAAACCTTATATTATGTAAATTTTAAACCTAACTTTGTAATTACTTACACTTTCCAATACTCAACTCATGACTATCAGAAAGTATTCACTAAGATACAGAAGATATTTGAAACTGATTTCAACTTTTCTGTTGTATAATAAGACGAAATTTCAAATAGGTAGAAAATTACTTCATTATTGATTCCTTGTACCAACACTTTTCACCAACAGATGGTGCGAATTTTCATTAATAAATGAAGTCCAGTTTTAAACATCTGAAAATAATTACTTGATAATTAAAGATTTTTCTCTGAAAGGTGAAATACATCTGCTACTCCTCTGTAATAGGAAAACAAACGTCTGATTAATATATTGGTTAATTGGACACTTTTTTTACGTTTATTTTTAAGCTTGTTAATTACTTACAAGCACTTACAATTAAAAGGAAGAGAGTATCTACAAAATATAGTTACACTTAGAAGAATATATAACAAAAATATTTTTATATTTTGAAAAAAAAAATAAATAAATAAAAATAAAAATCATATATTTTTTTTAATTTTATAGTAACTTTTTTTTAAAGGTTTCTGAAACACTTCAAATTAGTACGATACCAATTCATTTAATTGGAGTGAATAAGTGAGTGTTTGGGTTTTACGTCCTACCAGAGTTACACAAAGGGCAATTGGCGACAGTCTAGGACACACTCCTAAGTGTGGTCCGTGGACATACCATCACTATTTTGATCCTCCTCCCCATTTGAATTCGTTCACTAAACGAAAACGTTAAAGGTTTATTTATTTTTTGTTATTAATTTTTTTTACAATGGTTTTAAGAATTATCTGTTTTTGAACTTCATCATTTCAAAATATTATCCAACATTAGATTTAGGAAAAACTGAATCTTCTATTACATCGCTTTTAAAAATATGATAAGTTCTGCCACAAAACTGCGCAAAACTGCTGCTTACTTTATCTCTGCTTGAAATTACTTCAGCTTCGTAAAGTATCATTAGTAATGTTGTGTTTTTATAGACAGTAAAAATAAGTTATTTAATTAGCACATAAAAACTCGTGCTAGTCTACAAATCAGAATATACAAGTTAGCAATTTACAACTAATCTTACTACGAAATTTTTCATTCTATTTAGCCTTTTCTGGATAAAATTATGTATTTATTATTAACAAAAGTATTTAAAAATATTCTGTAGCCAAACGTTATTATAAAACTTTAAGTTTTATATAAAACTTAAAGTACAATGATTTTTACAAATAAACTATTCGACACCGATTGCAAATAGTTTAATGGGATGTATAATTGTAAATATTTTTAATTAAAATTGCATACATTCCAAACATCAACAAGCAATAGAGAAATGTTTATACCTATGATAAATATAATAATTCTTCCATCTTGATAAAGATATCTATTTTATAGGTAATTTATTGCTAGGCGATATCAAAAGTGATCCACGCTAAGATTAAATTATCTTGATCAATGATTATATCTTTCTTTTGGCGTATAAAACATTAGCTCTGTATTTTTTACGTTTGATAGGAAAATCTACATTAATCTGTAATAATTTATTACATGTCATGATTATTATTTTTGCAACATTGTACTAAAAACTAAGTTAAAAATTGTATAGATTAATTTTTGAGTCGGTACGAAAGTATAACTAATTTCAATCGGTTTAGTAGACTTATAAATCATCTAAATAAACTGTAACGTATTTTTCTTTGTTGAGAAAGCAGAAAGAACCTTTATTTTAACAATTAATGTTGATTTATAAAGCAAGTTTATTTTCTTCTAAAAATTAAAGAGAATACATTATATTTGCAATATTGTTATTTCTTATTCAATGGGGTTAAAATTTAAATGTATATTTCCCACTAAATCTTGGTTGCTATAAATTATTAAGAATTAAAGTTTCATTTACGCATACTTTTATTAATAACAATACTTTTCTGTAAAATTTTACAATTTTTCTCTCGTTTCCCACAATCTCGCATTTTTAAATTCTCAGATACGACAAAATGTTAATGTTAAAAAATCATTTTGTTGATATTTTTCTTTAGTGTCATTCTGCTTGCGTAATTGAATATTGGCAAGCAAATAACAGCGAGTAACTGCATAGAAGATAAAAAGTGATGAAATATACACTATATAAAGTAGTGAGTCGATGAAGTTTTCTAATAGGTGACTAGTAAAAAGAAATGTACGCGTTATATGCTTTTATCAGTCGATCTAATTTTTAGCAAAATCTTTGCAATTTATTTCCATTAATATATTTTCTGATATATTAGAGCGATCCTTAAATTCTTAGATATTACATAGCTAAAAGTAATTTCATTAATTAATTTCTAAGTAATAATGTTACTGAATATTTCCAATTTTGAGGCAAAAGCTTACATTTATACACTTCGCGTACTATTTTATTTTATTATACTTTGTTTATTGTCAAATTAAAAAAATATATATATATTGTTCAAAATTTCATATAAATCTGTATTAAGTAGTAATACTTATATATGTTTGTGAGTGGATATTCGCTTGTAAGTCTTTTTCTATATGAAAAAAGATAGCTAACAAAAAAAAAAAAAATACACCACAGTGAACTTTAAAAGGTTAAAGCGTTGTACTGTAATCTGAAATCGAAGCAGGCACTCTTTTGTTTACATACAAAAAACAGACGAATTCGGCCACATACCTATGAGTTACTAGTGACTCCATAACTTATTTACACTAATAATGGTTACGACATGCCTTGATTAAAATATGAATCTTTAAACTTATACTATTAAATTAAAAAAATTAAATTAAATATTTATATTTCTTTTTAATTCTATAGAATATAGCTTTATACAACTACGTTTTTGTACTGGTTAGAATTTTTCTCGGGAATATGTACAAAAATCCATTAAGCCGGGATTAAACTCACAATGATGTCGCAGATCAACATGGTACATCAAAGTTTAAGAAACTAAAAACCAATTAATATTTTTTTTCAGTAATAGTGCCTATTTGATTGTATTGAATTTAACCAGTTATAAGTAATGCAAGTGTCTTAAATATGCATGTCTTTCACATATGCAAGTTTTTCATTCTCTTTTTCGAGAAAAGAATTAAAGTATTAACTAATATATTTACCTTCTTCATTTTACTACTTTTTCAAAAATTAGGTAATCAACAGTACTAAACAAGAAATCATTTTAATTAATTATTAATTAAAATCCATGTCAGTCAATAATATAACAGGATATCTTACAACAAACTTTTTTATAAAACAATACTTGAAAAAAAAAATTAATCTGATAATGAACAGCAATTTTCATACTTATTTCTGATAACAAGAAAATATTTTTATGCCTCTTATCACACAAAATGTCATAAAAAGAAGCCATTAAACAGGTTTCGAAGTGATCTCTTTTACTTTTTTCAATCTCTTATCATTCTTTATAATTAACTTTCAGCAATAGTACATTCCGTAATTTTTATTATACATTTTTTTAAATGTATTTTGTAAATACATTTCCAGTATGAATACTTAGAGGTATCAATTACGCGTAATGAATGGTTTTTAGGCATTTAAAAACATGTTTACAAATCTGTATTGAAAAGGTAGATCATTAATGTAGCTGCAGATTTCAAGTACTGAATATTTTTGTAAACAAGTAATTAAACCTGTTTTTTTTTTTTTTATTCCAAATATTTTGACTAGATTTTTTTCATTAGTCTTTGCAGTTTTTCTGAGAGGTTTCATTAATTTTTATACACTGTCTCATGAATATTCAGGCGCACACACACACATATATAAACATATATTTTTTTTTTTTTTTTTTTTTTTTTTTTTTTTTACTTTTAAGAAGAAGGTTTTTGTAAAAAATAGATTATGCTTTTAGTTCCCATGGTGTTTTATGGAACGGATTTGATATTTGTAAAGATTTTAAAAGGTATACATGATAAAATATAAATAACAATTTAATAGCTATTTTATTCTTTGTAAGCAATAAACAAATCTGGCAAATATATATTTATCTATGTATGTGGGTAGAGTATACAAACGCTTAAGAAAAAAAAAAAAAAAAAAATATATATATATATATATATATATATGAAAAACTCCAAAACTCCAAATAATATCTGGATAATATTGGTTCTGCATATTAATTCTTACTTATGTACATAATGATGTAAATTACGTTTTAAATGTTGATTTGTTTGGTTCCAGGAAGCAGTAAACTGAAATCACCCACATCCTTTCTATTCTATATTTACGGTTGTCGAAAGATCAAAAACTCTGGAAAAGAATTATATATCTAAATCACGTTTCAGTACAAATGTATTAAGGATAAAAAGTAAAACGGTAACTTTATATGGAATCTTTTAACAATAATCAAAACTTTATGACATCCTTCGCATAATTTTTAATATTTTAAGTTTTAGAAAATTCACAATAACATAGTTTTGACGTCAGTCGCAATAGCTTTAACATATTTATTTCAGAACTTAGTTAAAAAAAAAAAAAAAAATATTGGAACAATCATTACCAGCATGGTTAACGAAAGTATAAAAAGCATTTATATTTTCCATAGGTAGATGGCATAACAGAGCATGGGGAAGAAATGATACTGCAAAATTTTTAAGATACAGTGTTTTTCAGAAGTATTTTTGAGTGTGTGAAGTAAGGGTATCAAGAAAAAGATGATAACAATTATTTTCTATTTCATAAATGAATTGGATATTTCTCTCTATAGAGTTTATAGTACGTGTGAAGAGTGCGCGTTAGAAAATGGTGAATAATGCGAAGAGATGTGTCGATTAGGATGAAGGTGTCATCAACATAACGGGTCCAAAAAAGATAATATTTTTTTCCCTTTTTTTAAAGAACGTACCGTCAAAATAATGCAAGTTAATATCAGCGAAAATAAGTGAACTTGTGGCTAATACCATGACTGACAGTTATATTTTCTGACGAAAGAAAAATATTCTGTGATAAAGAAATTCTTAAGTGAAAAGTAATTTATGTATTTCTCTCCTTTAAGAATAAAAAGGTTGTCTCTTGCTGAAGTATTAGAGTATGAGTGTGCTATTCCAAATTTTATTCCATTTTTTTAT
This sequence comes from Salticus scenicus, assembly GCA_963930645.1. Taxonomy (NCBI): domain Eukaryota; kingdom Metazoa; phylum Arthropoda; class Arachnida; order Araneae; family Salticidae; genus Salticus; species Salticus scenicus. The sequence continues at coordinate 339,114,598 of OZ005654.1, read as the reverse complement.
CGTAAACAATCCCCATGCTTTTGTGAAAAAGTTGTGTACCTCCTTTAAAGGTCTATGATCAGAATTTTCAGATATGCAATCTCAAAAGAAAAATATCAACAAAGTGAATTTTCCAAGACAGACTTATACTGAAATAATTATTTGTGAAATAATGTAATGAGAATTGTTGATTTTTTATGTTTTTATTGCTTTTTAAATTGTTTTCTAAAAGAGTTTTCTAAAATCAGTGCGACATACTCATAATTTCTGAGAAGCACAAAAATTAATTTTATTTTAGGTTTACCGATAGTTTGAATTCTGCAATTTAATGAGTGCTAAAATACTCTATAAAAAATATCCCTTTACATTAATAAATTGAAAAAAAAAAGTTAGTTTTTTTAAAGAAAATATTAATAATGCGTATAAGTTAAAGAAAAATATATTTAATCGATTTCTGTAAAAGATGGGAAAATAACTGTTCTATGTCTACGTGAAATGAATTACAAGTATCCGTCAATAAAATAGAGATAACTTTTTATTTGGATAAATGTTCTTTTCTTTTGCATTAACGTAATGGTCTTTCGTGGCTTTTTTTCAAATAATTTTATTTTTTAGTTTGATGTTTGTACAGGTATTTCTCCATTATTACTAGAAATAAATTTCAAGATGAGACCACAAAGTCACTGTTAACCGACTAAGCATTCAATGTAAAAATGTTTAGTAAGCACTTAAAAAACCTTTATCAAGTTACAGTGCATGGTGATATGAGAAAATAAAAAAGAGCATTATAATGCAATTATTAATGAGTTACTGTTAGAAAACATAAACACTTAATTTACAAATTAGGAAAAAATAAATACATTTAATACGATATTGTATTAACCTAAATTTGTGAATCGTTTTAGGGATATTCAAGAATTGGAAATACATTTTAAGTTTAAATTTGCATAATTTTTTGTATTTTCCAATTAAATAAATTATGCTATTTACAGGTAGGTCAAACGTTCAATACTTATATAATTTAAAAATTGTGTAAAACTAATTCATTAGAGAAAACTGAGATATTTTTAATTAACTCAAGCATAATTAAACATTTGGTAAGTTTTGGGGATATTTCTTCAGAAAAAAATTATGGATTCGAGAATTTTGACTTTAAAATCTCGCAAACACATATTCCTCCCTTTGAGGTTTTATACATACTTGTATACATTCTTGTTTTGATTAAATTTATGGAACAAGCAAACAAAAATGCCTTGTTAACTTAAATTGCTCAAATGTATGTTTAAATACATAGGATAGTACCACAAATAAGACATTTTACGATGTAAATTGCTACATTCTTATTAATAAATAAAAAGCCCAAAACAGTGCACAATCAATTTTCGCATATACTATTAATATTATATAATAAGTGTGTATAGGAATAATAGGTGTAAGACTATTTATTACTTCTACATATTTATTTTTTAAATATGTTATTATAATTCCTCATTAAAAAAAAGTAATAATAATTCTTATTTCCTTATCATTTATTGAAGGTTTATGTACAGAAAGAAATCTACCAATTAACTGCCTATAAAAATAAAAGGCTAAACATAGTTGTCTTAGTTCCTATTTTAAATGCATATTAAAGTGATTTCGAAAGGAATGATTATTTTCTGTTTCATAACATTGTTTCAGGCATTTTCAAAATGTGCTCGAATATACTTGTAACAAAACATATTCCAGTGTGTGCAATTACCATAATGTAATACGCAAATGCTATATTCATAATTCATACTCATGTCAGAGTTATAAACTAAGAGTATTTACATGTTTTATAGAATTTCTATAATAATTTGCATGGTACTTCGAATTATAAGAAAACACTTTTCAAGTATATTTTAAATTCAAAATTTAATAGAAAATTTATAACGTTATGATTAAAGTAATCTTATTTCATCATTAAAGTTTTTTAAAGTTTATGTGATGATTAAAATTTCTAAACCAATTAAATTATCAGAAAAAAAATCAAGCTAATTTGTGACTTATATAATATAATTTGCGCTGAATGACCTTTAAAGTCAAAAGCACATTTTATAAACTGCAAACAGTAATCTTTTATAAATTATATGAAAGGTACTTTCCGCATTTAATTTGAACATCTTTTTTTTTTTTTTTTTCCCTTCTAATTCCAAACATTTTAAATCTGTATGTAGGCATAAAATGTCAGTATTTTTATTTTTATTTATTTATTTATTATTTATTTAAACATTAAATAAATCAAAATGTAATGTTTTTTTTTTTTTTTGTTTTATGGCTTAAAATTATTAATATTTATGAATTTTTTTTCCCTTTTAAAAAATTAAACAGCGCATTATTTATTAATTTAGAAAAGATTCTTATGAACATTTTTCTTTTTATCCAGAAAACTAATTATAAAAAAATATTAATTAATTAATTAATTAATTAATTAATTAACCATATTACTTAAATTACTAATACCTAACATGTAATGTTGATTTTTTAAAAATTAGATTAACAGATTTCATGTCCAACATTATTTTCTTACAAACAATATACGATTATTATTTTATAATTTTATATAATTTCATGATTCTTAATAAAAGAATAATTGTACATCGTTTAAAGTAGGGCTGCCCAACCCAAAACACTTGGTGGGCCGCATTGAAAATATGTTTTTTTCATTCCGGCAGCACCGTATGTACCATAGACCTTATATATATAGACTACGCCACCAATAGGACTTCCCATTATAGTGAATGTCTTCAACATGAGGGTGTAATCTGAAACCTTCATTCTTTGCAGTCAGCGCCGTATGTCACGTTCCAGAGAGTTGAGGGAGATTCTCCCATAAAAAACACTTATTTTTGTAAGAATTCAAACAAAAAATTCTCCCCTTCAGAATGGTTTCTCACAAAAGATATTTTTTTATAATTAATCTATGACATTTTAGCTTTCCAACGATGCGTAAATCTAAAGGCTTAAATAAAAAGTGTGTGTACAATACAGAAATTAAAAACTCAAAACTACTTTCTTTCCTGCGGAAAAATCACATAATATTCATTCTCGTCACTCTCTCCAGGTCTGCATCACGTGATAATTTCGCTGGGGAAGCTACATCATGTCGCAGACAGAAAATGAGGGGGGGATGCGTGGCCTATCTATATAAGGTCTATGGTATGTACAGTAATAAAAAAAAAAAAAAAAAAGCCCACACCCCCTTCCTTTTCCGACTAATTTCGCCGTAAATTAGTGTAGAGACATGCAGCTGGTGCCGATCGATTTGTAATAACGTCTAGTTTAGACTGTTTAGTTAGATTTTGCTTAAGGGGTATATCGGTGCATACATATTAAAACTGGCATCAACTTCATTTTTTTTCAAAGACAAACCACAATTTTTACAAGATTATTGGATAAAATCAGACCAGAAAGTGGTATAGTTTATATATTTCTCACAAATTTTCAACAGAGTTATAATTTGTTAAAATATGGAGATGGTAATGTTAAATAAATGTAATAAACATTCATTCATGTCTTCGCAAAAAGTTAATATATTAATTATTATTATTATTATTTTTTTAACGTTAGAAGGAAGTAACCCAAATATAATTCATGCATATTTTGGATTGAAAAACATTTTTTTAATTATGAAAATTATTAATGAATTCTTATTTCAAAAAATTAAGAATCATGATCTACATTAAGTTTTGCGCGAATAGAATGGGTATCATCAAAAATATGGGTTTCTAAATTTACAGTTTCTTCCTATCATTATTTTTTTAATTATAGTGATATTTCAATTTTCACTGCTCTTAGGTGGTACTTACTGCTCTGTCACTTGTTATCATTTGTGTCATAAATTACTTTGCATGCGCATGAGTTAAAACAGTTGTTCAAGTAAGTTTAGACTTACACATCATTTCTTAATTAGCATTACTTTACTTTATTTTTTATTTGAAATTGTTTTACTTCTTTTCCGATTATTATCTGAATGGATATAATACTTTTCTGTGTGATATATTATTATTATTATTATTATTATTATTATTATTATTATTATTTAAGTATAGAGATTTACCCCCGACCAATTTTTGCTTGTAACTCTATCAAGATTTGATATAAATAATATAAACTATACCTTTTTCCGAACCGCGTTGACCTCAGAAATTCGAATACTGGTGTTCATTCAAAAATGGGTATTACTATTCCGAAAAAAGAAAAAAAAAAAAAAAAAAAAAAGAAGAAGAAGACGAGGAAGTTTGCGCAAGTTTTAATATGTAGATGACACCCTAAACAAAATTTAGCAATTGCATTAAAAACTAGATGTTATTACCAATCGTTAGGCATCAGCTCATGGTTTTTACGATAACTTACGGCGAAATCAGTCGGGGAAGGAAATTATTATTATTATTTTATTTTATGACTGTTCATATGCATATGTGCATATATGTTTGTGAGTATATGATTCATGTATGTATATACTTTTTTCGGGAAAGGTAAGGGTGAAAATTCGGAGCAGAATACATTAATTTTAATTATTTTCATTCATAAATTAACAATAAAATCGTTGAAAATGTATGACTATATATTAAAATTATAATAAAATGAATGAAAAATGGATCTAATAATATTTCATTACAACAGTTCCTTAGCTACCATAATCGTTGAAAGGTATTTCCCCTTTGAAATGTCAGACCGTATTTATTAATTTTTGATCCGTTAACCAAAGTTGTAAGACTTTAAATATCGTTAGTCTCCTCGCGGGCCACAAGAAACTACGCGGTGGGCCGCGGCTGAGCCACCCCTGGTTAAGAGAATATTTTAAATAAGAGAATGTCTTAATTAATCAGTATAGGGTACATAATTTTAAAATAAAGTTCAATTTAAACTTTTAACGCTGAATCAAACTTGTATTAGTAAAACGACGAAAAAAAATATTATAATAATACTCAATAAGTTAACAAAGAGAAATTTTGCAAAATGGATTATATTATTAAAAAAAAAAAAAAAAAAAAATAGTAGGAGGTAGTGGTACTCGCGACCACGACATTCCTTAAGTCATACGTGCCCCATGGGTGGTGCTAAATGAGTAACGGATTTAGGCGATGGCAACTCAAAACGGAAACGCCTTTTTTAAGGCATAGAGCCAAGGTTTCACCCTTCTTCATTGGAATGTTGGTGGCCTTTCGAGGTTCAAGTTCTTGGAATTGGGAAAGATTGCGAAGGAAGAGAGAGCTGATGTTCTGGTGATTCTAGAGGCCAATATCACTGACAAAAGATTGAAAAATTTTACACTCAAGGGTTTTACAAATCATGGCCTGTTTAAACAGAGACATGTGGCTAGCGGTATTGTGGCCGGAATCAAAGATTCCCTGATAGCGAAATTCGAAATAATACAAGAAATCAAAGCTTATGACAGGGCAGAAATTATGAAAATCGATATTTTGTTCAATACGAAAAGTTTTCAAATTTACGGAATCTAAAGCCCACCTAACAATAATAACCTTGATCTTGACAGTCTCACCATAACAAAAAACACTATATTAGAGGGGAACTTTAACGCAGCATCTCCGTTTTGTGGATATGCGTCACAAACCAAGTTTGGAAGATTGTACAGGACTTTACCGATAGCAACGCTATGATAGTCCTTTACGATAAAGACGATCCTGAATCATTCATCAACTACTCTGGAAGTACAACTAACCCAGACCTAACTATAGTAGCAGCCAATATTCAAGATCTTTATAAGAAAAAAGTTATTCGTGACCCAGGTAGTGGCAATCGGATAGTTAAAACTACCTATGAAAGTTCTCAACATAAGAAATATGAAGCTTCTAGAGTGTCATGGAATTAAAAAAAAAAAGCTAAATAGAAAGATTTCACCTCTTCGTTGGAAGAAAGGGTTATGAACTTTCCTAATGATTTACCCCCTGAGGGAGAGACAACGATCTTTGTAAAAGCTAATCTCCAGTGTGCAAAAATATATATTCCTCAAGGGAAAATGCCTAACTACAAACCATTCTGGTATGAAGATCTCGAAATTCAAAGGAAAACAAAAAAGAGATATAGCAAGAGAGAAGGCTGAAGAAATAACTGCAAAAACAGAAGACGAAAAAAGAAAGAATATAATTAATGGAGAAGAGAATGTGCAGTTATGAAGAAAGAAATCATTACAGCCAAGCAAATCTCTTGGAACGAATTCTTAAATAATCTAGACTATCGTAAGGATGGTCCAAAGGCACATCGTCTAATAAATTCCCTTAATAACAGAAGAAAAATGAAACATTCTCATCCAAAAATGTTTGGTGACACAGAAATAAGTGACGAAAAGTCAATAGCCAAGAAGTTTAATGAAAATTTTCTTAGAAAATTTAAACTGGATAAAAGGAATAAAAAGTTTGAGAAGAAGTTAAAAAGAGTCATCTCAAAGGTACCAGAGAGCCAAGATAATCTTTCTAATAAGAATTTTTCTATTAAAGAACTAAATAAGGCTCTAAAAGATACCTCCAAAAGAAGAAACAAACGGGCCCCGATAAAATTTTAACATAATTTCTTATACATATGGGTGAAAAGACCAGGTCTTTCCTACTATAGATCTATATGAAATTTTGAAATTCAAGTCATAGCCTCCCATCAGATTGGCTGAAGTCTAACAATTTAAAAACCTAACAAACCACGTGAAGAAATTAAGTCATACAGACCTATCTCCCTAAATACTGTCGTGGCTAAGAGCATTGAAAGAATAATTTACTTAAGATTCAATTATTTTCTGATGACGAACGGAATCATAAAAGAAGAACAAGCAGGTTTTAGAAACAATATGTCCTCGGAAAACTCAATACTTAAATTCTTCCGTGCTATTAAAACAGATTTTAACTCGGAGAAAAGTTCCTTGGCAGTTTTTGTGGACTCCCAGGGGGCTTATGATTCTATTTGGGGAAGCAAACTCCTAGTTAAGCTCCATCAGTGTGGGATTGGTGGTATAATGTTAAGTTAGTACAGAAGCTTTCTGCCCCAAAGGTGGTGCAAGACAAGCTGGAGAAACATAGAATCAGCATACCACCAAAGCAAAGTTGGATTGCCTCAATGAGCAGTGACTAGTTGTATGCCTTTCAACTAGTATACTAACGATTTAATTGAGGAATTAAAAAGGATTGAAGGTGTAAATATAAGCACGTTTGCCGAAGATATGGTCATATGGACAGAGGAAAAAAAATGGGAATTATCAAAAACAGAAAGAAAAATTAGAGTACTGTATGAAGAACGCCATCAAGACTCTTTTGACTTGGTGCGAAGAAAACAACATGTTCATTAATAAAGCCAAAGCAGTATACCAGTTTTTCTCTATGAAACATGCTAACGAAAACTTTAGAATAGAAGTTGGCGGAACATTTCTCAATAAAAGTACCCCAACTAATACATGGGAATAAAGTTGGTAAATAAACTCATTTTTCAAAACCATATCGATTATGTCAAAGATAAAGTGGAAGAGAGATCAAGGTTTCTGAAAGGATTGGCAGGAATGAAATGGGTTTGCAATCAAGACACCCTTAACAAGACATACAACACATATATTAAACCAGTTATTATGTATAAGAGTGAGATCTCGATTTCCACTTCCCAGGAAAATATGAATATGGAGAGAGCCCAAAAAAAATCCTTAGAATAATTACAGGAGCAGTAAGATCAACCCCCACAGAAGCAATTCAAGTATACACGACCAATGATTCCATCTTTTATGAAGTTATGAAACAGGCTGTAGGAGTTCATGTCAAAATTAAACACTCAGGTCGTGCAGAATGGTTGCAGACAAATGAAAAGAGTACGATGAAAACTGAGACATCACCTACAGAAACTTGTGATCGTATCCTAGCAGAACTGGGTTTTTCGGTCAGCAATGTTTATCCCGGAGTACTTACCAAACCGCTGACCTTTTTACAGATTGAACATTCCCTTCCAGATGATGATGCAGGAAAGAAGAAAATCCCTTACTTGCTTTTGAGAATCCTGTCCTTGTGTAACCTGAACGAAAACTATTCTTCACCCGAGTGGATTAGGATCTATACAGACGGTTCACAGTTCAAAAATACTTCAGGTGCAGGAGTTTTTTGTTACTTTATCTCCAGATCAGCTCCTGTAGGGAGATATATCTCAAATTACGATGCAGAAATTTTGTCAATCGTTATGGTCCTGACTGAACTTATAAAGTACAAGGACTCTTTCTCGAAGGCAGTGATACTGGTTGATTCAAGCTCCGCTATCCGGGGAGTCATTGTTAACCAAAGAGAAATAAACTTCAATCCTTTCAAAGATAAGAAGTAGTATTGGAACCCTCAATAGCTTGAACAAAATCATTGTGTTCCAGTGGATTCTCTACCATGTAGGAATCGTGGGAAATGCGGACGCCCTAGCAAAGCATGGTACCAAACTTCCACAGGGGGATTTTCCTGTCTTCATTGATACTTTGAAAAAATTTGCCCAGTGGAAAGTCCTCGAACTCCAAAGAGATTTCTGATCAATCTAGAGGAAAAGCATCGGGGAACATGCAGAAAGACTAGACTAGTAGGAGTCAAAACAAAGAAAAGAAGCAGTTGCGTTCTTCAGAATTAAGATTGGTCACGAATGGCTTGCAGAACATCTTCACAGATAAGGTTCCTACCCACGAAAGAGTGCGAAATCTACGGTGAGGGTATTGTAAATGAAGAGCGCTTAACATCTTGTAGTGGACTAAACCGTGATGCCCAAATAAGAGGCGACCTGCGTCAACTCTACTGGGAAGCCAAGTCTTATCTTCTTAATCTCCTGCGAACTGCCCCTGCCTGATTTTTATTCTTTCTGTCTGTGGCTCTTTATTTTATTCTGATTGTATTGTTCATTTTGTATGGATGGTTTCTTTTTTTCTTTTCTTTTTTTTTTTTTTTTTTTTTTTTTTTTTTTAATAAAGCCATATAAAAAATAAATAAATAAGTAGCAGGAGTGATTATTAAAAAAAAATCATAAAAAACTAAAAATATTATTGTTTTTTAAACTGTACTTCACACAGTATACTTTTATTACAATTATCTCAGAACGGTTAATTGATAGAAATTGATAGAAAACATTTTTAGTTGTTAAAAGAATGATTGTTGTTAGCATGATTGATTGATTAAAATCTGTTGTTATCCGAATTTTTCATTCAACATTAATGGTAACACTTTTGCATAATAACAACAATGTTACATTTTACTTATGTAATAAAAATATTTTCTTGTACTTTATAAATGTTCTCTTTTCTTTTTAATTTAGTTCTTACGACATTTTTTCTTTTGTCCATTTGTTTAAACATTTTATCATTTGCTCTATTATCTTGCGGCTTCAACCTACGACGGAGGGAAACAAATATTTTTAGATTTTTTCCAAAAGAAGTATCATCAGATTGTATTATTTTTTAAGGTTATAATACTTCATAAATTCTCTAAAAACAGATAAAAAACGCTTTTTAAATAATATAATTTTCAGAATTTATCTATAAAATATCTCAATGGAATCATAAATGTCAAAAACGCAATTTCATCCCATTCGAAATACTTGATTTATTTATGTAATTTACTCGGTATATCAAAATTACCGTTTCGGTTATGAAAGAAACACGTGGAATTTATACATTTTTTTCCCTCAACTAAATATGAAATTTATGCTCTAAAAATATGTTTAGAAAACTTCACCAAATTTTTATTACAAATTTATACGGTGACTATGATTTGAAAATATTTTATTTAAAAACTTAACAAACTGCTTCATAAATCTGATATTTTATTAAAATTTAATGATACGCTACAGTCATGAACATTTATATATTAGAAAAAAAAATGTTAAATAAAAGCTGTTTTCTAAATTTAAATAATAAATGACGAGGTTTTCTAATGTGTTTGTTATATAATACTTAGTTAAAAAAAATTATCAACATATAATGTCTTTCGCAACTATTTATTCATTTTATTCCCTGTTATAAATTATTCTTAACGAGTTTCTTTCACAAACATTTATTTACTTCTTCCTATTTTATCTTTCTTCATTATTTTCAACAATTACAGCATTCTTATATTTATTTTTTATCGTCCCTTGACCTAATTATTTTCTTTCGGGATTTATTTAAATATAGATATAAAGGAAATATAAAGCAAAATTTTGCTTATAACATTTAGCACATATCTTACTAACGTATAGCATTTCATCCGGAAGATACTTTAAAAAGAAAATAGACACTTTAGAACTTATTTGGCCAAAGAAGTCGTTTATTTTTAGTACTTCTTCAGGGTGATTTGTTTGTTATTTACATCTGGTATAACGTAAATGGATAGATTTTTGTTTTAAATATTTTAAAGAATAAGTTGAAAATTAAAATATGGAAATGAAATATGAATGAATTCCAATATTTCAATTTTGATATATAATTCATGTAATTTAACTTAAAGGTACAATAGTGTGTCCCATCGAATTTTCAACGAGTGAAAGAATTAACTCGTAACAATTTTAGTAAATCTGGAAGTTATACATAATTTTTAGCACAATTTTTCTTCTATTATTATTATTATTATTATTATTGTAAAAAGAAATTGATCACGAAAAGAAAAACTGTTTTAGAAATGAAAGATAAAAGAAATCTATAAAGAAAAAAAATCTATGCATTAGCTTTCATTAAACGGATGGTAAATGCATGTCAACTCTTATTATTATTTTCAAAATATATATAATATTTAATAATTTATAATATTTTATATGATATAATGCATCCAATTTTATAAATTTAAAGTGTTAATTTCTTAACGATTTTTATATGTGTGTGTGTGCAGACAAACGAACATTTTGTTTAATATTTGGGGTCAGCATAAAAAAAAAAATAGATGTAAGCGCCGGTTTAAAAATATGAGCAATATATATACAAAACATATGACTGAACTTACAAATCGCTTTATATGATAGTATAATAATTTAAAAAAAAAATCGAGAAAAAAAAATATATACCGCGTCCATCTAGAACGAATAAGTAGCTATTTTCCGAAACCCTAAACGAGAAATATAGGTTTACGAGCTATGCGTATACGGTAAACAAATAACCTGGATACATGATAGGTCCGAGAATTTCTAGTTTATAATTTCCTAGATTATGAAGAAATTCTTGCTTGATTTTGTATAATTGGGTCATAAACCAAGATTCTAGAGACTAAAAATCGCTCCTTAAGTTCGCATTTATTTGGAGGGAATTTTAAATATGTCTGATCACGATAATATAGTAAAAAGATCTACAATTCTAATATGAAGTTTTTGGAACTCGCTTTCAAAGATATCTAGAATTTATAAAGATGACATGGAACTATATTTACTAGAGACACAATTTAGTTTCTAAATGACAGTCACGTAATTTTTTCTTAGTGCATAGCATAAAAGCCTGTCGAAAACGAACTCAGAAGTATTAACTTTTTGTTATAAATCCCTTGAAGAGTTATGAGATTTATTATTCCCATCTAATTTTAACCACCAACTGCGTGAATTCATCCAGGAACTTTTCAACAAAATTTTACTTTTATAACTTAACAGGAAAATGCATTTATTTCTTATAACTTTGTTTGCAATTTCCGGCGACTTTTCATATTAACCCTTCAACGTGCTACCAAAATTAGCATGCTTCCCTTCAACTTATAAATGTAGAAGGCGTAGTAAGCTACTTTACGAAGCCTACCGTTTTTACTCTACTAAAATACAGGAAAGTACAAAATAAAAAATAGTTGCGAAACTCGCTCTTCTGAAACTTTCTTTCTCTTTTTCATTCTCTTAACTCATCATTTTATAAATTTTTTCGTAAACGGTTAATTTTGTATTAAAACTTTGCATTTTATCTTTGAATTTTCATATTTTTATAATTTTTCCAATAAAAACATCGTTTAGAAATGTTTTATGTACATAAATATTTTAAAACTTCTTTACACCATAAATTTTAAGCCAGCACAACCGGTTTCGAAAGGATGTAGCCTTTTTTCATCAGGTGCAAAAAAACACGTGCTACTGCCTTGGAAGCAAAAGCAAGACTTCTTGTCTTGCTCCAGTCTTGCTTTTGCCGCAGTAGCACGTGTTTTTTTCACCTGATGAAGAAAGGCTACGTCCTTTCGAAACCGGTTGTGCTGGCTTAAAATTTATGGTGTGTGAAGAAGTTTTAAACTATTTATATTGATTGTACACAAGTTTTGAATTTAGTTTTATGTACATAAGTATCAAAAACATTATGTTCTGGTACTTGGTACTGATCTATCCGATTTCTCAGAAATGTCAATTTGCATGCAACATTTAGTTATTTCTTCGTGAAAAATGAAGTTCTATCACATATCTGTATGGCACCAAAAATATGATACTTTTATGCGATGCACAGATATATCAAATAGTTGTTATCACACAGGTATCCAAAATATGATAGTTTTACGAGGCACTTGTGATGTATAGAATGCAAAATATTATTCTGATATCAGAAGTATGATAAATTTTTAACATCAGATTTATGTAATCAAAATACTAATGATATTCTATCACTATTCTCGCTTGGTTTTATTCATTGACACCACTAAATATTTATGAATAATGTTTGTATTCTAAGAAATTGTTAATTTCTAGGCGTACAAAAGCATTCTAATTTGTATTCGACCCGTTATTACCTGGAACGATTACGGCCGCCCTTTCAATTGAAGGTGTGCTGTAAATAAGCATTACGGTCCTATATTTTCAACGTACACGTAAATGTCAGTAGATAGCACAGTTTCGATAATTATCAAATATGTATACAAAATGATAACCGTCTGACACCAGTAAAAAAGAATTTGTGTCTTTTTTATAACGTTTTCGTGCCAGAAATATCAGGATTTGTCCATATCCGTATCGAATATATGACCCGTATATCGATGAAATTCATTTTTGTGTCAGATTTCTGGTACCAAATCGATAAGCTGGTCTCAATATGGTACCTTCAGCAATTCGCGTATCGCTAAAGCTAACGTTTTTTCGGACACATTTGTTCCCAAGAAAGTTACGATTTACTAGCATCGAAGTAGTACCTCTGCTCTCCGATTTTTTGCATTAATACGATTGCGTGTTAACTGCGCATATTCTTAATAATACCCTTGCTATTTTGCTCCGGCTTTATTATACAATACATTTATATTTTTTATTTACTGAATTTGTAATTAATAAATAAATAAACTGTCAATTTCTATCACTGAAATATCGAAGGGAGCCATTCTGCATTTTAAAATATATGAATAAATAAAATAATAAAATAATATTAATAATAATAATAATTTAAGTCAGTGATTTATGTGCAGCAATTTTGGGAAAAAAAAAAAAATGAAATTTTTTAGTATGTAATATTTGTTAACCGCGTAAAATATTTATTCTAGAAATAAATTTCGATTTAAATGCTTTCCGAAAGTTTGGTTTTACATTATAAATCAACGTCAACGCATCTCACAAAATTTGAATTTCTTTACCAGAAACAGCAAATAAATCCATTCAAAAAATAGCTAAAATAGTGAATTTGCCATGCTCTACAGATTTTATTGATGTAAAACGGAATTCAACAACAGGGAGAATCATTCGCCTGCAGATGCTTTGTTGGCAAAAACAGCATTTTATGAAAAAATAAAATCTTTAAATCTGAAGTTAAGTGCTGAGAAATTCACTTTATAACTTTTATAAATTTCTCTGTTAGACATTTTTATAAAAAAATTTTTACAGAAGAATTGCTAAATATTTTTTATAGTTACTGTGTAAACTGTTTATAATTTTTTTTTTTTTTTTTTTTTTTTTTTTCGAAAGGAGAAATTTTTAAATTGATAATTTAACATTTAAATTTGAGAAATAAATTTTAGGAAGATTCAAAATGAATTCTTTAAAATATCTTGTTAAAAGTACCATAAACAAGCTTATTGGATAATGCACATTTAAGAAGTCACTATTTATACACACACACACATATATATATATATATATATATATATAGTTACTTATTAACTGTAGAGGGCTAGAAACGTGTATTTTGACTAAATAGCCCACGTTTCGTCAAAAACTTCTCCTATTATATTCCCTACATAAAGAAGGCCCTCATGTGCTTTGGGATTAATTTTCGTTTATCTTCAGTTTGCTTATATATATATATATATATATATATATATTTCATCATCCTCATCATCAATTTCAGCCTTAATAAATTCACTGCAGGGTGAAGGCCTCTCTAGGTGATTCCAAACTGCCCTGTTTTCTGCAATTCTTCACCACAAAACGAGTAATGCATTCAAACTTAGAAAGGGTGTAAGATAAGGGAACACAATTTCCCGAAAACTCTTCAATGCGGTACTACATGAAGTTTAAAAAAATTAAATTTGGAACAGAAAGGTATAAAAAATTAATAAGTTTATAAATAACTTGGGATTTGCGGATGATATTGTATTGCTTGCTTTCTCATTTGAGGATTTGCCAGAAATGCTTCAGAAATTAAACAAAAAAATCAAGCTCGTTGGATTGAAAATGAACCTTAGCAAGACAAGACAAAAATTACGTCAAATTCCTTTGTTTCTCTACTGAAGATCACTGTCCATATGGATGAATTAGAAACGATATGCAGTTATATTTTTCTGGGGCAAGTCCTTACGACGAACGGGAACATCATGAAAGAAATTAACAACAGAGTTGAATTTGCATGGAGAGCATTCGGAAGCTATATTGAAAAGCGACCTGCCAATTTGTTTAAAAAGAAAAGTTTTTGATCAGGGTATTTTGCCTGTTTTAACTTATGCTTCAGAAACTTGGACATTAGCATGTAAAGCTATAGAAAAACTTTAAACAATCCAGGAGAAGCATGGAGACATTCATGTTAAGATTCATCCAAAGAGACAGAAAGCAAAAGACTTGAATTAGGAAACAAACTAAAGTTACTCATATTATTTCTAGAGTCAAGAAGTTAAAATGGAGCTGGGCTGAGCCTTTTACGAGAAGAAATGGTGATAAATAGCACACCAAAGTTTTATTTTGAATACCAGCAATAAGAAAAGACGGAGAAAGATACAACTTTGTCGTTGAAGAGATGAAATTGTGAAGTTTAGATATATAAATACACAGGGTGATTATAAATATATATATATATATATATATATCCCGATATGTGAGACCGTAGCTATTATACCGTTTACAGAAAGTGAACAAAAGTTTGGTGCAAGGTATTTTGAGGTATGAGGTAACAACAGTTAAAATCTAACAATTACGGTTACAGTGACAACATTTCAAATATTTCAAATGGCAAAACCTACTTTTTTTTAATTTGAATTGGATCTCCATAGCAAAAACCATAAATAGCGTTGGAAAGGTACCTGTAGCACGAAAATCGCCAGCACTAGACAGACTAAGAAGAAAAGAGAAACAACTGTGATGTGTCTACCAGAGCACGACTTTAATTTTTTAATGACGTCACATTTCGCACTGAGTCTTCAGCTCTGAGAAAAGTCTACAGATTGCGCTTCGAAACGAGAAAATGAGACCATGGTATTCTTAATTCCATTAGTGTTTTTTATAATCACCATATATATATATATTCAAGCGGGGCCTGGCCCCACTTGAATTTTTCTCTCTATTAAAAATTAAATAATATTTCTTTCTTTCGTTCTTTCTTTCTTTTTAATTTTGACGCTTATAAAAATATATCTATCAAGTTAAAAACATGAAACCAATTTCCTCTTATTCTTCTCGGACATAAAGTTTGCTTGTACATTTGTCCGCTTTTCTTTTACCGAATTAGAGCTACTGCCTATTCGGGGTTCAGCGGTTTGGGCACCAGAATTCGTGCCCGATCTCGCGCATTAATTAGTATAGTATTTATTGTTTTGCGCATGGAACAGCGGATTAACACATTTGGCGAAGTAGAGCTTTATCAAAGTTAATATTTCCATACTTTTAAAGTGTTAGGGGCACTTGGCGAATTGGCTCCTGGAACGTAGTTTAATGGAAAATAACTAAGTCTCCTTTAAAATATATTAACCATACGGATTGCTTAAAGAATTTGGCGAGTTTCACAGTACTTTTTATTTATTTATTTTTCTACTGATAATAAAAAAGGGGAGAAATTTTTTATGTTTTTTTTTTAATCAAATAAATCTATGATTGTTTAAAAGTTAACAGTAAAAGAAATGAATTCTGTTGAAAATCTATTGACAAAAAGATTAAAACATTTTTGAGAAATTCTATGGGACAGGAAAGTTTAAATGCTCTTGCGGTTCTCGCAATCCACAAAGACTTTATTTCCACAATTCCAGAATTTAATGAGAAGTAATTGAAAGATTTGCTCGACAAAAAACTCGGTGAGCAGAATATTTATTTTTGCATAAATAATAATTAGATTTAAATACTTAAACAGTTTTGGCTGCCTACATTTGTATAACTTTTTATTATATATTTAAAAAAAAAACATAAGATTTAGTGTAATGATTTTTATGATTATTAATTTTTTCCGTCAAATCATATTTGATTAAAGTATTAATAATAATAATAATAATTGCATTTACATAAATTAATATTGATTATTTAAAAAAATATATTTCTAAATTATTATTATTATTAAGGGATAAATCAATCTTTTTGAAATATATATACACACACCTTTTTTTTTATAGCTATGAATTTTTAAAGTGTCTTTATTTGTGTATTTTTAACTGAAAATTATTCAAAAAACAGCAAAGAAATAAAATGTCAGACATTGATTTTTTATTGCAACAGTTATCAAATTTTGTATTGTTGTTGTTACAGGAATATAAAATTTTTAACTGAATTTTTTGTACAGGCTTAATTTTCAATCTTAACATAC
The DNA here is from genome assembly GCA_963930645.1 of Salticus scenicus. Lineage (NCBI taxonomy): Eukaryota > Metazoa > Arthropoda > Arachnida > Araneae > Salticidae > Salticus > Salticus scenicus. The sequence goes on along the minus strand of OZ005654.1, from coordinate 339,097,743 downwards.
ATTGCAATATCATCTAAAGATTTTAAATTTTATATACATTTGTCCTAAATTATTGTTTTTAAATAAGCTAGAATATTAAAAAATAAAATCACAAACACTTTAATTAAAACATTCGGCATTTTAAAAATATGTATACATATTTAATGTTTATGAATTTTCTAATTTTAATTTAATTTCTTATATTTTGGCTCAGCTTTTAAAAACAAACGTACAAAAAACATATACATTAAATATATGATGTTTTCGTTTATAAATAAAAGATTTAGAGTTGTTATGCACGAAAGTAAAAAAAAAAAAAAAAATGCATGTAGAAGAATTTCAGTTTAAAAATTTTGATATTGTAACATTGTAAAATTTCATAATATTCACAATGAATTATAATTTTAATAATATACATAAAACACCCCAAATATATATATATATATAAAGATAATTTTCCCCATTAAATAACTTTTTGCGTTTGAATTATGAATATTTTCCACATGTCGTACAACGAACCGGGCCCCTCCTGGGAAAGTTGGCACGAGCCGCCACTGTGTGAATATATATATCAATACAAAAAAACCCTTAACTGGTTAAAAGTTAATGAAGCAGCACTGTGTTTCGCAGCACTGTACTTTATGGCTATAGGAATTAAAAATACGGGTCTTAAAAATAATGATATCAAATTTTCAGTGACGATTTGCTATAAGTTAGAAATTACATAGATTTTTCTTATTTTAATTTGCTTTTTTCTTCTATTTATTTTTACAGTGTAAACGTTATTTTCAACATAAAATAATATATAACATTTACTCACCGATACCTTTTCATCCACTTCTCTTATAATATTAAAATATGTGTTTTAAAAGAAATGATATGAAATTCCAGCAACGCAGTGAATTTACACTAAATGATTTGTTTATAAATTCCACAGCAATTATTTTGTTTTGCATACATTAAAGTATATTTGCACATTGAAATATTGCTTTTAATTTTCAAATATGCAGTCAAATATATAACTTTCATTAAGTTTATATTATGTACTGAAATGTATTTATTTCAATGAATTATTTTATCTTTTGCGTCCCGCCATCAAAAACTACAACTAAAAATTTTGCAAATGTTTGCTTTGCAGCACACTATCTTTTTGCATGCGTTTTCAATTAATTTGGATAGTATGGCACAAAATAAACATTTTCATAAATGTTACTTACAGTTTTGGATAGCGTGACGCAAAAGATAAAATAATTCCTTGAAATAAATACATTTCAGTACATAATATAAACTTAACGAAAGTGATATATTTGACTGCGTATTTGAAAATTAAAAGCAACATTTCAATGTGCAAATGTACTTTATGCAAAACAAAATCATTGCAGTGGAATTTAAAAACAAATCATTTAGTGTAAATTCACTGCGTTGCTGGAATTTCATATCATTTCTTTTAAAACACATATTTTAATATTATAAGAGAAGTGGATGAAAAGGTATCGGTGAAATCGGTGAGTAAATGTTATATATTATTTTATGTTGAAAATAACGTTTACACTGTAAAAATAAATAGAAGAAAAAAGCAAATTAAAATAAGAAAATCTATGTAATTTTTTACTTATAGCAAAGCGTCACTGAAAATTTGATATCATTATTTTTAAGACCCGTATTTCTAATTCTTACAGCCATAAACTACAGTGCTGCGAAACACAGTGCTGCTTCACTAACTTTTAACCCCTTAAGGGTTTTTGTATTGATATCATTACTTTTTATGGGTTAATGATTAAAATGTAAAATTAAAGGAGCATGTTAATGAATTTAAAACCCTGTATAAAAAGTGCAGTTTCATAGGTCACACCATATTCAATTTTACCTCAAGCAAAATAACAAACTAAATGAAATTTTAAAATTTTATGAAAAGTGATAAATAAAAAACTTTAAGAAAGAATATTTTTTGTGTGATAGATACGCGCAACATTACAAAGGCATAATATAGTATATTTTAAAAATGTCAAACAATTTCTACAAATACGAAAAAAAAAAAAAAAGTGTGAGGGAGAGAGAGAATAATTTTATTTTATTTTATATTCAATTTCTTTGGTTCAACTGTTCCTCTATTTCTTAAACAGTTCAACAGAACATTTTAAAATAAATGTTCAAAAAATAATTTGTCTACGAAAGTTTTTGTAAAAAAGTGTTATGAATAAGTTTCTAAAGAGCTCCATTCACCGCATAGATTTTGGTTAGATAAGAAAAATTAAACACAAGTTTTTAAATGGTCAATCGAATGAACAAAAGATTGAAATTTTGTTATTTTTTAATTGGAGATGTGTAAAGTAAAATGTTGTAAGGATTTGACAGTAATTTTCCAAAATACGTAACACCATGAGGGTGGGGTTCAGATCCTCCTTTGGAAACTCTGATAATTCTAAAAAATATACTTAATCAATTTGAGGGAGATTTTGTTTGGTTTAAAATTAATTCAGATGAGGAAAATAGGAGAGGGGCAATCAGTTAGACCACTTTGAAATTTTAATCGGGAAAACGTTTTTAGAAAATGTTCTGTTGAATCTAAATTTATAAGATCTGGTTAAATATACTGTAAATAGTTTTCACCTTTTTCCTAGTATTTCATAATCCCGTTAGAATCCTTGAAAATTTTCAAAACGTGGTGAAGGGATTTTGAACATTGCATCATTTTCTAAAATTGGGTTATGGGGGTAAAAAGTGTACTTAGAGATCTAACTTTAAAATTTTAAATGATAAGGATTTTTTAGCACTTCGAGAAATCTTCTAAATACAATCACTTAAAATATTTCCAGCGATACTTTTTTTAGGTTGGTTGGTAGTATGTTTTAAGGCCAACTGACTACGCTAGGGTCCTAGGCCTATAGGTAGTATGGCCTCCATGAGGTCTTTCTAAGGGGTCGAAGCTCGTATTTAAGCGAGTTTCGGAGAAAAACACGGAAGGAACGGCTAGGTCAAAGAGTGCGGGAAGGGATCAAATCCGATATTTCTCATCCACCACTTTTGAGCGCAGAACCGCTCGGCCACTGGTGGGGCATTTTTAAGGAACTTATATATATATTTTTTTTTTCTAAAAGTCCTATCTTCATCCCCAAATCTATCGGAAACGCCTCGAAATTTTTGAAAATTATAAAAATTGGGGAAATTAAATTCGAGTCTTTAAGTAAGAACTGTCAATGAGCTCTTAATCCCCCTAATTCCCACCCTATTTGAAATTATACTGTTTGCTTTCTACGGTTCCACTATCGCAATACAGCTTCAACTTCTTTTCTTTTCTTCTTCTTCTTCTTTTTTTTTTTTTTTTTTTTTTTTTTTTTATTTTAAAGATGCGCTTTTTGTTACTCCCTATTTTCAAAATTTCCAAATTTTTTTCAAATATTTCCAAACAAAACAATGATTCTCCAAACTGATTATGCCCCCACCCCCTGTTTATAGGTCTTTAGAATTTCCAAAGTGTTCTCGAGACACGGGGGGAAGACTTTAAACGAAAAAATTCTTTCATATTTTTCTAAAGAATAATTACAGAGAAAAACATTTTTTTATTAAAATGTTGTTTTGTAAAGGCCTTTCCATCAAACTAACAGAAGATCCCCCCCCCCTCCCCCCAATTTTCACATTTACAAATTAAAATTTGCCCATGTCTGACTCCTTGTGCCACCCCCACCCCCTTCGCCCACCATACATATTTGTTTTCTTCTTAACTAAACAAAATCCCGTAAAAATTGTCGAAGGCGTATTTTACAGTTTTTAGAAATTCCGAAAATTACTGGATATAGAAAAACAAATTGAATAATACGTATTCGACACTGTTTTTCAAGATTTTGTATGAACTTCGGAAACACACTTTTCTAAAATAGATTAAATTAAATTAATGAAAACATCCTACAGAACAACTTGATTAGCTTTTTATATAATACAAAATGAAGTTAAATCAGTTTGATTTAAAGTTGCTTTCCTAAAAGAATTTGCGATTTTTATAATCTAATGCAAATACAAGTTCTTGTAACAATCTTTGTGTTATCAGTAAGTTTAAGCCAAGGCAAAATCATTTAATTTAGTATAAGTATTAATTGTTATTTTTGTTGGTTTGATTATCAATCGTTGTTATTGTTGGTCGACTTTTAAGTTTTTAAACTGATTAGTTTTTGCAAAGCGAAAGCAATTACTTATTGTAATTTTACTTAATTTTTTGTGTTTTAGTTAAAAAATTAAATTTACCTCAATTCACCTTCAGCAGTTTACCTCGTAACACTTTTAATGTTTTATGGATATTGTGTAGTAAGGCTATATTAAAAAAAAAGTGATAGTTAAAAATAAATAAATAATAAAAATAAATAAAAATTAAAAAAAACCTTCTTTGTATTGAAAATAAACATCCTTAAATACCATTTGAACCACAAGTCCATTTATTTTATTTATTTATTTATTTATTTATTTATTTATTAATAATATAATTCACCAAAAAATATTCCTGAAAAATTTATATTTTTTTAGATTATAAATCTTTATTATTTAAAAATTTATATTTTTTAATTATATTTTATTACTCAAATTCCATTATTTGAATGAAAAACTGAGTTACATTTTAAATTATCTTTTTTATTGACTAATTATCAGGACATTTGGCGACTGTTTTCGATTTGGAGTATATGGCTTGCCGGGATAATATGCAAGCAGCAACTTTGGAAACAGGTTGATTTGGAAATATCGACGACTAGGCGGGATAAGGCTGACTAGCATCTTTGAAAACTGAAATTTAAAAAGAAAAAAAAAACGCACTCAAATTTAATGCAATCTATTTTAGAAGTAATGAATTGAAAGATTTGCCAGGTTATTTAAAACTTTGGTCTTAGAATGTTAATATTTTCAGGACAAGAATATATATATATATATGTATATTTTACTCACTTATTAATAAAAGTGTATTTGTATAAAAAATATCTATATTAATATTTTAATTGGTCAACTAAATAGATTCTATAAGATATGCAATTAATATTCAAATTACAATAAACAAGTTTTCAAATTCATTGCTAATCTTTTTTACAATAATAACTATCCATTAAATTTCATAAAGTTTTACACAAATAATTTTAATAAATGTTTGCGATTGGGGTGATAGCTGCGGAAAGGTTTCTTCACTTACGGTTCTTGGTGTCTGGTAGTGCTTGCTGATGAAGACTCATGGCCAAAGTCCAACTTATGGAACGCCTTATGTCGAAATGCAGCTACTTGGTGCTGAGCGACTCGGAGAGTTTGGACTATGATATTGGAACATCGGACAAGACAGCGCCAGTATTGAGCCACTACATGTGAATCATCTGCTTTTGCTCTAAAGACCTATTTCTACATTGCAGTAAGTTCAGTTCAATTCAATATCCTTTTGCCTTTCAGGTCTGGGTGGGAACATGACGATCTAGGATGTCCTTTTTATTAAATTATTTTTATCACAAATATCAACTTTGTAGTTTTTGGATTATTATATCAATATTGTTATATCTAATTTACATGAAGATTGTTATATATAATTTGCCAGTAATTTATTATTGATTTTGTTGGGTGTATGCTAGTTTCGCCATGTTTCCGAAACCTGTTAGGCCTCTTTCAATTTATTGTCTGTTCTGCTGCTCCCACCCACTGTAGAGGAAGCGGCTGGGTGTTTTTCGCATGTAGTGTTGTTTTTTACAATTGTTCATCGTTACTATAATTCGATACTTTTTTAACGCTTTTTCTTGTTATCCACGCCCAAATTTCTTCAAGTTTCTACATATTTTCAAATTTATATATATATGTATATATATATATATATATATATATATATATATATATATATATATATATATATATATGTGTGTGTGTGTGTGTGTGACGTATTCTTTTACTCCATGTCACATAATATCTCTAATGAAGAGAGGCTTTCGCTCATTAACGAGTCCAAGGATTATAGACAGTCGTTTATTGGCCCATCTTGCACATCTTAAAGGTTATAGTCCAGGATTTAGGTCTGAGCATGTTGAACCTCGGAGCCAAGGAGAACGACGGCAGCCGTGATTACATCGCGTTACCTCCCGGGGCCGTTATTTTGACGTGATTTTACTAGGCAAGAGCACACACGGAGAGAGGTCTCAAACCCAGCGCGTTTTCTCTTAAATATCGGTATTTTTGGCGCGAAACCTCACCCCTCCTTCGTCTAATCATTGGCTATTAACTTAATGATTCACAATTTAGCTTGTGTCCGGATTTCTAGGATTAATTAACATACATCACTTAACCACAGGAAACTGCAAGTTGCATTTGTTCAGCACTTTATTATCCTAAAATTCGTTCACTTTTATGACTTTCGCATTATGATCGTGCATTGTAATAAAACTTACTTTACAGGGGATACTATAGAATTAATTTCAAGTTAAGAATTTCTAATGGGATTTTCTTTAAGTTATTACTGACTGTTAATTTAAAATAATAAAATAATAATTTAAAATCTTACCTCTCTTTATCCTTTCATATATATATGTTTTATGCTACGTATAACTTTTTAAACGCAGATAATAAAAAAAAATCATTATGATTAAATATAATTTTTTGACATAATTACTAATAAGACAGTGAATATTTTTTTCAGTAATATCAAATAAATATAAATAAAAGGATAGAAACTAAACTTTATTTGCTACCAAATTTAATCAGTTTGGTACAAACAAGTGCTCATGAGGCAATCGTTTTTTAGAAGAGCAAAAATTCAAGGAAATTAATAAATAATAATTTACTCTTCCTAAACAAATGAACTTTAGATACAAAAATGTCTGTAATTTTTAGGGTGATCTGTAACTTTTATTAGATTATATACGCTCCTTAACATCGATTAAACAATGAATATTTTCATAACTCAGAATTACTTTTTTATTCAAAATCGTTTAACCAACTATAAATAGAATTTCGAAATTATGTCTCAATCTGAAAATTATAAGTTTTTTTTTTTTTTTTTTCCTTATATTATTCTGAAATTTTTCCTCAGCTTATATAAGTTTCAGAAAAAATGTCCTTTTATTTCGACTAAATGATTTTGCAAAATGCCATTTATCTGAATATATTTATGTCAAAATTTTAAAATTGATGCCGCTTTATTTTCTACAAAAAACTACAAAATTTATGAGAAAAATAAATTTAAAGTGAACATTTTTGAAACTCAAACGTTGACTGGTAATCCTTTTACTATACCGCATAACATTAAAAAGAAAAAAATAGTCTTCTTAAGTGGATTGTTGGTGCATCTTTTGTATTATTATGTTATGATTATCGAGAATGTTGTCTAAGGATCAACTTTTAAAAAGAAAAACATAAATTCTGATGGGTATTTTGAGTAAAAATTATCATACCCAACTTTCTTTTTTTTTTTTTTTTTTAAGAAATTAGCATATGTGTATCATTTTATCACATCATATAAACATATACACTTGGGTAAACTTGGGTAAAAAAAGAATATATATATATATATATATATATTAATTATTTGTCTAAATTTAATGTAAGTTTAAAATATACTCAAAATAATAATGCACAATTAAATAAATAAATTATAATTTAATTTGTATTACCCGGAGTAATTTTTCTAAATATATTTTAATAAATATTTCAAAGGTAAGTAATACGGATTGCTGTGAGTAATAAATATTAAATTAAGACAATTCTGCGAACAAATGAAGAAAAATATTATAATAGATGTTATTATTTACAACAAGATGAAAAACATTAGTGATGATTGAAACTGATTGAATATGATTGATATGAACTGATTGAAAACACATTAGTCGGTTTACCTTCAAAAAAGAGCAACTGTTTGGGCGAGTATTAAAAAATTATTAAATGGCAATCCAAATTTCGAAATTATAGTTGATTCTAGGTATATTAAAATGTGTAGAATAGTTCATAATACTGCCACCTAATATCACTTAAATAAACAAATAAATAAATAAAAAATCATTGCAAGAACTTACAATAATTATACGCAATATTTTAGTAATTGTCTGTAAATAGATGGATGAGTTTGAAACAGGTAATGAAAGAAGTAAAAATAAAAATTCAAATTTTTTTATATTTTTTTAGAAACTGAGATATATATTTAAATACACTTTTCCTTCACCCTCTTCCATGAAACGATGACAAACTTCAGATTTAATTAACATTTACAAATAATAAATAGATAAATCGTAATTATAAAGCTATAAACTCAAGAACTTTAAATTTTGAACGTTTTTATTGTTATTATTATTACCGTTTATGGTACAGTGTATCAGCATTAAAACACACGCGACCATAAAAAAAATCATTTCATTATTTATTTCATTATTTATTTATTTAATTAGTTGCATAGATATAATACTTATTAATTAAGCTTATATATATATATATATATATATATATATATCGTCTTATCTTGATGCTACAATTTATTTAACATTGTATATCATTGACATATCCTTATAACGTAAATATTCTGTAAGAATAACGTACAATTTCTATGGAAATTTGCATTTCTGCTATGTAATGTACGTTTTTGCATGAATATTTTCTTTCTAAATATCGTAAAATTGCATACGTAGGTAAAGAACTTAACATTGTTAGTTAAATAAACTAAATACACTCTTACCTGCGCACACCTCTAATATTGTTACCAATATTTAATTTTTAGTATGTTTCACCCCTAAAAAAACAACTATAGTATATTGTGGCCATCATTAACTTTATTTTATATTTTCCACGGAAATTCATTCAGTGCCAATTATCCATTAAAATTATCATACGTCAAAATTAATTTCCATGATGATTGTAAACTATTGTATTCTCAGAAAAGTACAACAATAAATCTTGCACTAAACACCATTTTGTGTTCTATAGACCAGAGATTGCCAACTTTGGCATCATGGACCTCGAAATTCTCGATGTAAAATCTCATGGAAAACTAAATTACATATAGAACCCTTTTTTTTTTTTTTTTTTTTTTTTTTTCGCATCCTCATAATTTTAAAAGGTATACTTAGTTATTTTTTTTTTATTATTATATTAGCAAAATTATTATTTATTTTTCACCTATATATAAATTAAACTTCAAATATTTTATTTTGACACAAAGTAGCTATTTAGGAATTATTTAGCTGCACAATGAAAGGTATTCTTTTGTGCTATAAATTACCCGATATTTATTTAACAAAAAACATATTTAAAGAGATATTATTCTGAAGAAACCTTTAATAGTCCTCTAAATTCTTATAAAAGGAGATGTGAGGTAAAAGATGACATCATAAATATCAATTATGACTTAATGCAAATAATCCGTACGTTTTTAACACACAGGAAAATATTCAAAGATGTAAATCCCTTTAAATATGGCTTCATTTTTTTCCCGAGAACGGAAATAAACCTCTCTTTAAATAAAATTTAATATTTATGATTTTGGAAGTCACGAAATTTCAGTTTTTTTTTTTTGTTGTTGTTTTTTTTTTTTTCTCTTGAGTATTAAAAGATTTATTTCTCCATCGCAAAGAAACTGGAAATCATTTGCCATTCGCAATATTCTAAAGATCATTTAAGCCTGTTTGAAGAAATTTCAAAATTCTTCTCATGATTTTCGATAATGTTGCATACTTTTTCAAATGCTTCATGAAAAATAAATAATCATCCCATTTCGTCCAATGCTTTCGCATATTTTCATAGGATTGTTAATTATTTTTATATGTAAATTCAAATGCAGTGGTTGAAAATAAAAAGTATTTCATATTTTCAACACGAGGATTATCATAATCTAAAAGGTTGTAAAATTTGCGAATAAACATTTTTTTTTTTTTTATGTTTATTTATAGATGCTTACAAAAACAATGTTCGAAAATTTAAGATTACACCCTTAAAACTATTTCCATAATATTTAAAGGAAAATATATTTCTGTAGATCAATATTGTAACATACGTATCGATAACTGGCGTTGCACTCACAGTACTTTCTCTTACCCAGCAATTCTATTACAACATATTATTACAGTTAAGGGACTACTGAATTTCAGCATTTCCAAAGTAATTTAAGAACAGTTAAAAATTGTTTTAGGAACAGTTTTGTTTGGCATGCATTACTATGTTAAGTAAGGGGATATTTACCGACCTCTCACGCCAATATTTTATCAACAATCTCATATATATATATAGAACTATTTGGTGCACATAATCACGGTATGTTGCCGCTTTGTCTGCAGTACTCATATCGGCCTTGTTTACCTGACGAAGGGTCGTGTATTCTTTCGACTCGAAACAATTATTGCGAGTATTTTGTAGTTTACAGTGTTTATTCAAAGTTCTTTACTTATTATTAATTATTTTTAACGCGTTCGCTACCGATCTCACGTGACTAATATTTGAAACGGCGTTTTTTTCCTTTAACCTGCCGATTATGTTTGGCGTATTTCGCAAGAGCGCTACATCGCCAGATGTTATGGTTTTTGTGTTTACCTTTGCTTGTTTGCGTCATGCGTTACATCATTACGCTGTATGACGTCAAACGCATAAAATTCCTCTTCTCGGTAAAAGAAAACTGTGGAGTTAATGAGTAATAAGTTAAATTTCCATAGCAAATAGTTTCGTTTGTACTGAGCAGATAAAATATTAAATCACTGACGTCATCACTTCGATCGCGTACTGAGCATACGTGTTTTATTAGAGAGATAAGTATTCTATTTTGAAATACCCTTCCGTGGAGGATCAAAATTGCGATGACATCCGGACCACTTCTAGGGGTGAGTCCCAGAACGTCGTCAATCGCCCATTGCGTAGCACTAGTGCGGCGTAAAACCCAACCAACCGTCTATTTTGAAATATGAATATTTGTTATGTTTGCGTTAGTATTGTTTGGCTGGTTGAATAGAGTTGTAATGTAAGAGGTGCTTTTGAATTTTAGAGGTTGGTTGGTTGGTGGAGTTTTACGTCGCACTATAGTGCTGTGCAATGGGAGATTGGCGACTGTCTGGGTCTCACCCCTAGAGGTGGTCCTCTACGGAAGTCATGACTCTCTCGCTTTCTAGACCCCGAGAGTTATAATTTTTATGGGAACATGGAGGACATTGCGGCCACGATAGATTTTACGTGCACCAGCCACCATTAGTGTACACGACGGTCTTTGGCAGGCTCGAGTACGAAACCCGCAATCTTTCAATTCTGAGCCCGACACTCTACCGACTGGGCTACCGTGGTCCTGAATTTTAGAAGCATATTTTTGAATTTTATGCTAATATAGGTTGCTACAGTACAAAATTTTGCATATTTGTTAATTTCATGCATTTTAAAATGGGGGTATAGTGAACAGATCAGAGTACCATTATTATAGAGAATCGCTAAAATTTGCTATAATTATCCAGTTGCGGATGTATTTTTTCATTCCTAACAAATGAGGACTATAAATAAAATATTAATGATAAATAATTTATTTTATACAATTTTTGAAAACTTAGAAAAATTCCTTTAAAATAAAGGTTGTCCCCAGAATCTTTAGTGTCGCTTCGATCACATCGATTAATCGCATCGTTCTTCAAGTTTCGGTTTAACACATTCGCTGCCAATCACGCGACAGAGCGTAACGTGGTGCTGTTAACAAAGATCCAATCACGCGCTGACGCGTGATGTGGGGTGATGTCTCAATAGCCAGTCACGCGCTAGCGCGGGAAAATCCTTCACTTATTATTCATTATCCAGTTCATTTGGTATTGCATGTAGGATATTTCTGCTGGTATTGGCATGAGATGATTAGAAACTATATATAAATAATCGTGGTCTCGAAATTAATATTTTATTTTTTATTAAAAAACAATCTTGTGATATGAGTTATACAGATGATAGTGCAGGACCTTCTTCGCGCCCGAAAAAAAGAAAAGTTCAAAATAATAAGGCTTTAACGAATGATGAAATAGCAAATCTGTTGGCTGAGATATCGGACGAGTACCCGAGTGATTTTAGTTACAACAATGACAGTGACGAGGAATTCTTTATGAAAATTTATGGAAAATTATCGAAATTATGGAAATTTTCGCTAGTGCTCGTATACTTTTACTGCCGACTGTACCAAATAAACGTCATAAATATGGTATTAAGTTGCACACGATCACAACTCCTCATGGTATAGTTCTGAAATGTATGGTATATACAGGTATGTTGGATGATTCTGGTGGAAAAGGACATGCACAAAAAGACAAAAAGTCGTTATGGATTCACTTGTATGCTGGATGTAGGACATAGCGTATTTATGGACAATTATTATATCAGCTATGAACTGGCAAAATGTCTTGCTAATATTAAAACTCATTGCACTGGGGCAATCAGAAAGAACAGGAAGACATTTCCGAAAGAGGTAAACGTAAAAAAACTAAAGAAAGGGCAAACTGTAGCAAAGTATGCTAATGGTGTGATGATTGCAAAGTGGTTGGATAACAGAGACGTCACTTACATTTCCAATGAATATAAAAATATGGTGGAACATACAAACAAAAAGGGTGAAATTAAATCGAAGCCTCTACCTGTAATTCAATATAATAAATTTATGGCCGGTATTGATAAGCTGATCAGATGCTTGCTTATTAACTTTGTGAGGAAAAAACAATGAGGTTGCCCACGAAAATATTTTTGCATATTTTGCAACTGATGATGAACAATTCCCATTTGATATATAATGAGTATTCCAATGAAAATACATCACTGTATGACTATCGTTTATCCGTGATACGAAGTTTACTGAAACAGCCATCTGTTCTTCGTTCTTCTGTATGTGATCAGTCAGAATCTGAACATGTACTCATTACGCGGGGAGAAAAAAAATGCCGGAAAGATTGTGAGAAAGCAATGCAAAAGTTGCTATTCACAAGAAAAACGTAAAGATACAATATATGTCTGCAAATTTTGTGAAGGATCTCCCGATTACTTCTTAGATTGTGCAAAGATAATACACAAATAAAATTCTTAATGTATCTTTTGTAATAATGCCGTTCTAATTTTCTTGTAATAAATTCATTTGTAATATGTATAATTGTTTGTAGTACAGATTTTTATAAAAATATTGCGTACTGTCACTTATTTTTCATATTTTGACTCAGTTTTTACATGCCACACGCCAGCACGTAATGTGGCATTTGGGCAAGAATTTTACATATAGTTAATGATTTAAAATGAAACTATATATTGTATTTATAGCTGTTAAATTATTGCAGATAAAAAAATATTAATTTTAGTAGTTTTATTTTTTATGTTTATTTTTATGTAGAAGTTTTATTTTTTATTTGTGATTAGTTACGATTTCGTAATTATTTCGTTTTTTTTTTTTTTTTAATTCTATTTTATGAAAATTTTCTTTTTGTTCTAGTATGTATTTTTTTTCCCCCAACGTGTTTTGTTGGGTTAGATCGCCGAAAAGCTCGCTTTCGTACTCCGCCAGTGGAGGGTTGCTTTTCGGAACACGATGCGGAACGACGCCGTCTTAGTGATTTTCGAAATTTCACCAAGCGGCAATTTAAAGTAATTTTTTCCGTGTAAAACAATACGTCACATAACGCGCCAGCGTTAAATCGGCAGCGAATATAGTAATATAGTCCCAATTCTGTATCTAACAACAATATTGTTATGTGTAACCCTGTTCAAGAATGATAAATACCATTACATGTCCGAGAAATATCATTACACTTTCAAAAAATCTTAAAAAATAAAGTAACAGATATATGAACTTACCGGTTATTGTATTCAATACAAAATTTATAAAGTTTTACACATAAAATATTCAGAAAAATTCAATGTGCGCGCCATTAGTAGCACGCAAAATATCCAGTCGGTAAGAGATTGCTAACTATGTTCTCTTCTGCATTGCAGAATTGGCAGTCTATAAAGCTGCTGTAATTCGAGCTTTCCGTTCGGTGGTGTCAATAATTGGACATTTGTACACAACGTTCTTTACGTACACAATGATTTTCAAATCCCCAATTTCGGGTATTCTGCGCATTAACAAGTGCCGATAGGTGAAAAGTCGCTTCATTCGAAAACATTACACGTTCCAGAAAATTTCTATCGTCATTCATCTTTCTTAACATCACGGCTGAAAAACCTTAGTTACAGAAAACTTTTAATTTTTGCATTGAATATCATACACGGTAAGTTTATATCTTTAAAACTTTATTTTTTATGATTTTTTGAAAGTGATAAATATACTTCTCGGACACCCTGTACCATATTCTATATGAAACATGCTACCGAGTATATTAAATGTTAAGATGATATAATTGAAAGATGTTAAAACATGATATTTCGTCTATAGTCGCAAGGGATTTGCATATTTTTGCAAGCTGTTACAAAAGAAACATTTTGAGAATCCTCACAAAATATTTCATGTAATACCTTTATATGGCACATATACAATTCCGAATTTGTACTTTCGACTAACATCTGTTTTTGAGATTTGTTGATAAAACACTCGCTGATAATCTCTAAAGACCTAATTTTTAAATTCAGGTATCTAAACAGGTAGTTATATCAAAACTCAGAATCAAAATTTCGATTATAAAACCATATTTTCTTTACCATATATAGGTAAGATAAAGTAATTTATTTATTATATATAAATATATATCGTAAAAAAAGAAGTAGAGAGCAACAACAAAATTGAGGATAAAATGCAACAACATTCCACAAGAACTCTAATGAATTAAGATATAACTATAATAATTGTAATACGATACTAAATAATAAGAATACCTATTAATAATTTTAAAATGGATATGAAAAATCCACTAGTATGAATTTTAATAAATATATAAAAACAATCTTAGAACTTACTTAATATAACACGAATGAAAGATTCAACTATATTGCACTTATAAAGAAGGAACATATACAAAAGAAGATACTTGATTTATAAATATAAAATAGTCATGGGCGCTCCTCACGGCCAATCATTTACAAATTGAAACCATATGAACAAATGTAATTTTAAAATTTGGAAAAGAAAAAAACCGCTCATACTGAATAAATAAATCTTCAGGGTTGGAGATATCTCCAGTGAGAGATAAAATAAAAGTTTTCACTTTTAAATTAATTAAGAAAAACGAAGTTGTACTAACACATAATAAATATAAAATAAACCTATCTTTACTTCGTAGTCGTTCTGAGATCTTTCAGCGCCGGGCACCCGGGCCTCTTCGGAGAACGTTAACACTGTGATGGAGTCTTGGGTCTCGAAAGCGGCGCAGTGGCCCCAAATAGTTGAAAGATCAACAAGGAAACAGCCAGAGACCCAAGACTCCATCACAGTGTTAACGTTCTCCGAAGAGGCCCGGGTGCCCGGCGCTGAAAGATCTCAGAACGACTACGAAGTAAAGATAGGTTTATTTTATATTTATTATATAAAAGTTTTCATTCAATAGAAAGCTATTTTAGGGAGGCATACTATTGTACAATCGGTAACAAAAGTCTCCGAACACTAGCAAAAATTCCTATTTAAAAAAAGTACACTAAATACAGTTTTGTTAAACCAATCCTTGTCGAATCCTGTTTTTAGACTTACTAAGAACAGGATTCCACAAGGATTTATTTACCAAAACTGTATTAAGTGTACTTTTTCTTACATAGGAATTTTTGCTAGTGTTCGGAGACTTTTGTTACCGACTGTAAGAATCGCAATCACAAGTCGGATCGTACACTCCGCAACAAAGTATCCGAGCACTAGCAATAATCCCCGTCTTGAAAAAGTACACTTACTACTGTTTTGTTAAATAAATACTTGTTGAGTCAATGTCTTAGTCTGTCTAAGAACATGATTTGACAAGGATTTATTGAACAAAGCAGTATTAAGTGTACTTTTTTAGACAGGTATGATTGCCAGCGCTCGGATACTTTTGCTGCGGAGTGTACGATCCGACTTGTTTGCCTCTCTTAAGCAATGTACTATAGTAAAGACGTACCTTGCAAAGAAATGCAAATTTAAAACAATGAGGAAAAATCAAAAGACAGAGCTTATTAAAACTAAATAGTAACACAAACGACATGTCTGGAATCAGTGAATTAAACTTAAGAGTTGTAAAAGCGAATCTCGAAGATATGTTGAAGCATTAAAAGTGACCAAGAAATAAACACAGTTAATACAACTTACTTTAAATACTTAGATAAACCTATTTGCAATGCTATAACAAATTAAAAGTATCTCAAAAATTATTAATTAAGTAGTATAGACTAAATATTTTAAATTACTAATTTCAATCATAAATACGGTTTCCAAACATTGTAGTTATGAAACACAACGACATCTATCGAGCAAATTCATATTTATATATGATTTCTATGGCAAAATGTTATAATATTTTATACATTTTCTTTTAATTAAAAGGCTATAGATTAGTGATTATTTTCATACATTAATGTTGTAATTAAACTGTTATGATTAAAACTTTTAATACTTAACACGTTCACGCCGGCGTGACCCACTGGTGGGTCACAGCTACAGTCGGCAGCAAAAATATGCACTAGCAGTAATCTCTGTCCAAAAAAAAAAAGTACACTTAATACTGCTTTGTTAAATAAATCCTTGTGGAGTCATGTTTTCAGTCAGTCTAAGAACACAATTAGACAAGAACAAAATTGAACAAAACAGTTTTAAGTGTACTTTTTTGATGTCGGAATTACTTGCTAGTGCCCGGATACTCTTGAGTAGACTATGTAAATAAAATGCTCCGGCGTGAACGTGTTGAACTATTAAAAAAAAAAAAGTAATTAACTCTGGAAATTTATGAAATTCTCCCTAATTTAAAAATTTATCATTATATTCACTGTTTTATAGCATATTATGATATTACGTACTTTTTATGCAAAATCTATTAGTATGATTAGAATTAATTTTTATTGTAGTATGCAACAAATTTCGAAAAGTTAGATTAAATAGAGTTTATTGAAATTTTATGTTTCCGACTGAGTGAAAATAATGCCTGGACCGGGAGTCGAACCCCGGAACTTTGCCTTACAAGGTCAAGGCTCTACCAATTGAGCTATCCAGGCCGACACCCCGTTCAGCATTACTCACTCAGACATCCTTTAGGCAGAAACATCTCTGGTCTATCAAGTAGATAGCTCGACAGAAATAAGCCGCAGGAAATGGAAAACACCATTAGATAATGGGAGAAAGAAATACAATTTTTAGTAAAATCACATAATCACACATCCGGGGTTCGACTTCCGGTCCAAGGTTATTTTCACTCAGTCGGAAAAATAAAATTTCAATAAATATGATTTTCTTCCACAGTTGATTGTGTGATTTTGATAAAAATTGTAAATAGAGAGTTTAATTAATATTACTAGTATCGCCCAGTGGTCGAAACTCGACCACTTTTTTGCAAAGCAACGTAAACAAAGTTATTGCCTTGTCCTAAATGGAATTGAATTGCAACACAGCTGCGGCCATTGTTTGTCGGTAAGCACTTTAACTGAATCAGAAGAGTTTTACTTAATATATTTCTCTAAGTTTGGTACGCTGTAGATGTTAAGTCTTTCCTGAAATGAGAGGGTATCGCAACGTGGAAATATTTCAGTGATGCAAATCAAAAGCTAATCGGTGCCATGTCAAACCAAGGTTCAACCAAATATCAAATTAGGTTAAATTAATTCCATTGGTTCGTAAATTACAGTGATTGAACTCGGAAAGACAGATATTTTTCAAAAATGGTCGAATTGAGTTCGGGAAATCTTAAAATGTGTAACTTCATCGAAAACCGAAAATCTAAATTTTTTCTGAATCTTATACTTTCTTCTAATATATGCAGAGGAAAGAATAATAAATCCACTTTTTAAAGAATAAATAGTCAGTTTCAATCAATTGAAATGAAAGGAAATCACAAAACGTGTAAATTCCTCGAAAACTGGAAATCAAAAGTTTTTCCGTATCTTCTACTTGCTTCTTATTAGGGCTGTGTCGATTAATCGATTAATCGGTTCCGTTATTCGATCAATGCTTTGTCCCGATCAATTTTTTTAATCGAGTTAATCGGCTCGATTAATTCGATTAAAAATTTTCAAAATCCGATTAAAATTTGCAAGCTACGAATTAAAGTAAACATGCTGTACGGCCTACAAAATATTTTTTCACATATTTTGCTAACAAACATTCTAAGGAACATCCATCAAATAATGAAAAAGCAAATAAATGAATAAAAATAAAACATCTCAAAAAACGTTGTTGCATTTTTGTTGATAGAGAGAAGGGGGAGGACAATTATTAAACAAAATCCGCTTCATGTGCATGCTGGAGCAACACTACCTGTAGCCTTCTACAGAAAGTGTTGGCTAGGGCAAAAGTATTTTCAGACACAAGAAGTTTAAAAAAAATGGAAATGCTCAAGATTAAAAAAAGAGAGAGAGAGAAAAGATTGAGATTTCCACTATCCCTCTGTTAGAGGAAATGTCAACAGAGATTCACAATCTTTAAGCGTTTATTGTCTGTTCAGAATTGCTGATAGTAACTATTGAAGTAGAAACAGAAAATAACATTCTGTGTTCTAGTCCGAAGTGACAAAGAAGAACTGAAATATAAAAACATTGAAGAAATTGAGATTTTTATAATAATGATATGGAATTTTGAGAATTCATTTAAAAATAGTGACAAGCGAGATGGACAAGGCCTGCAAATATAAAACTAAAATATGTATATACTCATTTAATATTTCTTTCAAAATTAGTTAAAAAATTTATCTCTATATACAGTCGGCTGCAAAATTATTCGAGCACTAGCAATAATCCTTTCCAAAAAAAAGTACACTTAATACAGCTTTGTTAAATAAATCCTTGTCGAGTCATGTTCTTAATCAGTCTAAGAACATGATTCGACAAGGATTTACTTAGCAAAACAGTCTTAAGTGTACTTTTTAAACATAGGAATTATTGGCTAGTGCTCGAATAATTTTGCAGCCGACTGTATTAAAAAAAAGTAACTGTCCCTGGCGTCAACTTTTTTTTGTCTGAGACAGCATCTTCTCGCGGAGGGCAAAGTGCTCTGCATCATGAGAGGTATCAGTGTATTCCGACTGCTTCAAGGAAGGCATTTCAGCTGCTTAGAAATTTCTATCATTTTAATTAACGAAGTTTTTAAGAAAAACGTCGGGTTTATGAAGGTACTCTATTTGCCACCGGTGGGAAAAGTTTCTCTTATGACGTTTTTTTTTTTTAGTGTCTCTGACGTCACTTTCCTCAGGAAAATTAAAATGTGATCAATGGTGTAAAAAAGAAAATTGAAATATTAGCATCTTTGAGATGCTCGAGAGACGAAAAAAATTATTTAGAATAGCAAAACATGAAAATAACCGATATTTTAAAAACATTAAGTAAAAATTTAACAAAAATGAAATGAAAATTGGTTTATATTTTTATTTTATTTTATATTATTAGTTAAGTTTATACTATTAGTTTAGTTTATATTATTAGTTTATATTTTAACGTTAGGCGAAAAAGATTTAGTAATGAATATAATAATTATATTAAACAACGATTGGTATAAATTTAGAAGTTAAGCCCAGAATTTTTTTAAATGAAATTTAGGAGACAACAACATAGATTACTTTATATAAAGATTTAGTTTTTTCACTCAAAATATATTTAAAATGATGGATCTTTACTATGACCAATTTAGTTATTTTTAAAATTTAGAAATGAAGAAACTCGTACGTTTTTCGCCAAGGATTTCATTTACGCAACCACAATAGCCATTTTAACTCTAGCCATGCATTAAATACAGAGAAAAAGGTACTTACGTATTAACGCCACCGCAGCTAGGTACAACTATAGTATCTCCCCACAAGTGAATTTAGCGATTTTTATTGGACGCCGTTTTGAACGATAACGATGTCGTTCTGGACTCTTTGAGATATAATATGGCAGTCTGCATGCTGCTTATTTTGGATTTATGATTTTATGATTTAGCTTATGATTTACGATTTAGCTTATGATTTTTAGATTTATGATTTAGTCATAATCGCCAAATGCAGTTGTGGGGAGATACTATAGATATTCACTCTGATAAAAAAGATTCCAAAAGATGTCTCGCTGTCCCCTTATGTCTCTTCTGTGCGAACAACAAGATTACTCTATTGGCGCATTAGCGCAACTTCTGCTGCGGTGGCGTTAATACGTAAGTACTAGTGCTGGACGATATCAGAAATTAAATATCGCGATATATCACCAAGTTAATATCGATATTAGTGATATATTGCGATATTTCTTTCAAGGCAGGAAAAAGTAGACATTTGTTATTTTTTAAAGACGTATGCACACGAATTTTAAAGTATACAAGTACAGAGTGTTTTCCATGTATTTTCTGGTATATTACTACCATAACTTTATCATTAAAAAAAAAATCATAAAAAGTGAATTAATGTTTTGTGTTTCTTATAACTTATACTATTGCTTTTTAGTATACCTCTGTATAGTTTATCCTCTATTCTTCCCATTTTAAGCTTTAATTATTTTAAAAACATATTTTAACACAGCTAATAAGTGATCTGTGTTTTATTTGTACCAAGTATATCAAAATTCATAATTCTACTAAAAATAAAGCTTCAGAAAAATTGTCTTAAGATGTAGGTATTAAATAAAAATGAAAATCATTTTAAATAGTTCAGAATTGCCATTATAAATAGTTCAGAATTGCCATTGAATACACCTTTTTTGGTCGTAGAGAGTAATATTTTTTACTTAAAACTCTTATATGCATCCTAAATGTCAGTTACTTGTCATTTTTATTTTTGTATCCTCTTACCAAATCATTTCAATATCTTTTAAATATATATGTTCAATTCACATTCGTAATAGTTTCACAATAATTGAAATTTGAATTACATATTATATATATATATATATATATATATATATATATATATATATATATATATACACTCATGGACAAAAAAATTAGCGCACCAAGAAATAATTGCGGGATCGTAACGAAACTTGGCATGAATGTACCTGTTGGGGAGATATGCAAATGATTAGAAATGCAGCGTGATTGCGCATTACGTATAGCCGGTAGAGGGCGTTTACTGTCGTTCTCTGTGAAGTATAAAAAAGGTAACCAAAGCTTATTTGAGTGTGCTGACTCGTTTACAAAGGAAGAGCTAAGGTAGACATACCATTACGTCGTTTTCGAAGACAATATGAGCAGCTGTCGCAGTTTGAGAGGGGGAGAATCATCGGCATGATGGAAGCTGGGTGGTCAGCTAGGCGAGTAGCTCGTCAATTAGGCCGCTCTGATTGTGTTGTGAGGAGGTGTTGGGACCAGTGGACCCGAGAGATGTCATGTACACGAAGACCAGGCTCAGGACGCCCTCGACAGACCAGTCGTCGGGAAGACCGCCAAATCGTAAGAAATGCACCCGTACAGCCAACTGCTTCATCGGCCGCCATCCAGGTTGAGGTAGCACCTTCACAAGGGGGCCCTGTGTCCTCTTGAACCATACAAAGGCACCTGGCTGAAGGACATTTGGTATCGCGGCGTCCATTACATGTGCCGTCAATAATACCCACCCCCTCTGCTCCGTTTGGAGTGGTGTCACACTCGACGGGGTTGGATAGCAACCGAGTGGAACCACGTCGTGCTTAGCGACGAATCCAGATTCAATTTGGGCAGGGATGACTAACATGTACGTGTGTAGAGGCAACGGGGGGAATACCTCAATTCTGCCTTTTCTTTACAGTTGCACACTGCATCCACAGGTGGTGTGAAGGTATGGGGTGCCATTGCCTACAATACACGGTCATCCCTAGTATTGATCCATGGCACCATGACAGCCCAGCGGTATGTCCATAACATCCTGCAACCACATGTGTTGCCACTCATGCAACGGCTCCCAGGAGCCATTTTTCAACAAGACAATGCTCGGCCTCACACGGCAAGGCTGTCACAAGACTGTCTCCGCACTGTTACTACCCTTCTTTGGCCTGCCCGATCCCCAGATTTGTCTCCAATCGAGCATATCTGGGATCATTTGGGACGGCGAGTTGGGCATCCCACGAGTTTGAACGAACTAGAGGCAAGGTTACAGCAAATATGGAACGAAATGTCTCAAGACATCATACAGAACTTGTATGCCTCAATGCCCTATCGTATCGCATCGTGCATTCGCGCTAGAGGGGGTCCAACAGGGTATTAAATCCTCCGTTCTTTTGCCTTTTTCTTTGAAATAAATTCTCTTTTTTCTTTGTTTTTCTAATCATTTACTTATATCAAAGTAGTCATTACGTATGTAAAATTTCGTTTCATTTTGACGACTTCTTTTTGGTGCGCTAATTTTTTTGTCCATGAGTGTATATATATGTGTGTGTGTGTGTGTGTGTATACATTGTCAGCATAAAAATTATATTATTTAAACAAAATTATGTTTAAGTTTCATTTTGTTACTTAAAGTAACTCATTTTGCATTTAAACCAATTTTATTTAACATGTACGGCTTTAAAAATAAAATAAATAAATAAATGGAAAGAGAAAAAATAAATGCTACATAAAAAAGTAATAAACTATTCAATACTATATAATTCTATAAAGAAACTGTCACTGTAAAATTACTGAAGATAAAACTTATTTTACATCAGTTAGATAGCACCCTTTTTCCCTTCCCATGTTATCCAATGGGATTTTTGTCGCTTCGTTTTACAAAAATATTTTCTTCAAAAATGAACTTTTTCGAATTCTGTTTTTTGAATATTACTCTTTGAACAGGTCGTCTTTTAGCTTAGTGAGCAATT
Organism: Salticus scenicus; assembly: GCA_963930645.1. Taxonomy (NCBI): domain Eukaryota; kingdom Metazoa; phylum Arthropoda; class Arachnida; order Araneae; family Salticidae; genus Salticus; species Salticus scenicus. The sequence goes on along the minus strand of OZ005654.1, from coordinate 339,074,958 downwards.
TTTCGAAAAAATAAATTTAAATATTTTACTTAGAGATCCACACTTAGAGTCCATAAAATATTTAAATTAATTTTTTCGAAAAATTGCTCACTAAGCTAAAAGGCAACCCGTTCAAAGAGTAATATTCAAAAAAACAGAATTTGAAAAACTTCTTTTTTGAATGAGATATTTTTATAAAACGAATCAACGAAAATCCCATTGGATAACATGGGAAAGGAGAAAGGGAGCTATCTGACTGATGTACAGTTTTAATAAAAAAAATATTTTATCGAAATATTTAATAATAATAAAATAATATTTAAAAAAATTACATTCCATAATTGCTTATATTTTCAGAAGTTTTTTATTAAACGCTAAGAAAATTTGCAAAAAACTCTTCTAGTAGATATCAGTTCAGTGATGCCAGATGGTCGAAAATTATTTCCCCAAACAGGTCTTCAAATTTCCCCAAATCACGTTTTTTTTTTTTTTTTCGAAAAAATCCCCAACTTGATTTCTACTAAAAAGGGAAAATAAAAATTTTTTCAAAAAAAAAAAAAATATATCAAGCAGATTTTTCTATGATTTAAGCTCAGATTTTTCCCCAAATGAACGCAATTTTTGAAAAAAATCCCCAAATAACAATAAAGCTATTGAAAGTCTCTAGTCATAGGGATAAATCATTACGTTACCAACATTGACAAAAAGTTGAAAAACGCCCCAGATTTATCCCCAAAAATTTTAGAATTCCCCAAAAAAGTCCCCACAAACATTTGGTCTCCAAAATTGTCCCCAGAAGCCTCAAAACTCCCCAAAATGGGGACAAAATCCCCAATCTGGCATCACTGTATCAGTTCAGCTTTGATGATCTTTATTAAACACATGTTGAAGCATGTTATTGGCCATTTTATATCGACACTTTGAAATAGACCGATATCAATGAACCAATAGCAGGAAAGGAGCTAAAACAGAAGATATTGTTTTCATTCGTCATATTGCCTTTTCTGTGGTTTCCATCACCTACGGTATGCATGAATGCAGAGTGGGAATTCAGTATAGTGTAATATATCAGAACCCATAATAGATATCTCGGATAGGGATATATCGTTTCGACTAACATCAAATCTCTTTCTTAGTAAACACACCTGCTGATTATAGGTATGAATACGCATTAATAGTAAATGGATTGTGATATTGGAGTATGTCTGTGGTTGATGAATTTCTTCTGAAGGGGTAGAACCGTGACCTTGAACGAAGTCAGCTTATTCACGGGATAATCCAAGGTTGATAATCAAAGCAGATGGCTTTCAATAAACACTTGTTTATTTTTTTTATTATGCGGTGGCCTTTTTAAAGCAGTGATGTTTAGATTTGAGTTTATGAAGGATGAGGAAGTATGTATATGTATTGCAATAGAGATCGTTTGGCGTGGGGTTATTTTTTCTAGTTTATCAGTAAGTAATTAGAGGAAAGTAGAAAATGAGTATTAGAATAAGATATTCGGTGCTTTTTTTCTTCGGGTCTCGTTAGCTGTTGTATGTTGGCTGATCGGGTTTCATTTGCTCGAGTTTCGTTCACTCGGGTACGCACTATTATATTTATTACGAATATATTTATATTTATTATATTTATTACGCACGATTTTATAGGCAATATCGTTAAAGGGATATATTGGCGTAGCTAGATCTTAAATATTGTTATCGGGATATTAAAAAAATATCAATACTTGGGGATATATTGATAAATAATCCAGCCCTAGTAAGTACCGAGAAAAATTATAAAATAGTGCAATAATAATAATAAATTCACGACCTATTTTTGTTTTTTAAGCATTGATGTAAAACTTTGCAGAAAACAGAATTTAATTTAATACAACAGGATTTTTATTTTATTTTTTTATTTTTTGTCTATTTTTCCATGTAATGGAATGAAGTAACTGCATTGCTAAAATATTTTAGTTACACCTATACAGGACCTCACTGCCAGATTTTAAATTTTTCATTTATTTTGACGATGACTTAAATTATGCATGTCACGATTTTTGCGGGAAAAGTCTAAGCTACTTCGGTGCCAAATTTAAATTTTCGCCAAGAGGTTAAACTGTTCCATTGCTTTAGCACATTTTTTTTTTTTTTTTTTCAATTTTATTTTAAATATTTTTTAACTTAATTCAAGAGAGAAAAAAAGAAGAACATTTTTTATTTGAGCTAAATGTACAAAATATCGCCAGGTAAAATATTATCCGTACTAATAGAAAGAAAATGGCTAAAGTGGTTTTTCCTGTACCTTTGATGTCTCTATAAATTAAATTAAATTATATTATCCAATATCATTATATTTCATTCTCCACACGCATTTTTTATTTTCTAAATTCAATATTATATAATATATATGTAAAAAAATCAAGGTGTTACCAGTACACATCCAGAAGTTGTAGCCAACAAATATTTAGAAGCCAATCATTAACACAAGTTCAGGAGATATCGCCAACAACTATTAAGATGTCATGTTCAGTATATACCAGTACATATCGCCAACAATAATAATTATTACGAATATATCGCCAACAAGTATTCAGGAGCCATCATGAATATTTATTCAGAAAATATTGTCAACAAACATTCAAAAGCCGTCCAATTTATGAATGGTGATGGTCTATCTTGAATACTCCAAATCGGCAATTCGTTTTTACAATATAATCAAGGATGAATTTTTCGCTTATCAGTAGGTTTCGAAAAGTGTGATTCTCCCCCCCCCCCCCCCCGATTTAACTTAGTATTTAATATAGTTTAAGAAATGGTAAAATCCGATATTGACGGGCATCTTGGCACATTCATGGTGACAATGCAAAATCGCTATCTGAAAGAAATTGTCATGTCGTACTACTACTAATGAAATGTTTAAAATAATTGCAATAATCACATAAGATATTTAATTTCAATAGATCTGACTAAATCATATTCTAGGAAAAATGTACTTTAAAAAGTTGCATCTTTACTGTTGTAAGCACCATTTTAAACCTTGTTGTACATTAGAAATAAATGCAGAGTGTTACATATTGCCCTAAATTAACTAAAAAAAAATTAGTAGTAAAAAATATAGGCATTAGAAAAAATAAGTTCATAATTTCTTTAATCAAGCAATAATACCCGAAAAATTCATCGTCCAACAATGACAAAAATGTTACAAGTGGAACGTATACCAAAGCTGTAGCGCTAAATCGTTTAGATAAGAATTTCTCTCTGTTCTAATCAGTTAGTGTTATCGTTGTTTATTTTGTGTTTCTAGCTGTTTAACATATGTTTTCTCTCAAAATAATGGCAAATTGTTATTAAACTGTCGAACGTTAACACAGATTTTTCACATATTTTAAACGATATAATATTAAATATTGTGTATTTCAATGTGATACCATATATGGTGGATTTCTATAATATTGTTCAATTTTTCTCTTGTGTTATGTATTATTAATATTCCAATTCAATGAAAGGCAAAGTTGCGAATAGTCGGGCAAAATCCAACAGTGGTTAATGAGCGAAGCAAGTCGGGGTGAGGGAAAGCCTTCCTCGGGGGTTGGTGAGCGGAGCGAGCAGGGGGCCGAGCCCCCTAGTTTACTTTAAAAAAAATTAAATGAGCAAAAACATTTATATAAAATTAACACTTAAAGTCACCAATTATTACTCTGAAATTGATTTAAATTTCGGCTATGAAACAGATATAATCGATCAGACAAAAATTTTTGAACAAAAGAAAAAAATATTCATTCAATCGTATGAATAAAATAATAATTGCCGAAACGTCAGTGGAGGCCCTCTGTTGAGACTCAAAACGGTTTTGGGCTGTGTCTGTGTGTCTGTCTGTCTGTCTGTCTGTCTGTCGCGCGATAGCGGCCACAAAAATAGCGCTATTGACTTGAAATTTGGTACACATGTTCATGAGCACCACGAAATGAGCTGTATAGTTTTTGGTATGTATTCCATTTGTAGTTCGTATACAGGGACACGCCAAAGTTTTTCTTATTATTACGGCCTATGGGAGGAATTTGTATGTATCGCGATAGCGGCCGCAAAAATAGCGCTATTGACTTGAAATTTGGTACACATGTTCATGAGCCCCACGAAATCAGCTGTATAGTTTTTGGTATGTATTCCCTTTGTAGTTCGTATACAGGGACACGACAAAGTTTTTCTTATCATTATGGCCTATGGGAGGAATTTGTATGTATCGCGATAGCGGCCGCAAAAATAGTGCTATTGACTTGAAATTTGGTACACATGTTCATGAGCCCCACGAAATCAGCTGTATAGTTTTTGGTATGTATTCCATTTGTAGTTCGTATACAGGGACACGCCAAAGTTTTTCTTTTCATCACGGCCTATGGGAGGAATTTGTATGTATCGCGGTAGCGGCCGCAAAAATAGGGCTATTGACTTGAAATTTGGTACACATGTTCATGAGCCCCACGAAATCAGCTGTATAGTATTTAGTATGTATTCTATATGTAGTTCGTATACAGAGACACGCCAAAATTTTTCTTATCATTACGGCCTATGGGAGGATTTTGTATGTATCGCGATAGCGGCCGAAAAAATAGCGCTATTGACTTGAAATTTGGTACACATGTTCATGAGCCCCACGAAATCAGCTGTATAGTTTTTGGTATGTATTCCATTTGTAGTTCGTATACAGGGACACGTCGGAGTTTTTCTTATCATTACGGCATATGGGAGGAATTTGTATGTATCGCGGTAGCGGCCGCAAAAATAGTGCTATTGACTTGAAATTTGGTACACATGTTCATGAGCCCCATGAAATCAGCTGTATTGTTTTTGGTATGTATTCCATTTGTAGTTCGTATACCTGTCCGTCTGTCTGTCTGTCTGTCGTGCGATAGCGGCCGCAAATATCACTCTCTTAACTTAAAATTTGGTATACATGTTCATGATCCCCACGAAATTAGCTGTATAGTTTTGGGTGCGCATTCCATTTGTAGTTCGTGTACAGGGACACACCAAAGTTTTTTGAAGTGGAAACTTCTTTAGGCGCGTTGAGCACTTTTGGGTGAACAAAAATCTTTAAACTCCCGTCATCTTCAGCTAACGCTTTCCATTTGAAGTGAAAACTTTTGGTTGAAAAAAAATCATTGAATTCGCGTCATCGTCAGTAAACGCTTTCCATCCTTGTATGATACAAATAATGTACCATACAATTAACTTGCTAATGTGAAGTGTTAGTAATTTTATAGTATATATTGTTTTAAAATCTGGTGCGGCTCTACACGACTTCTCTCATCTCCGAGCACTGTCTCTATTGCAGTTAGACCTCACAAAACCGTGAGAAAGCCCAAAGCTGCCATTTTTCTCACGTTTTTACAATCTGGTGCGGCTCTACACGACTTATTTTATCTCCGGACACAGTCTCTTAAACATTGCAGCCGGAAACGTTGCAGTTAGACCTCACAAAACCGTGAGAAAGGCCAAAGCCGCAATTTTTCTCACGTTTTTACAATCTGGTGCGGCTCTACACGACTTCTCTCATTTCCGGACACTGTCTCTATTGCAGTTAGACCACACAAAACAGTGAGAAATGCCAAAGCCGCCATTTTTCTCACGTTTTTACAATCGGGTGCGGCTCTACACGACTTCACTCATCTCCGGACACAGTCTCTTAAAGATTGCAGCCAGAAACGTTGCAGTTAGACTTCACAGAACCATGGGAAAGACAAAAGCCGCCATTTTTCTCACGTTTTTAAAATCTGGTGCGGCTTTACACGACTTCTCTCATCTCCGGTCTCTGTCTCTTAAAGATTTCATCCGGAAACGTTGCAGTTAGACCTCACAAAACAGTGGAAAGACCAAAGCCGCCATTTCTCTCACGTTTTTAAAATCTGGTGCGGCTTTACACGACTTCTCTCATCTCCGGCCACTGTCTCTTAAAGATTTCAGCCGGAAACGTTGCAGTTAGACCTCACAAAACCGTGAGAAAGGCCAAAGCCGCCATTTTTCTCACGTTTTTACAATCGGGTGTGGCTCTACACGACTTCACTCATCTCCGGACACAGTCTCTTAAAGATTGCAGCCGGAAATGTAGCAGTTAGACTTCACAGAACCATGAGAAAGACCAAAGCCGCCATTTTTCTCACGTTTTTAAAATCTGGTGCGGCTCTACACGACTTCTCTCATTTCCGGACACTGTCTCTTAAAGATTGCAGCCGGAAACGTTCCAGTTAGACCTCACAAAACCGTGATAAAGGCCAAAGCCGCCATTTCTCTCACGTTTTTACAATCTGGTGCGGCTCTACACGACTTCTCTCATTTCCGGACACTGTCTCTATTCCAGTTAGACCTCACATAACCGTGAGAAAGGCCTAAGCCGCCATTTTTCTCACGTTTTTACAATCTGGTGCGGCTTTACACGACTTCTCTCATCTCCGGCCACTGTCTCTTAAAGATTTCAGCCGGAAACGTTGCAGTTAGAACTCACAAAACCGTGAGAAAGGCCAAAGCCGCCATTTTTCTCACGTTTTAACAATCTGGTGCGGCTCTACACGAATTCTCTCATCTCCGGACACTGTCTCTATTCCAGTTAGACCTCACAAAACAGTGCGAAAGGCCAAAGCCGCCATTTTTCCCACGTTTTTCCAATCTGGTGCGGCTCTACACGACTTCTCTCATCTCCGGACACTGTCTCTATTGCAGTTAGCGCATTAAATAAAATTGTAATATAATTTTTGTAGTAGTAGTTTATATTAATGAATTAAAAAACACTTCATTTAAAAGTATTTACTACACAATAAAATATTTCCTGACGATTCAAGAAATACACACGTAATTGTTCACGTTTTCACTTCTGTCGGCACTCCCGAATGCAACTTTTTTTTTTTTTTTATCATTACGGTCTATGGGAAGAATTTGTATGTACTGCAATAGCAGCCGCAAAAGTCCTTCGATTGACTTGCAAATTGGCGCACACGTTCCAGCTTTGCATAAACGTAAGTAGCTGTATAATTTTTATTGCTATATTGGTTAAAAAATGTGTATAAAGACACGCCAAAATTCTTAACATTACGGCATAAGGGGTGAATTTCTTTTAAACGCATTTTAATATCATTACTTTGCAATGAAGAAAATGAAACTAGCGTACATGAGTAATATGCTTAAACTCATGTTGTTTGAAGAAAATATGTGCTCTTAAGCTTTCTAATTAATGTACAGGACCTTACAAAAGTGTTCTGATAATGTCACGTAGTCATGCGAACTATGTTAAATTTGGAACAAGTATTAATTTTAAACGCAAAATAAGCTGAATAGTTTTTACTGGTGTATACAATGTTTATGGTTTGTTTACAGAGCCACAAGAAAGAATTTCGTAACATTAGAGCCTATGGACAAACTTTTATTTAAGCGCGCTCTTTAATGCGTTTATGCTGAATTGAACTTAATAAAATTAACATACATTATAAAGATGCTTAAAATCATGTTTACTCTTGAAAACAGTTATGTATAGTCTAAATAATTTATGAGACCACACAAAATAATTCCGAGTATATACCATAATCATCTAAATGATGTCAAATTAGTTTGAAAAATTAATGAGTTATAATTAATTAAATTTATTCTTATTATTGGCGTTTATAATGACTGTGGCTACTTTTCCGGGATACATAAAATAATTTCGTACTATTACGGTCTATAGTCAATATTTCTTAAAAGTTTATTTTAACAATGGTTACACTCCATCAAATATAATGCAATTTTATTAGAATATTAAAAGCATGTTTTCCTGTTGATAATTGTGGGCATAGACTTAGAAATTAGTTTAAAGGTTACGCAAAATATTTCCGATATGCTATGTAATTTTTTTTTCTATGAAAAATGATAGTTATGAAATTTGGTATTTATGAATTTCAGGGAAATAATACAAGACCATCGTTTATTAAGAATACATATTGTTTGGTGCTTGGGGGTCCGTAAGTTGTCCGAGAATGAAAGGCGAAACTTGCAAAAATTCAGTGATGTATTCACAGAAAGTTCCAGAAAAATACAGGTCTATAAACCAAGTATCAGCTTCAAATCAACCAGTAAACACAGCTTAAACAACAGCCGTTAACAGCAAAACAACAGTACAAACTGTTTAGCAATAACACATAAAGAAAGTCTCATCCAAAGAGACTCAAAGCAAAGCAAGCATTTGACGAAACTGACACAGATCTGACACTGACCGTCTTGGTGAAGAAATGCTCCTTTTATACTTTTCTATCGAACACAGACTGTTCTGGAAAATTCTCGCATCTCATAATGAGATTAGAGCTTCCATATTTGGTATATCCCTAATAAGGATTTTCTCGCCAAGGTCGCCAAAATATAGCCAAGGAGGGAAATAGTCTCCAAGTTTGGCGCCAAATCCATTTCTTCCCTTACAGCAGCTTTTTTAAGTGTTTTTAAGGGAAAATTAGGCGATTTTATGCTAAAACGACTAGAAATGCACAAAGTTAGCATTTTATTAACTTTACTAAACCTTTTGAAAGAATTTATACAAAAATAAATGCGATTATTTACAATTCTGTAACACTTTATAGGATATAGAAATAGAGATACAGCGGGGGGTATCTGAATGTATCTGATTATGGTAACAAGTCGATAGAATCAATATATACGATTATATAATAAGTAATAAATAAAAATGACCTATTGAATAATGTCTGATGTAAATAGGACGTTGAGGCTCCTGATCTGCAGATCCACTAGTATAGAATTTATTTTTTAGAATATAAAAGTAATAATAAATATAAGTTTTTTTTCAGCTGTATTTCCGAATAAAAAGTTTATTTAAGAAGGAATATATTAGGAATATATTTTTTCATTATTTATTTGCATGTTTATTATTATTACTATTTATTGTTAAAAGGAACTAGTTAAATTAAAATATATAAATACACAGTATGAGAGTTTTATTCATTATTCAAATAAAATTATTATAAAGAAAAATGAAGACCGATTAAAAATCCGATTAATCGATTAATGAACTACGATTAACTCAGTTAAAACTACTAATCAATTCCAACTCCTACTTCTTATACACGCAGAAGCTAGCAATAAATTCTTTTTTTTTTTTTTTTAATAAGTAGTCAATTTCAGTTATTTGAAACGTAAAGAAAGCTCAAACATGTAAATTTAGCGAAAACCGGAAATCGAATTTTTTTTCGTATTTTTTATTTTCTTCTTGTAAATACAGAAGCTAGTATTAAATCCAATTTTTAAAAAATAATAAATGATTTTAGTTAATTGAAATGCAAGGAAATCTTAAAATGTGTAAATTCATTGGAAACCGGAAAACAAAAGTTCTTCGTAAACTTATACTTTCTTCTTATACTTGCAAAAGATATACGCAAGCTAAATGGGACGTCACTGACCGTTGTTGGGGCCAAGTATAAAATTTCCTATATTAATCGTCCATTGAATTTTTTGCAAAAAAATGCTAAATTATTAAAAATTGAGGAAAATTATTTCCTGATTTTAATTCTCATATTTTGGTATAGTTACAAATTAGTTATCTTGCAAATGTGTTAGTTTAAGTTATATTGCTATCAAATTGACAAAATTTTAATTTGAAATTTGAAATTTCTATAACCAAATTAAACATAGGCCATACATTTGACATCTGTTCATCCTTGGCATTTTGTATATTTGGCGATCAAAAACGTAATACGAAAACATCCATGTCAGATGCATATTTTTGTAATACATATATATTGTACGAAATATTGTTTCATATTATTGATTTCTCTCTTAAAGTACATTTTTAAAACAATATTTTTTGAAAGAATTTAAATATTCTAGCCAGATAATTTAGCGATCTTCTATTATTTATTTATTTATTTTTTTTTTCGTCAAGGACGACATATATCAAATGTCTTCCTTTGAAATGAATCTCAATATTTTGAACTGAAATGCTTATGTTTATTATTGAAAATGGAAGTCTGCCATTTTATTTTTCTTGAGTATTTAAATTTAAAATTAAAAATTTATTAATTTGATAGAAAAAATCTAACATAATCTAACGCGCGCAGACAGTAACTTACATAAAACTATATCTAAACATGGGGATTAAAATCAACGAGATAAATAAATTAGAATACTGTTTCAATGGATGAAGGATTAGCTTTCCGTGGTTCAGGATGAATCATGTGACATGAACCAATAGGTTGCTATGTTTGGATCTTTCTCGCTACTTTGGCATTTAAAATTTCAGTTCGGCAAATTATCATTATCATTAAGTAACATGACAGTCCTATGACGGAAACAAATTGTTTTTTAAATAAATTTTCATATATTTTACATTTTAAAAATAATAAAATACCTTTTTACTTCCTTATACAAAGTATAAGGAAGTATAGTAATCCCGATTTGCGAAATGGATTTTGTATTTCACATTGTTCGAAAACGAATGATCGCTGAATGTTGCCAATTTATACGTGTGACTGTCATGATGTCTAGTTGTACACCTGCAAGTGTCGTCTTAACACGAGCTCTCGTTTTAGAGATATAAGCGACTTTATACGATTTTTCGTGACGTCTGTATGTATGTGTGTCTGTGTGTGTGTCCGTATGTCGCATAACTCAAAAACGGTTGGTCGTAGAAAGTTGCAAATTGGTACATAGGTTTGTTATAACATCTAGTTGTGCACCTCCCTTTTTGGACTTTCTATGATTTTCCGTTTTGGAGATATTTAGGAAAATTAGGTTCATAGTGACCAAAAATACATAGGTTTTGGCCATAATGTATCAAAAAAACGGTAATAACCCAAAAACGGTTTGGAGAAATCATGCAATTTAACTGACTTCCCGACTAGCTAGGCATTTGAAATTTTCAGAAAAGCTCAAAACACGTTGACAATGCATTTTTTAAATATTTTTAGCCAACTGTTTCCGATACCTGCTGCCCTCAGCAGCGTTTATGTGATTTAACAGAAAATTTATTTAACTAACTTCACGACTAGCTAGACATTTGAAACTTTCAGACTAGATCAGAACACGGTGAAAATGCATTTTTTTTAAATACTTTTAGCCAACTGTTAAGGGTCCCTGCTGTCTTCGGCAGCGTTACCAGTACAAACCTTGCATCAGTTTTTAACTAACTTTCAGAAAAGCTCAGAACACGGTGATAATTCATTTTTAGGACTGAGGGCCTATTAGTCTCAGACAGCGATTTTTGCGGTGTCGTTTTCGATAGTTGGACATTTGTCGAAACCATTTTTCGATGGACATTTATCGAAATCTAAAATTTATCGAAAATATAATTGAATAATTTGAAAGCGATGTCATAATTGGGAAGAAAAAAAAACTAATAGTCCTCCGTCCTAAACTAAATTCTGCTTTTGCCAGAATTTCATCAAAATCTTTTCAAAATGACATTGACATGAGTCCCCCCAAGGCACAACTATGACATGAGTCCCCCAAGGCACAACTTTGACATGAGTCCCCCCCAGGCACAACTTTGACATGAGACCTCCAAGGCACAACTTTGACATGAGTCCCCCCCCCAAGGTACAACTTTGACATGAGTCCCCTCCAAGGCACAACTTTGACATGAGTCCCCCCAAGGCGCAACTTTGACATGAGTCCCCTCCCCAAGGCACAACTTTGACATGAGTCCCCCCAAGGCACAACTTTGACATGAGTCCCCCCAAGGTACAACTTTGACATGAGTCCCCCCAAGGCACAACTTTGACATGAGTCTCCCCCAAGGCACAACTTTGACATGAGTCCCCCCCCCCCCAAGACACAACTTTAAAATGAGTCCCCTCAAGACACATTTTTTTTTATATATATATATATTTTTAGCCAACTGTTTCGGGTCCAGTGACAATGTTTTTTAACATTATGTATATTTCTAAAAGTGTATAAGGAAGTCATGTGGTGCCCACATCAGATTTTTTATTTCATCGTTTCCCAACAAAGTTTAAAAGTGTTTATAAAAGAAAAGTTAAACTTTTAAAGAGCTAAATTTAACAACAGATAATATTTTTTCAACCATTTTTGAGCATTTTGTCGGTTAAATTTCGACTACACGAAATAAAAAAGAAGTAAAATTAAAATCAAAATGATTTAGAACAAAAGAATATTAAACTACGTAAGTAAACAAAAACATTGGCGGCAATGACTTTTGCCAAGAAAAATCTCCAATTCGTTGCCATAGAAATTTACTGAAAATAAGCTGTTACCAAGGGAGCCAACGCATAGAGGGTTCATGCCACATGACTCATGTTGGACCATGTCATTGACTCAAGTCAGGGTTACCATTTATCACTCTACTTTATTTATCTCGTTGATTTAAATCGGGAGATAATTTTCTTTAATGTTTAAAACTAAACCAATTAATATTTAAAATAAATCCAGTTAACAATTAGGAAATTTTTGCTTGGCCCACAGACGGTCAGTGACGTCATCACATAGTTTGCGTATAATAAGAAATGAATTTTCAAAAATTATAATAAATAGTCAATTTCAGTTAATTGGAATGCATTATGTTTTTGCTTTAAAATATGTCTTCAAATTAGAACTGCGTAAATCACAAAAAAAAAAAAAAAAAGATAGAAAATAAAAATGAAATTAAACCTTAATAAAATTAGAAAGAAAAAACAGAACTCTGATAAATCAAATCTTTTTTTTAACTTGCGTTTATTTTGAACAGTATAAACTTTTGATCTACCACTCATGCACTCAAATTTCTGCCATTTTAATGGCTGTTTTCTCTTAGAATAAAAAGTCTGTAGTCGAGAGTATATGCAAGCGAAGTGTGACGTCTCTGACCGTCAGTGGGGCCAAAGAAAAGATGCCCTATGTTAACTACACTGTGCTGAAAAAAAAAAAAAAAAAAAAAAAAAAAAATCGACGCGTGATACCGTTCTTGCTGATTCTTCTGTACAATGACCTCTTGAATCCGAATATGACTACCATTTTGCCCAGTCATCCACCGTTTTCTCGGAACACCACCCCCTCCCGCAATTTTTTATGACTGTTTGGTAATTTTATGGCCATGAATTTGATTCGGAAAATGAAAAAAGAATTAATTTAACACTTAATATATATATATATATATATATAATTTTTAATTAATAACATTAATAATAGATTAAAAAATACAAGAAATGTAATACATAATTTCAGTGGCAAATCCCCTCCTAAATTTTGTCCTTGCTGCATATGTGTTGATGTTTTAAATTTTTTCAACCCTGTAGCTCCTCTGAAGATATTTAACAGTTTAAAAAATCCTCCCCCTCCTAAAAATTAAATTAATAGCCATAAAATTACCGAAAAGTGATAAAAAATAAAGGGCCGTCCCTAAAAATTGGTGGGTGATAGGGAAAAATGGAAGTCATATTCAGATTCAGGAGGTCATTTTACTTAGGAATTAGCCAAAATGGTGTTGGGGATATTTTCATGCCGAGGAGTGTTGTCCATTGGATTTTTTGTAAAAAAAATATTAAAAATTAAGGAAAATTATTTCCTGGATTTAATACACATATTTGGGTATAACTATAAATTAGTTGTCGGGCGCATGCGTTAGATTAAGCTGTTTTGCTGTCAAACTGACAACTTTAATTTTAAATTCAAAACTCTGTCGTCCTCGGCGTTTTTTTTTTTTTTTTTGTATTTGGCGATCAAAAACGCGATACGAAAATATGCATATCAGATGTATGTATTCGTAATATCTGTTGTGCGAAATATTGTTTCATATTATTGATTGCTCTCTTTGTATAAATTGTTAAAATAACCAGGATTTTTGAAAGGAAAGAAATATGTTCGCCAGATAATGTGGCGAATTTTTTTTCTTTGTTCTTTTTTCCTGCCAAGAACGACAGATATCAAATCTATGCCACTGGAAGCTTCAACATATTAGTATCTTATATCAGATACTTTATTTAGACATTTGAAAACAAATTTAACTTCAAATTATGATAGAATATTTACCGTTTTCCTTTTATTTAGTATATTAGTTGGATATTTATTGCGTAAATATCACCCTTTGAAATAAAATGTTTATGTTTACATTCGAAACTGGAAGTTTGCCATTTTTTTCTACAGTTTTGAAATTTTAAATTAAAATTTTATCAATTTTACAGCAAATGTAACTCAATATAACACATGTAGACAGTAACTTATATATAACTATACCCAAATATGGAAATTAAAATCGGGAGATATTTTCCGTTATTTTTTAATATTTTTTTACGAAAATTCCAATGGACGATTAACATAGGAAATCTTTTTCGTGGATCCACGGAAGGCCAGTGACGTCATCACTTCGCTCACGTATAGTGATGCTACATTATACAAATTACTATGTATATGGTTTTTTCGAGTTTTATGAAATTGCCGGATTTAACAACTTTCTACTTTTAGGTATTTTTTAATGTAAAGAATACGCGTATGAAAGGGGAAAATGGGAGTAAATGCATAAAAATAAAATTATTTTTAAATACTTTCTTATTCATCGTAAGAAAATAACTTTTTTATTCTCCTCATTTGGCTAACCATACCTTTCGAATGTTACCATTTTCAACTCTCTACTCTCATAATTAATATGTTAAAAAGGGACTACAGATTTATGCTTGTCTATTGATATAGAGATTAAATAACAGTAAATGGAAAGATAATGTATCATATAACATAAATAATAAATAAAATAAGTAAATAATTATAGGAAAACAATTATGTTTATATATATATATATACAATATAACATATTGCTAGTATCTATTTTATAGTATTTTTTCTTCTACAGATGTCCTCAAAATATAAGTAATCCCACTTTTTATGTAAATATTTTTATTAGCTTAATAAGTGATATGTTATGATACCATTAAGCACAATCTTTAGTACATGAATATTACAACATTGGATGTTCTTATCGTGTCAGAAAAGCTTTGAAAGAAAACATTTACACTGGATGTCATATGAAATAAGCAGAGCTCATATAGATGTCACATTTAATTTCTCTTATAATAAACATATTTTTCCTTAGAAATGCCATGTTTAGTTTCCCTTTTGGGTAATGATGCTTATGGGAACTCACAGAAATAACTTTTATTGTTTTATAGCACATAACATTTTGCTTATCCCACTATATTTTTCGCATTCCGAAGTATTAAACCGTTAAAGTTTCGGAAAATGTAGAAACTGACTTCTTAATTTGATCACAAAAATAGTTTGCATGATTATTTTTCTTTAATATAGATATGTTATATATTTTTCTTTATATATATATACATATATATTTCATTATTTTTCCACATTTACAATTAATTCTTTAACTCTATTGCTTCAAATGTTATTTTTTGTTACTATTATTGCTTCCCAAAAGTCGCAATTCGAAAACTAGTGTAAAATATATGTCATTGAAAACATTAGTGATACATTTTACTAAATACAATAAAAAAATTTATTCACGAATAAATCCTTTCCAACAAGGTTGAAAAGTGTTAATGACTTCGGTTTGTCTGTCTGTCTGTCCGCGCTCTAACTACCGTAAATATTTATGGAATTTCCTGAAACTGATATATGTCATTCAAATTCACTATCGGATGTTCCCTATTGAAAATGGAGCGTGTACCTCTACCGGTTTATGTACAGGGACACCCGAATATATACCAAACCACTGTGTTCTATGGGAGGCATTTCCATGAAGCATCTTTTAATATCTTTACTGTACACAAATATTAATGAAATTGAAGTATGTTATTCAAGTTTACTATCGGATGTTTATTATGTAAAATGGAGTAACTACCAGCACTGGTTTGTGTTCAGGGACACCCGAAAATATTCCAAAGCCTTGCATTCAATGAGATGTATTTCTATAAGCCAAATTTTATTAACTTTACTTTGCACAAAGCTTAATGAAATTGAAAACTGTTATTCATATGCACAAAAAATTGCTTTCTATAGAATATAGTATGATTAGCATTAAATTTACAGGGCCACACAAAAATATTCAGTTACTTTAAGAAATATTAATAAAAGTTTGCTGGAATTACACTTTTGTTTATATTAAGTATTTTTAACCCTTTCTAACAATTTTTAACTGTGAATATGATTTCAATCTGTGTATGTGTCTATCTGTTCGTCTGCGCGTCCGTCTGTATGTCTGTCCACGGTCTAACTTCCTTAAATACTTATAGAATTTTTTGAAACTGATATATCTTATTCAAGTTCACAACCGGATATTACCTATTGAAAATGGAGTGAATACCTCTGCTGGCTTGTATACAGTTACATCCGAAAATTTTCCAGAGCATTGCGTTCTGAGAAAAGTATTTCTATAAAACATATTTTATTACCTTTACTGTAGACAAATATTAATAAAATTGAAATATGTCATTCCAGTTCACTATCTGATGTAAAATGGCGTAAATACCATCACTGGTTCGTGTACAATGACACTCGAAAGTATTCCAAACATTGCGTTCTGTGAGAAGTAGTTCCATAAGCCAAATTTTAATAACTTTACTTTTCACAAAGCTTAATGAAATTGAAATATGTTATTCATATGCACAAAAAAAAAAAAAATGCTTGTTATAGAATATTGTATAATGAGTATTAGATTTACAGGGACACACAAAAGTATTTAGTTTCTGTAAGAGATATTAATAAAAATTTGCAGGAATTTCATTTTCGTTTATATTAAGCGTTTTTAGCACTTTCAAACAATTTTTAAACGTGAAAATGATTTCAATTTTTGTATTTGTCTGTCCGATTGTTTATCTTTCTGTCTGTTTGTCTGTCTTCCGCCCCAGCGTCCATAAATATTTTCAAAATTAAAAAAAAAAAAATGTTTTATATTAGCCAAGTTCGCTATGGAATGTTTCTATTTAAAAAGGCTTTAATGTGTCCTGTACAACTAGTTTATGTGCAGGCACAAAAAAAAAAAAAAAAAAAAAAAATGCAATACATTGCGTTTTAAGAGATACATTTTAAAAAATCACATTTAAATAACTTTTTACTGTAAAAATCATAAAGAAATTTTTATGTATTGTTAATAATGTAACATATAATTTTGCATTATGATTAACCTTCAGATTTACAGGGCTACACTAAAATATTTAGATACATTAAGGGCTGCAATTCTAACCTAACGGCTGCATTTTCTTTTGTGTTAAGCTTTTTTAACATTTTCCAACAATGTCTGAGAGCGATTTTTAATTCAATTCGTCTATCTGCATATTTTTCAGTCCCTATGTCTGTTGTGTGATAACGTAGGCAAAGAATATTGAAAGATATATGATACAACAAATACGTGCAGTTGAAAAGTGTTATTAATCAATGCGAACTGCATGATTTTTCGCTCTTGCTTATTTTTAGTTTTATTTTTTGAATTTTTTAACACTTACAAGATTTGGAACTTAGGATATTAACATTTTAAACTTTATCAGCACATTAAATTTACATTTGTTATTTATAATTAGAGATGTCCTTATTCACGATTCAGTGGTACTTATTATATAATTTAATTTTTGAATAAAATATAATAATAAACCCTTCAAATTATGTTATAATGCAAGGAAACAATCTTATTATTTATTTAAATGTTATTGTTTTATTTAAATATTCCGTGTTTAAAAAAAAAAAAAAAAAGCGAAAATAAATACTTTTTGTAAATGTGGTTTTTATTAACACTTTTCAACAAGGTTAAAAAGTGTTTATGACTTCGGTTTGTCTGTCTCTGTCCGTGTGTCTGTCTGCTGTCTGTCTCTCCACGCTCTAAATGCCGTAAATAAAGAAGTTATGTTCACACAGTTTAAAAGAATTCGCATTTTATGCAATAATGATAGTGATTTAAAAATAGCTCTTAAAATGCTTGCAAATTAACTGTCATGTCTTAACTTATAACCGAATGTTTCAATGTTTTCCTCTTTCGATCCATTTCAGATCTGTTATTTTTCTATTATGTTAAAGGTGGTTTTCTGTTTGGTGAGAAGTTGGGGGCTAAGGATGGTTATTGGCTAATTGCTACTATCCTTTCAGAAACTTCTCTTTAACTCCTACACGGAAGGGCCATCCCTGATGAAGACTTCTGTGTGTTTTGGGGTTTTACTTCATTTCATTTGTTAAATTATACCTATATTCAAGTTTTACATTTCCTTTTGCAGCAATTTTGCGCATTGGTTTGTAAATCTCCTGTTGTTTTTTCTAATCTTAAAAATTTTTATTTTAATTTCATATATATAAATACTTGTTTTAAATGTTTCTTATTTAATAAAAACGTTGTTTAGCTAAGCAGCTTTTAGCGCTAGCTTTCTCTGTTTTACGTTATATTATGATAATCTTTAATTTTATATCGTACACATTTTCGCTTTTAAAAAAATTTCTTATTTAAAAAAACATTGTTTAGCTAAGCAGCTTTTAGAGCTAGCTTTCTCTGTTTTACGTATTATAATAAATTTTAAATTTGTTTCTCCCCCTTTTCTTAAATCGCTTTAAACCTTTTAGTTAACGACTTTGACTGTAGGATTTCTTTACAAATATTTTGTACCTTTCACATGTTCACACAGTTTAAAAGAATTCGCATTTTATGCAATAATGATAGTGATTTAAAAATAGCTCTTAAAATCCTTGCAAATTAACTGTCATGTCTTAACTTATAACCGAATGTTTCAATGTTTTCCTCTTTCGATCCATTTCAGATCTGTTATTTTTCTATTATGTTAAAGGTGGTTTTCTGTTTGGTGAGAAGTTGGGGGCTAAGGATGGTTATTGGCGAATTGCTACTATCCTTTCAGAAACTTCTTTTTAACTCCTACACGGAAGGGTCTCCCTGATGAAGACTTCTGTGTGTTTTGGGGTTTTATTTCATTTCATTTGTTAAATTATTCCTATATTCAAGTTTTACATTTCCTTTTGCAGCAATTTTGCGCATTGGTTTGTAAATCTCCTGTTGGTTTTTCTAATCTTCAAAATTTTTATTTTAATTTCATATATATAAATGCATGTTTTAAAAGTGTCTTAGTTAACGACCTTGACTGTAGGATTTCTTTACAAATATTTTGTACCTTTCATATGTTCACACAGTTTAAAAGAATTCGCATTTTATGCAATAATGATTGTGATTTAAAAATAGCTCTTAAAATCCTTGCAAATTAACTGTCATGTCTTAACTTATAACCGAATGTTTCAATGTTTTCCTCTTTCGATCTATTTCAGATCTGTTAGATTTCTGTTCTGTTAAAGGTGGTGTTCTGTTTGGTGAGAAGTTGGGGGCTAAGGATGGTTATTGGCTAATTGCTACCATCCTTTCAGAAACTTCTCTTTAACTCCCACACGGAAGGGCCTCCCTGATGAAGATTTCTGTGTGTTTTGGGGTTTTATTTTATTTGTTAAATTATACCTATATATATATATATATACATATATTATTAACATTATTAAATTTTTCCTTATTATTACAATCATTTAAACTATTTTCTTCTAAATTAGCTAAATTTTTCTATCTTAATTTTGTGGACTATAGCAATGCAGGAAAGAAAAAATGCATAGAGTTACATTTTATTCGTTCAAATTATAAATTTGAATTTTTTTCCCCTCAAATAACGGGCAGAATTTTTTTTTCATTGAATTTTTGGAATTGTAACACTATTTTTAACACTTTAGAACAAGGTTGAAAAGTATTAATGACTTCGGTTTATCTGTCTGTCTGTTTGCCTGTCCGTCTGTCCACGCTCTAACTTCCGTAAATACTTATGGAATTTTTTAAACTGATATATGTTATTCAAGTTTACTATCGGATGTTCCTTATTGAAAATGAAGTGTATAATTCTACTGGTTTGTGTACAGGGACATCCGAAAGTATTTCAAAGCACTGCGTTCTATGAGAGATATTTCTATAAACTAAATTTTACTCACTTTATTTTGCATAAACTTTAATGAAATTGAAATATGAATTGAAATATATGACACAAAAGAATACTTTGTATAGAATATAGTATGTTAGTATTAGATTTACAGGGTCACAGAAATATTCAGTTACATTAAGAATTATTAATAAAAATTTGCTAGAATAGCACTTTCGTTTATATTAAGCGTTTTCAACACTTTCTGAAAATTTTTAAGTGTAAATATGGTTTAATTTTGTGCATCTGTCTGTCTGTTCGTGTGCCCGTCTGCCTGTCTCTCTGTCTAACTTTTCGCGCTCTAATTCCCGTAAATATGATTAGAATTTCTTGAAACTGACATATTTTATTTAAGTTCAATACCTTAGACATTATTAGAGTCAATACATCAACTGGTTTGTGTACAGGGACTCCGAAAAGTATTTCAAAGCATTGTGTTCTATGAAAGGTATTTCTTTAAACTATATTTTAATAAGATTGCTTTCCACAAAGTTTAATGAAAATGAAATGCGTTATTCATTTGTACAAAAGAATGCTTTGAATAGATTATATTATGATTAGCATTAGATTTACAAGACGACATAAAAATATTCAGTTGCAGCATTTAATAAAAATTTGCCGGAATTGCACTTCCGTTTACATTAAGCGTTTTTTTACAGTTTCTGACAATTTTTAAGTGTGAATATGATTTCAATTTGCGTATCTGTCTGTCTGTCTCTCTGCCTGTCTGTCCGTGTTCTAACTCCCGTAAATACTTATGGACTTTCTTGAAACTGATAAATTTTATTCAGGTTCACTGTGGGATGTTCCCTATTAAAAATGGAGTGAATATATCTACTGGTATGTGTACAGTGACACCCGATAATATTCCAAAGCATAGTGTTCTATGAGAGGTATTTCTCTAAACCATATTTTAATGCCTTTAATTTACACAAATCTTAATGAAATTGGAATATGCTATTTAAGTTCACTATCGGATGTTTACTGTGTAAAATATAGTAAATACCACTATTGGTTTTTGTACAAGGACACTCGAAAGTGTACCAAAGCATTGTGTTCTAAAAGAGGTATTTCTGTAAACCAAATTTTAATAAGTTTACAAAAATTAAAGTAACTGAAATATGTTATTCGTATGCAAAAAAGAATGCTTCCTATATAGTATGCTTAGTATTATATTTACTGGGCCGCACAAACATATTCATTTACATTAAGAGCTCTCAGTAAAAAAATTGTTAGAATTACACTTTCGTTCACATTAAACTTTTTGACATTTTCTAATAATTTTTAAATATGAATATAATTTCAATTTGTGCATTGCTCTGTCCGATTGTCTACATTTCTATCTGTCTGTCTCCCGCCCCCAGCGTCCATAGACATTTTCAGAATTTTTTAAAAATGATAGATATTAATCAAGTTCATTTTGGAATGTTCCCTATTTCAAAGGGCATTAATAGGTGCTGTACAACTCGTTTGTGTACAGGTACAACAACAACAAAAAAAAAGAAAGAAAGAAAGAAAGAAAAAGCCAATGCATTACGTTTTAGGACAGACATTTTTAAAAATCACATTTAAAAAACTTTTAAAAGTCATACAAAAATTGACATGTAATGTTTATTTTCTAAAATAACGTTTTATATGGAATATGATATGATTAACCTTCAAATTTACAGGGCTACACTAATTTATTCAGATAGATGAAAGGCTGTAATTTTAACCTAAAGGCTGCATTATCATCGCGTTAAAACACTTTTCGAAATGTCTAAGAGTGGTTTTAAGTTCAATTAGTCTATCTGTATACTTTTCAGTCCTTCTGTCTGTTGTGTGATATCGTAGGCAAAGAATATTAAAAGTTATACGATACAACAAGTACGTACAGATGGAAAGTGTTACTAACCATTGCGTACTGTACAATTTTTTATTCTTGTTATTTTTTTTTTTAAATCATCCTTATTATATTACTTTATTCCTTACTCCGAACCAACAACTTTTTTTTTATTTATTTATTTTCAATAATTTGCATTTGCAATGGTATAAAAGTCGAGCGGTAGTTTTAAGAATATTAGTATTTTATTATTAGAAAGATATTAATTTACGCTCTTTATTTTCAAACACCTACAACATATAAGAGCTTGTGATAATCCAATAAAAATTAATTCTCTGTCATATATATATATATATATATATCCGGAAAAAGTTTCACTAATTTATTATTACGTTTTCTAACATTTTTAAGATCTTAGAAGACATGTTGGAATTGCATAAACTCATTCTAATTAACATTGTGTAAATTCGTTTAAAATGAACGGAAAAATCACTTTTGTTGAACGTAGAAAACACTAATTTCTAGTAACTTTTCGTTATAGCTTTAATTTTTATTAATTTCAAAAATGCCATATTCTGTAATTATTTAATTATTTATTCGAAGGGAATTATTTTATTATGTTAATGGAATGCATCTGTGTTAATAATGTCGCTTTATAGAGTTTTATGGTGAGAGTTAAAATTTTCAAAACAAGCTTTATGTTATAAAGAAAAATATAAGTAAAAGTTTAAGCCTTTATAATTCTATAAGTTTTATGCACTGTTAAAAGTAAAGTAAAATCAACTTTAAAAAATGGTTATAACGTAGCTGCAATTAATATTTTAAATTAAAAGTTAATAAAATTAATACTATATTTAATAATAATATATTAACACAAAACAATTTTTATATACTACATTTTGCCAATTTATTAGTGTCTTTTTTTTTTTTTTTTTTTTTGAACCATTAAAATAGTGAAACTTAACATGAATATTAGCTGCAGCTAAATTTGTCTAAATTGCACCATATTTTGGTGAAGCGTTGAACAGTTGTATTCAACGTTGAACAATTGTGCAATAACTGACATTATAAAATATTTCATTTTTAACAGAAGTGGCGTTTTTGAATTACTATTCTGGAGTGTATCTGGACTTATAACGTACTTTTATAAAGTTTTTGAATGAAAGTTAAATATTTGAAAATCCGTTTTACGTGACAAAAAAAATATAAATTACTATGCTGTCACTTTTTATTAATTTAAAAAATAATTGACATTGTATATTATATAATTTTTGATTGGAGTGTCGATATTGTATTCCAATTTTAGAATGCATTTATTCTTTTAATATGGAAACAAACGTTTTCTGAACTGAAATTTAAACGTTTAAAAATCCTTTTTCCTTAAAAAAAAAAAAAGAAAGAAAGAAAGAAAAGGGTAAAAAAAAGGGTTAATTTTTTATAAAAATTAATTTTATTAATTTTAAACAATAATTGCAGTTCCATATTACTTCGGCTTAAATTTAAGTAACGTTATTTGCACTATTCAAGTAGGTTTATAAAGTTTTCGAATGAAAGTTAAATACTTGAAAACCCATTTTACGTTACAAAGATAAAATATTAAATTCAAATTTATAATTCTAAATTTAATTAATTTTCAGCAATACTTGTTATATACTTTATTTCTGTTATATATTATCCCACTACATTAGTTTGTCTTTAATTGCAAAGACGTTATTATATAACAAAACTGGAATGTATTTTCACTTATAAATTCGCTTTTATTAAGTTTCCAAATGAAAGTTAAATACTTGAAAACCTGTTTTACGTTACAAAGAAAAGTTTATACGAAACTTTCTTTAGACTTTGCACTTTTTAAGTTTTGATCTTTTTCGTACGTGCCTCTTGGGAATATCTTTCTCTTTCCTTGAGTAAAATACATCAATTTTATGTCTCTAGTTTCTTTCACTGGGAACCAAGACACTTTATAGATGGCATAAAATGTGAAAGCTCCCTACAGAATGATATTTTTGACCCTACTGAACATCAGGTTTTGTTTTTGTGGTACGAGCTATTATTTGAATGAAAACACTCTGAATACTTTAGTAAGGTATTATTTTTTAAACGTACACAGTTTATACTGAGTTTATTTTTATGGAGAACTTTTCAAACTGCATGTGAAAAAGATGTACCAAGTTTTATTTATTAAAGAACATAAAAAAAGATGTTTTCTAAAGAAAATTACTTTTTCAGAGAAATGTTTGACTCTCGCATGGGAACTTAAACTTTCAAGTAGTAGAGATGTGGCAAAATAACAAAGGGAATAAAATGTCGTCGTAAGTGGAAAAAAAAAAATAAAAAAAAAACTTATTTAATAATACCGAAACAAAGTCATGCAATAAAAATAAAACCGTATTAAACTATGTTTTAACAGTGCAGCAAAGTAATACTTATATCGTATAACATTCATCTGTCTTTGAAATTAAAAAAAAAAAAATAATAATAATAATGCAGTAGCACTCACACTGCTTTCTCTTACGCTGCATTTATATAGACATCTTATGATACTTTAACCTTTTTGTGTCAGATAGGATTTTAAAATCCCATTATTAGTTGTCCGGAAAAGTTCGTGCCGATTTTGAAGAAAGATTGGAACTCAACGCATTTAAATGCTCGTGGATAGTGTATTTTGATACTTTGTAACATTTCTTCTAATTCACATGTCGTATAGGCGCGTTATTTTCGATCAGTGTTTTAATCTGATCTTCATCTGTGGTAGAGGACCTATCCGGACTTTCTGGATCTGGAAGTTTGAAATCACCGGCTTTAAACATAACAATCCACTTCCGCACTATTCTTTCAGCTACAGTACCTTCTCCATAAACAGCGCATATTTTATTTGCCGCTTGTGTGGCGTTTTTGTCTTTCCGGGAAAAGAAAAGATCAAATGCCTATAATTTACTTTGTTTGCTTCCATATTCAAAGCCGTATAAAACTGAGAACAATTCACGTATCACAAACAATTTTTTTTTCTAAATATGCCGGATGTGCCGACTTTTAGAATATGAAAGCATATCATTTGTTTTCAGTCATTCTGATATATTCAGACCAGACATGTCCTTATGCTACCTAACGAAAATCGGCACGAACTTCGCAGACGAACCAATATATTTAAAAACTTATGGAATCGAATTTATGAAAGGAATTTTAAAGGTATTGCTAACGATCGAACTTATATACTACAATATTTTCTCCTCATTTTCTTGGAGGAATAATATAAGAAAGTATTAATTAGTACAAAATTTTAAATAAATACCATAAAATACAAGAACTCACGGTGATTGTTTCGGGTGGAAAGAAAACACGACCCTTAGTCAAGCAAAACAATGTAGGCACGAGTGCTGCAATGCAAACAAAGCGGCCACGCACAATACCAAATACAGCGAAGAGCAAAAACAAATAAAGTCGAATGTAATTATAACTATTGGTGTGAGCAAAATTTAACAATAAAATAAGAAAATTTCGCATGGGTTTGCTAGTATGAATTATTGTCATAAATTGACTGAAAAACGCATTCATAAAAAGTGCAATGAAAATAGGAAATAGTTATTATTATTATTATTTTTTTTTTTTTAACAAAAAATTGCGCCAAAACAAATAAAAAAACAAGTCATCGCCATTACGGCGAGAAAAGCTTAAAAACAGTCATGGGGTCCTATACTAAAACTGTACTGCCTGCGAAAATATGAAAACTGGGTCATCAAACATGAATTTTATTTATTTATTTTATTTTATTTTATAATTATTTTATTTTCAAATTATAACATCGCTTTCAAATTATCCAATTACTAGTTATTTCTAGGGCGACTAAGGCACCCGTTGAAAAATGATATTTTATTTTGTTTCTTTTTTTATTTCATTTTGCATGCGCGCTTCTTACTACCCAATTCAAAATTATTAAAAAAACTAGTTGGCATAGGTGAACTCTGCTCAGTTCCCCACCATATTTATGTTCTCATAAATTTCTAGTGCGAACATATTATAATCATGTTAAAAAAATGAATTTGATCAAAGCTTGATACAGTGACAGAACGAAATCCCCGGGTTATAGGCTATCCACCGTTCACTTCGATATATTTATCTTATTCTAATCTATTAATTTATTTTATCAGGGTCGATTCCGTTGTTTAGTTTTCATGCTACTATTTCCAGTGCAATAATCCTCAAAATTCATATTTATATGAAAAATTTACAATTTCTGTATGTTGATAAAATCGTAAATTACGAATAATTTACGAAATTTTCCTATTAGAATATTTGTATTCAATCATGTTCAAACAAATATCATAAATGTAATTTTGAAGTTGTCTAATGTATTTATGATCCTCAAAATGGAAGTTTATACTCAATTTTCCCTTATTCGGACATGTTAAGTAAATCGTAAATTTCCAATAACTTACGAAATTTTTATATTGGAAAATTCATAGTCATTAATATTCATGCCAGTGTCCTAAATAATATTTCAAAAGTAGTCTGATATCTTTACGATGAAAATATCTCTCAAAATTGACGTTTATGTGAAATTTTGCCCTATACTGCCATGTTAAGAAATTCTTAAATTTCCAATAACTTGCGAAATTTTCAAAGTAGCATATTTATAATTACTGGTGTTCATTTCGGCATCAAACGTGATATTTTAAAACTGGTCTGACATTTTTACAGTAAAAAGTTTCCATTAAATGCGCGTTTAAGTGAATTTTTGTCCTATTCTCCCATGTTAAGAAAATCGTAAATTTCTAATAACTTACGAAGTTTTTAAATTCGAATGTTGCAAATGAATAGGGTTCTTGCCAGTGTCGAAAGTAATATTTTAAAACTGATCTGACCTCTCTGCGACAATTTGTTCTTGAGATATCGTGTACACAGACTAACAAACTAACGGACTAACAGACTAACAGACTAACAGACAGACATCATACAAATTTTGTCATTTTCGGATTCTTCACACCTGAAAACATGTAAAAAAGTAAAAACACCGAGGTCGAAAATTTTCACGATTACCTAAGTTCCCCATACCTATAGTATGATGGGGAACTAAAAAAAAAAAATTTCGATAGTGTTTGTTTTGATACTGATTATTATTAACTTTCTTTTCTCTTCTTTTCAAAAAAATAAAAATAAATAAATAAATTATTTTGGGAAAATTCTGGCAAAAGCAAAATTTAGTTTAGAACGGAGAACTGTTAGGTTTTTTTTTTTTTTTTTTTTTTTTTTTTTTCAAATTATAACATTGCTTTCAAATTATTCAATAATTTTTCGATAAATGCTCAACTATCGTAAAACTGGTATCGTAAAAATCCGCAAATTGAGACTAACAGTCTTCAGTCCTAAAATAATACATGTAAATGTTCGTGAGAATTGGCGAGAGAGGAGAGCACATCGCTAAAAATCTGATTATTGGTTAAACTTTTCTTTGAACAATAAAAGTATTTTGAGATTAAATATATAATAGTGACCAGGGAAGCAGGCAAAGCCTGCTAGTAATAATAATAATTTCTTGTTTCATGGAAATGTTTTAAGCCTGAATATGTTAAATGCCATATTATATCAAGGAATGAAATTCTTTCCTAAAATTTATGTATAAAATAATAATAATAATAATAAATTAAGGAAGAGAAAAAAAAAAAAATATGTTTATATTATCGTCAATATTTATTTGTTTTTACTAATTGCATGTCGTGATACAGAAAAATCCTGTCTATTTCTCTCTCTCTTAAAAAAAAAAGAGAAAAAAGAAAACAGTTTTGACTACGTATTGACAATTATTTTGAATTTTACTTTAATAATAATAATAATAGACAAAGATAGATGTTTTAAAATAATATTTTTAAATTTAATTATATAATTAATTAAATGTAGGGCTTAATTTATATTTTTAAAAAAGTACTTTAGTACATTAAATTTATTAAATACGACCTTTTTTTTTTTTTTCTTTTTTTTAACAAAACAAGTTTTGCGTCTAAATATTTTGTTGTGTGATCCATATTGCTCATAATTCCTTGCACATATCACACGCACCTCTAGAGTATAATTCCTTTAAATTGAAAATTTAGTTTCATAAAACTAACATAGTTCTAATAGCTTAACTGCTTACTATATAAAATAATATTATATTTATTGAATGTGGAAAGAAGTTTTAACAGGGTTAACATATTGTTTAAAGTAGATTCTATAAGAAAACTTTGCTAAGTAATGCAAGTGTCTGAAAATTCAGACATGTTTGCTGTCTGAAATTTCACATATTTATATGTTTCAGACGCATTTCTGTCTGAATTTATGACCCTTCTTTTTTATAGTGAGTCCATTAAGGCACACAAGTATCATAAATAAAGATAACTATTAAGTCTAATCTCTATATTAAGATATTTACTTGTTTTATGCCTTACTTTAAAACGCATTTAATTGCAATGTAGTACTGATAATCGTTAAGCACCACGCCATGCTAGATTGATTAGATGATTTTTTCCCAACAAAACACTTGCAAATTTGTAATCATTTTTGCCACATATTTATGCCTTTCAATAGAGATTTAAAAAACATTATTTTATTGTCGCTTTAATTACATGATTGAAAAAATTTCGATACAGGCCCAGTAACAGATGGATTGCAGAACTGTCGTATGGCGATCTGTAACTCTTCAAATTAGAAAGAAAAGTTTTTCAAGTTTCAAAACTTTTTCCCATTTTTTTCCCCATGATTGATTGAAAGGTACATTTTAAGTGATTGTTTCTTCTTATACCTTATTGAAAACTACAAAATGGTGCTTTAACCGTTGATTAAAAGTGAATGGTAATAGAAAACTTATAAGAACTGAAATTAAATATTTCTTTTTAATTTCATGGAAGCATTTTTCATTTTCGTATTTCTCTCTCTCTCTCTCTCTCTCTTTTTTTTTTTTTTTTTTTTTTTTTTTTTAATCAAGCAAAAGAAGTTGTTTTTATTTAGGATATTTTCAAATTTTTTCCTATTATTATTCTAGTGAAGATAGTTTTAAAACATAAATTATATATTCTATATCCGTTTCGTTTTCTATATTCACTTAAGCATGAATTTTTCCCGGCATTTATGATAAAAACATGTTATGTGATATTATTTTTGATTGTTTTCCGGAAAAAGGATTATGTAACTCAGATAACAGCACGTAAAATGTGCCATGTATTAATTAAAAATAATTAGTATAAAGAAATTTAGTATGTTGATATGGATTATGTAATCAATTAAACTTGCATTTCTTTACGAAAAAAAAGCACAATTAACATAATTATAAATATTAAGAGAAATAGAAGAAGCCAAATTGTTAATTTTTTTTAAATTATTTTTAATAAAAACATATTAAGCATGTAAAGTGAACATTTTCAAAAAGTAAAATCTCTAATTGATATACTCATAAATACAGGTAGCTTTTTAACTTATACGACAGATCAGCGAACGCAAAATGTTCGAATGTTTATCAGAAAATTAAAGTAATACCCTCACTACAACCTTTTAATTTTTGCATTGGCTAATTTAAAAGGTTAAGATACTACATATAAACAAGTATTAAAAAATACAAAGATACAATGTTCAACTTTTAAAAATACTGTACTTAATACAAGAATGACAGAATGAATGATTTAATAGGACGAAGCACTTGACAAGATATAATCTTGTACCTTCAAGATTACATTATTGATATTGATACGAGCATTAATTTTGAAAGAGTGCACTTGCTAAATATATTTTTCTTACGAAATGATTCTTCATTTATAATTAAAGAAATATAAGGTTTTATTAATTTATTTATTTTTGAAGATATTTTTTAATAAGAAGTATTTTACTGTTTAATTAAAGAAATGAGAGGTTTTATTTCATTTTACTTTACTTTATTTGTTTGTTTACTTTTGAAAAGGATTTTTATTGGAGAAGTATGTTAGAAAAAAATAAAAATAAAAACGAATTCAGTTTAGCAATGCTTAAGTATCATTTACTGAATTATGTATTTTTGTTTGTTTGTTTGTTTTGTTATAACATGCATAATAAATTTCTTTGGTTATCAAAGAAACTTTCTTAGTTTAAAACGTTTTTCGGATGTTTGAAATACAATTTAAAAAAATCTTTATTTCATTTGTAATATCATATGATTTTTATAAATTCAATTACTGAAAAAATCTATAATAACCGTGGTGAAAAACGCATACGTTAAACATTAATCATGTACGTATTAAAATGTACTGATGATATATCGAACACATATAATTATATATATATAAACTCATGTTTGTGAAATTTGCAACACCAAGAAAAGTGTGAATATAAGAATGATATTTATTGGGCACATACATTATTGTAGGAAGAGAAATTGATTAAATTTTAAGGAAGTCTTGAGTATTATATCCTGAGAAAACAGTACATAAAACAGCGACCCCTGGGAGTAATAACTACACTTATCAGCCTAGGCATTGAATCGAGCAGCGATTGAATGATATATTCGGGTTCAGCACTCCATGAAGCCTCCACAGGATGCCACAATTCATAGACCGTAGTTACTGGTGAGTGGTGGCGGATCACTCGCTTTTCAAGGAATAAAAAGACATTTTCATTGGTGCGAGATCAGGTGAACGAGCTGGCCGGAGCAACGGTTGAACACATTCTCTATCAAGGAAGGTCCTTACAATACAGATAACTTGAGGTCGTGCATTATCATGCTTAAATGTTGTGCTACGGAAGCCTAGAATATAGAGCAGAAGGGCGGACCTTAACTCACCAGAAATTTAATTGATGCTATTCAGAGTGCCGGGAATGCGAACAACAAGTAATCGAGACGTGTATACAATGGGATGCCACACCAGAACTACGGGAAATGGGCAGTCTGACGAGTAATATGCATTATTCACAATGCTGTTAAATACGGTCGAGGCAATCTTGATGTTGTAAACAGAATTGTAATTTAATTTAGATAGAATGGAGTAGAAGGTTGATTTTTTAAATTTAATTCATCAACCTGGAAGAAAAAAATTTAAATTCAGAAATTTAATTCATCAACCTTTTCCAGGTTGATGAATTAAATTTCTGAATTGAAATTTCGTGGCCGTTTGGAGTTATGCCATGTTTAAATTTGTCACTTGATATAGCTGCTTTAATGCAGACTCGGTGACCTTGCCAACGTAAATTATGTGAGAAGTGCCGAGCTGGTTATCAGCCAGGGTAGCTCTGTGGTTAGAGCATCCGCGCGTTATGCGGAAGGCCCGGGTTCGATTCCCGGCTCTGGTATTTTTCACATAGTTGGTAAAAAAATCAACCTTCTACTCCATTCTATCTAAATTAATTTCCAGGTTGATGAATTAAATTTCTGAATTAGAATTGTAATTTGTCTGAAAATTGACTTCACGCCATTCCTGCGTCCAGGTTCGTCGTTGATTACACATTAAAAGCGCCCATATCAATGATGCAGTTTTGAGGGTAATGAAAATTTTGGTAGCTGCATACTGAGTCACCACTTGTAGTGATGGTATGCGGTACCATTGGCTACACGTCTCGAACAACTGTTGTTTTCATTACGGCCCGCCATTGCATTTCTGACAAGTTAAGGCCCATCGCTATGCCCTATATTCAAGGCTTCCGAAGCGCAATATTTAAGCAGGACCAATGCATGACCGCAAGTTGCCCATATATTCCACACTCCAGACCTTCCTTGATGCAGAATATATTCCACTGTTGATCTGCCTAACGCATTCTCCTGATCTTGCACCAAGGAAAATTACTGTTTAATCGTTGAAAAACGACTGGCCCCCCACCACTTCCCAGTAACTACGATCTATGAATTGTGGCATTGTGTTGTAGCTTCATGAAGTGCTCTTCCCGTACATGTCAACAAATTGATGTTCGGTTGTAAGCCGAGATCATGGTGTGCTGTACATGTTATCCAGTCGCTGTTCAATTTAATGCTTAGACAGATAAATGCTCTTATTGCTCCCAGAAGTCGTTGCTTTATGTACTGATTTCTCAGGATATATTACTCCAAATTTTTGAAATTTTTATCAATTGGTCTTCCTATTATAATATATATGCCCAATAATATATATATGTATAGAGAGGGAGAGTTGTAAATCGGAAATTTGTGTTTATTAATACTAAATTTTTGACAACATAATGCATACATAGAATTAATTATATATTTATATTTAAACTACTTAATCTAGAGATTAAAAGTCTGAACGTCTCACATGTAAACTCCTTTCAAACAGTTAAATTTAAAAACCTCTTGCTTTCTTTACACTTATCAGTAGAACATAATCGAAAAATATAACCTATTAAGAAGGATAGGCAAAAGGCTTATTTGGGATTCTTTTGCTCAGCCTTGTAAATAATTATTTTTATTCGCACTGTTTTCAAGTGAACCATGCATTTAAGCATCTTAATAATGATTTATTTCATTATATTAGTTGCATCGTAATCAGGTTACATTGAACTTAAAGCAAATTCCAGCTCTGAACTATAATATAGTAAAATTGTTAATCCCTCTCCGACCCGAAACGTTTTTGCCTTAAAACATAACATTCTTCTGTTTTTGCAAACTGAAAGAAAAATATGAACTATAGCCGACATTTGTTGATTGAAAATTGTACTTTACACTTTCTGCTAATTAGCTCGATCGTTAATTTCCTGAATTTATTGCATACGTCAGTTCCAGATGCAAAAATGTAAGTGGATGTCGCAGGGTTGGGTTTTTCCGGAAGAAACCAGTTTCTTCCAGGACAGTGGAAGAAAGTGGAAAAAACCGAAGAAACTGAAATAAAAAGAAGAAACCGAAAGAAACCGGAAAAAATGGAAGAAACCAACAGAAAGAAAAAAGAGATGTTCAAAATTAAAACGCATTAACTATTTAATAACTCAAAGCATGTGTCAAACCAAAACTATAATCCAATTAATATTAAAAATATTATTTTTAGAAAAGTAACTTTAAATATATACAGGTGATGTGTTCTTACTACTTTATGGGTAGGGTGTTTTTTAACAATTTCTACCATTTCTATACAATTTATTACTATGTGATTACCTAAAGCTACAACTTATTAATATATGATAATATTTTAAAGAAAAACATTTTATTCCATTTCTTCCACTTGGAATAAACCTATTTCTTCCAGCCAGTTTTCTCCATGGTTTTTTCCGCGGTTTTTTCCACCTTGGAAGAAACTTGGAAGAACTAACCTGCACGATCGTTCGGCTTGCGTTGGAAAGGGTTATTATGTCTCTGTACAACATCACGAGACAGAAATATCATGCACATGCTAGAATAAATTAATTCCCTGTAAATCATAAAAATCTGTACCAAATTTTAAGTCTATTAGGTGATTTTTGAGAACGCTATCGCAATACATATATACACACAAAGAGTCATTAAAAATCCTTATATCTCAAAAAGAATTTTATGCCATTTGATACTAAGTGGTATATATCGCACACTATTTCTATTATTAAGACGTGTACCTTAAAATAAACAGTTTACATTTAATTAGTTAACAATAAATTTTCTAAAAATAAAATTAGCTTTAATTTATGAAGCATTTTATTTTTGTGACATTTTAAGCAATCATTTTGACTTATTTTACAATCATCACGAATCATCATTTAATCAATCTTTTATAACACTTTATTAAGAAGCAACGTAAACAATTCTTTTAACAATTCTTGCGTTAACACATTTTTGCATTTCTGACAATCATAATTCAAAACGTAGCATTGCTTGAATATTTACATTTGTAGAGTATTGCATTTATTTACTTAAGATTACAAAATGTTAACTCATTAAATGCTTATTATTTGATATAGCATACTTGCTGAGAGAGTGATAAAACACCATAATGTACAGCAATAATTTTAAGATAAATTTCCTAGCTTTATCTACTTAAATTTATCTATGCTTATGCGACAAAACAGAATACTAAATGACAGAATTGATAGCAGTGCAGGAAAATAGAATGGACAATTTGAACTTTCGTGGCATTTTAATTATCTTTAATTATTTTTATCATTACCTTGAAATACCCAAAGTAAGCAATCAAATATATCGCAGATCTTCTTCCTACATATCTGTGCATTTTATAATACAGTTAGAGAAACCTAAAATTATTGTTAGATATGTATTGTTATTGTCATATAGTATTAGTCGCATTTTAAAGTACAATTACGAAAGCAAAGGGATTATTAAGCCTTTAAATAGGGAATTACGTGATTTCAGAGTTTATTATTCTTTCTAAATTTCATTCATTTGAAAAGAAATTTTATTTTATAAATGGCTTTTGTTCAGTTCATTCCTTTTGATATTTAAATTAATTTGTGCGCATTGCCAAATCAATTCTAATATATTCATTCTTATTTTATGAACATATACTTTTAAACTGGTAATTAAAAAAGGTTTCATTATAATAATACAGTATCATATTAAACTTACAGTATTTAATTTTTTCTCTCGTCTGTATATCTGACAGCGCTATAATGTTTTGCATAAATACTTGAATTCATACTAAACTAGCACAGAATGTTAAGTATCATTGATATATATATTGAAATATGAAAAATCTTGTACATTTTTTTTCGGTTAAGAAGAACACACAAAGAAATTTTAATGTAATAGCCTGTGAGCGGAAAATGTTAAACGTAGAATTTCTGTGTGTTTAACTTTATCAACCAAGCAGAAAATATGTAAATCAGGGAAATTTACTACAGGACATTCTGCTTCGAAAATTTTGTTAGTAGTAAAATTATTGTATGTAGATTTTTCTCCAATATTCCTATGTTAGACCTTGTTCGAGTTAGTCTCATTTTAGCACTAGTTGTTTAACTGTGATTTCTAATTTATAACCAAAAAAATTGTGATAAATTACTACACGTGTGTATTTCTACAGGAAAACAATTTTTATGAAAACACACACACACATGCGTATATATATATATATATACATACATACATAGGGATTGTCTCCTGTTATGTGCTCTTTCTGGTTATGGGTACCACCCCATACCTTTTAACAGAAAGCAAATATGAGGGATTTGAGTATTGTAAAACATGCATTGTGACAGTACGCAGTTTTTGTGCTAACACCGAAGTGAATAGACTCATTTACTTAGTAAGGACAAGCATCGAAAAAAGAATCTGCAAAAAAGCAACACTGAAAATATCCACAAGTAATTTGTGGATACACAAGTAATTTGTTGTTGTTCGTTAAAAGCGTGTGCTTGACTTACAGATTGTCAATTATAGTCGTTTATGTCAACATAAAATATTTTATTAGTGTTTTTATGTATTTTTGGGAATTTGTATTTATGTCAACCCCGCAAAAGTCAACTGATCCAAAAGAAATGGATTATAATGCGCTTGTTAAAGATATTTAGGATGGCTTAGTGGATAAGAAATACATAAAAACGACTTACCGAGGATACGAACTTCCTCGAAGCATCTGTGTGAAGAAGCCTGGAAAAAGTAAGGCAACTCTACCTCTTAAACTGCCAGCTAAGAACGCTAAAAATAACAGTATCCACAATCTGATGATGATGTCAACTTCTATATCATCTGTTTGGACCATCTGCTACCATGCGTAAGAAGAGTCAATTCAATCAAATGCAACGAGTATGACCGTCTATTGCATTTGAAGTGTACCAATATACATGCAAATTATTTTACTTGCAAATATTGCACTTCTGATATGGAGGGCGAAGACTACGACAAATAATATTGGAAAATGCCATTTTATGTTGTTATTTTGGGTTAATGAATCCTTACAAAATGAATAACTTTTGTTGTTTCCTTTATTTATGGTGATTTTTCTTTTTAATTTTCCATTTTAAGCGATTTTTTCACGTGTGCCCACAAACGTGTACACAATTTATTTTTGCCAAAAATGGCACTTGACATAATTGGTGATAATTTTATTTCGGGTTGAAGGAATCAACACAGTTACTTCGTCAAACGTTACCTAAGGGTTCTAGCTTTCCACTGCCATATGTTTTCATAATATCTACTCTATCAAAAGTTACAATCCAAAATCAAAACCGTAAACACAACCGTAGACATTTGCCCATATATATATATATATATATATTCACACATATAATAAAACATTTGCATATATTCAGAATGTTATATGTATGTTTGCGTTAAAGCCGGTACAACGTATAAAATTTAGATAAAAAACATATTTTAACTTTCTCAAATAGTAACAAGTTATATATTTAAACGACTTTCAGTTCACTATCATTTCCAATAATAAATATGGCACGTACTAAATTAATGGTTTCATATAGCTCAAAAAGCATTTTAGTTGCAATAACTAAATTATTATTCCAGTCGTTAAATAAATGATAATTGCGACTTCTGTATTTAATAAGCTTTTAAATAGCTGCAATATTTAACTTAATCATCATCTTAAAAATTAAATAAATACTGATAACTTTTGTTCTTAAAATCAAATTTTACGTTTATTTCTTAACATGCATTTGATTGAACTTCTCGATTAGTTTTAATTACGTCAGACATTTTATTATCATTATGTTTCGTATAAAAGTTTAATCATGATTAAAATTGTACTGCAAAGCATATCTGAGCAATGATTTTTACTGTCGTTTTTGAAGTAGTTATCTGAAAATTAGAATGCCTAATTTTGACTTTAAACAGCAATATATATTTTTGACATGTAAAGAAAGAAAATTCGTTTTTGAGAAAAATAAAAAAGAAAGCTATTTTACTATATTATTAAACTATCTGGTATATATTTTTCTTTCATAAAAAACATGACTAGTTTTACTAAGTATCTCGTTTTCTGGATGTGAGCCAGATTTTCAAATTAATCAGAACGTGAAGTTCTTTATAGCAATTACTGTGCTTCTGTTAAACACACAGCAAAATTGTCACTTAAATTTTTTAATGTGGAAACATTTTTCTCCTAGGAATTTCACCTTTCTTTTTTCCTTTCTCACTTTTTTTGGTCTGAATTAGCGTAAATCCTGTATCTATGAGTCAATAAATAATATGATTTCCGTATATTTTACTTAAAAAAAACAATAAAAAGAAAACAGGCATGTCTATATTATGTATGCAGTGTGTATTAGTACTAAAAACAGAACGAGAACTCTTAAAAAAATGTCTAAATAAAAAGAGTAAATATGTTCGGTGGTTTTAACATTATGAATACATTTTGCAATTTTTATGGAAAATTTTTTTAGAGTAAAAAACGTCGTTTGATACGCTAGCAATAGTCTCGTGACAAACGTACATTTTCTTTCGTTAATGATAAAAATTCCTTTAGAAACTCTGATTAGTTTTAAATAAAAATTTCTACATTTAAGAAAATAATATGTGTTTGCGTATGTCCGTCATTTTGCAGGCAAACGGTTGATCACAAAACTACACAGGTTCGTATAGACCTCTCCTGATTCATCAAGAAATTTCCGAAAGTTTGATTAAATCCTTTTAATTAATCATAATCTATAAATTTATGAAAGGATCGCCATTAGAGTTAGAAACGTAAAAGTGTAGTGATTTCACGTGACCCGTAAGATTGGGTGGTTAGATATTCATGCTAATAACGCAAAGTCTTGGGTTCGATCTTCCGAGGAACAATGTGTTGCTTTTTGCAGATAATTGATTTTAAATAATCTGGTGTGTCACACACACGACTTTCTCTTACCCTGAAATTTAATACTATAAATACATGTTGGAGATTAAGAGGTAAAATAACGAGTATTGTTATGTAAACCTATGTTAAAACAATATCAAATTAGGCTTGGGAAGAGTTTTATATGGTAATTAGTTGTGTGTGAGGGTGATTACTGCAACTCTCAATCCCCCGTTTCATTACTTCACCTATATTTATAAAGAATTCAAATCTGTTATTAAAAATAAAGTTCACTTAAAATTATTCAGACAACTTTCACACGCAACATTCCTTGAAGCTTATCAATCTTAATTAAACATTGCCAGCAACAAATTTATATTAACTTCAAAATACAACATTTTGATCTCCTAAAATTATTCATTTTTAAGTCACTCTAAGAGACACACACAAAGATCAAACGTTAAAAAACTTGACTACGGTATTCAGAAAGCTTCAAAACGTGTAATTATACAAAAAACAAACAATGAATATTTAGCTTAAAAACATACATTATTTACACTATCTCAATGAGGAATTCATTTCAATTCCCGAACAGCTTACCTGAAAATGGTAAAATATTATTAGTAAAGTAATATTATTAGTAAAGGATGCATAAAGAAACGGAAGCTTTCCAAATCAACTCTCTACAGTTTTCGAGAAATTTAATACAATATTTAAGAGAACTTGTTTAAAAACATGGTATATAAATATTAAATGGCCCAAGTCAATTTATAAATTAACGTTCGATAAATGTATATAAGTAAATTATTAAAATTAACAAATGCTTCGATTTAATTAAGTTTAATAAATAATAAAGAAAAACTAGTTGGCATAGGTGGACTCTGCTCAGTTCCCAATCATATTTATGTTCTCATAAATTTCTAGTGCGAGACATATTATAATCATGTTAAAAAAAAAAAAAATGAATATGACCAAAGCTTGATACAGTGAACAGCTTGATACAGAATGAAGTCCCCGCCTAATAGGCTATCCACCGTTTATTTCGATATATTTATATCATTCTAATATATCAATTTATTTTATCAGGGTCGATTCCGTTCTTTAGTTTTCATGCTACTGTTTTCAATGCAATGATCCTCAAAATTCATATTTATATGAAAAATTTACAATTTCGATATGTTGATAAAATCGTAAATTACGAATAATTTACGAAAATTTCCTATTAGAATATTTGTATTCAATCCTGTTCAAACAAATATCATAAATGTAATTCTGAAGTTGTCTAATGTATTTATGATCCTCAAATGGAAGTTTATGCTCAATTTTGCCATATTCTGCCATTTTAAGTAAATCGTAAATTCCAAATAACTTACGAATTTTTTTTAATTGGAAAAATCATAGTCTATGATATTTATGCAAGTATCCAAAATAATATTTAAAAAGTGGTTTGACATCTTTACGATGAAAATATCCCTCAAGATTGACGTTTATGTAAAATTTTGCTCTATTCTGCCATGTTAAGAAATTCGTAATTTTCCAATAACTTACGAAATTTTTATATTGGAAAATCCATAGTCATTAATATTCATGCCAGTGTTCTAAATAATATTTCAAAAGTAGTCTGACATTTTTACGATGAAAATATTTCTCAAAATTGACGTTTATGTGAAATTTTGCCCTATACTGCCGTGTTAAGAAATTCGTAAATTTTCAATAACTTGCGAAATTTTCAAAGTAGCAT
Source organism: Salticus scenicus (assembly GCA_963930645.1). Classification (NCBI taxonomy): domain Eukaryota; kingdom Metazoa; phylum Arthropoda; class Arachnida; order Araneae; family Salticidae; genus Salticus; species Salticus scenicus. The sequence continues at coordinate 339,035,902 of OZ005654.1, read as the reverse complement.
ATTTATAGTTACTGATGTTCTTTCCAGCATTAAAACCGATATTTTAAAACTGGTTTGACATTTTCACAGTAAAACGTTTTCATTTAATGCACGTTTATGTGAATTTTTGTCCTATTGTCCCATGTTAAGAAAATCGTAAATTTCTCATAACTTACGAAGTTTTTTAGTTCGAATGTTGCAAATGAATAGGGCTCTTGCCAGTATCAAAAGTAATATTTTAAAACTGATCTGACCTCTCTGCGATCATTTGTTCGTGAGATATCGTGTTAACAGACTAACAAACTAACGGACTAACACACTAACGGACTAACACACTAACGGACTAACACACTAACGGACTGACATACTGACCCACGAGCAGACACCATACAAATTTTGTCATTTTCGGATTCCTCACACCTGAAAACGAGTACTTCGAAGACTAATATTGATAAAATTTTCTAAAATATTGTATTTGAAGTCAATCTGAAAAACGTATCATAAATATATTTCAAATTTCTTACGAAAATAAAATGAATAAATATATCAAAAGTAAATCAAATCCTTTACTGAATGTCAGAAAAGCAGATTTTGCAAATATTTTTGAGGAAAATAAATAATTATTTAGAAAGAAAACCTGTTAACTAAAATAATTAAATAAGTAGAAAATACTAATAAATAAACAAATAAATCTCAAGACCGTCATTTAAAAAAAAAAAAAAAAAAAAAAAAAAAACTTTCAACAGTTTTTTTTTTAGGTCAAATAACAATACAAGCCTTTATCAGACGAATAAAATAGGCACGAGTATAGTATGAAAGCGGAAACCCTCACCAACGCACTTTCGATGTTGCGCATCTTGCCGACTTTTTTTCTTCTGATAAAGGATCATGTTATTATTTTAATCTCAAACGATTCCCTCTTATTTTTTTATTTTTTCAAATTTACTATGTTTATATACAAAGCTTTTTATTATTATTATTTATTACCTTTAATACCCAGTCATCGGGTGTCTTTTTATTGGTAAAAGAAATATGTGAAACTTATTAAAATATTCAGTTTTAAATATAAGAGGAAAATATTTTGAATTATAAAATCCAAAATGAGAGATTTATCGAGAAGAAAAATATTGTGCCGCAATTTTTCGAAATTCTTGTCTCAATTTCATCGTAGTAAATGTCATTGCAAAATAAATTCTGGAAATGAGGTTTAGAATTTTTCGCTTCGAGTGTCTTATGCTTTGAAAACGAGTACTATAATTACGTCATTCGAAAAACGTTTGCATACTTTGGAAATATTTAACGAAGGAATGAGATTTTCTTTTTTTTTTTTTTTTTTTTTTTTTACTATAATCTATATGATTGATAAAGATTAAGAGACATTAAATATAATATTTAAAATTATAAATTAAGAAAAAAAAAATATTATGTATGCGTATCAAATAAGTTCGTTGAAATCCCTGCATCCCTTTGCTAATTTTTAACATTTAATAAAAAACAAAGTCATACCTATTTCAAGTATTTTTTACAATATTTTTTTTTTCTTTTTAGTAATTACAATGCTTAATAAAAACAACTTCAATAATTCATTTAGAAAGTGATGAAAATGATTTTAAAAGATATATAGATATTGACAATTAAAAAAAAAAAAATCTAATCGAATATCTATCTCTCCATCCAATTATTAACGGCCTTCTTAACTTACCGTCGCCGGAAGCCCGAGCCAATGTTATTCTATGGGGAAATTTTCTTTACAAATAACTTATTAACTAATACATATTTTCAAATTCTGCTTTCACATTCAGAAAATTCCCAGCTGTTAAATTGACGGACCTTTTTTAAAAATGTATTTTTTTTTTTTTTTTTTTAATTTTTTATATTTTTTTTTGAAATTGCAAAATGAAAAAAAAAAAATCACATATTGAAAATTCGTATTTTGCAGCTTCAAAATAAAATATAAAAAATTAAAAAAATATTTTTTTTAAAAAAGGTCCATCAATTTAACAGCTGGGAATTTTCAGAATGTGAAAACAGAATTTAAAAATATGTATTAGTTAATAAGTTATTTGTAAAAAAAATCTCCCCATAGAATAGCATTGGCTCAGGCTTCCGGCGGCGGTCAGTGAAGTGGGACCTTAATTACTTAACTTCATTATATTCAACTTTAAATAAACAATTGTATAAAACTACCATTGAAAAAATAATGACACATGAAAACTTAGGTTATCTGAATCAGAAATTGAGTCTTATTTTTATAGAGCATATTTTTTTTTTTTTTTAAGTTAATGAAATAATTAATTTTGATTAAAAAAGAAAAAGAACCTTTTATTATTTATTTATTTATTTATTTATTTATTTTTGCTCCTGTTGTTGTTGTTTAACTATAAGTATCAGCTAATGAAAGAAAGTTTAGAATTTAGTACTTTTTTATATTAAAAATACTAGATATTGATTTTTTTTTTAATACCAAAATTCAATGAAGGATTTTTTAAAAGAATTTAAATATATTTTGATAACAGAAAATCTAGTTGCGTTGTACGTAACAAATATCTTTTGTGATACATAAGAAGTTAAGTCTCTGGACCTCTTATCGCGAGATTGTTCATTTAGTTTTAAATAATACATTAAGGATGCGCTGTTATTTGTCTAAAAACAATGGATGAAAAAGAAATCATGATGTATCTTGTTGCGCGGAAAATTCGTGTTGATTTTCAAAGAAAATTTAAACTCAGCTCATTTACATTTTGGTATACATTTATCAAACTATATAGGTGGTTTGTGGATTTTGATATTTTAAGCATTTTTGATAACTTATGTATTGCATAGCGTGGGTTATTTTCGACCTTTGTTTTAAGTTTGTCTTCATCTAAAGTGGAAGGTTTACTCAGGATTTTTTTAATCTTTAAATTTGAAATTACCCAAATTAAACCTTCAAAAAAAAAAAAAAAAAAAAAAAAAAATGCTCAGCTTTATCAGGTACAGGACTGCCTAAAAGAAGTATAACATAGTGTGATTATACTTAGAAATCGGTGGAAAAGCATTTCAGATTTTGCTGTAGATTATTAATATAGGATTACCTTTAAGCACGCAACACGATGTGTACATAAATTATTCGATGACATAAAGGGCTAAGCGAAAACATTATTTTCTGTGGAATTTAATTCGTAGCTTTTATTTTACTGTGTGTGTGAAGAGCTGTTCACAGTTATAAATTAGCTCTCACACCAATATGGTAAATAAACTATTTTTTAAGTTACATTTTCAGGGTTCGTTTTTTACGTAATTATATGCGTTTTGAAGTTACTTGAATATTAAAGTCAAGTTTTTAAATGTTAATCTTTGTGAGTGTCTGTTAACAGCGTTTAACACAAAAACAAACAATTGTAAGTAATTCAAATGCTGTAATTTGAAGGTCATATTAGGTACAAAAATTTGATCCGACTTGATAAATTTCAAGATGTGATGCGGGTAAAAATATCAGAGTAATTTGGAATAAAGTTTTAAATTCAATAACAGACTTGAATTCTTTCTAAATATAGGTACTATATTTAATCGAGGATTTGATGAGGGGCGGTACTCCTTTCACACAGAATTATAAAAACTGTTCATAAACCTAGCTTAAATTCTTTTTACATAGGTTTATATACAGTACGTGTTATCTCACCCCGTAATCTGTAATGGTAATTTGTCTCTATATTAAAACCCGAATAAACTACTACGTCAGAAACGACAAAGAAAAATATTTGATATGCATACAACTGTTTCGGTAGCCTTAAGAGTACCGTCTTCAGTGCAAAAAGAATGCACTGAAGGCGCATTCTTCAGTGCAATGAATGCATTCTTTTTGCACTGAAGACGGTATGCTTAAGGCTACCAAAACAGCTGTATGCATATCAAATATTTTTTTTTTTTGGCATTTCTGACGTTGTAGTTTATTCGGGTTTTAATATTCCAATGCCAAGTCTCCTGTTATTATCTGTCTCTATAGTATTCATATGTAGGGTGAGAGAATATCATGTGAGTGCCACACCAGATTTATATATATATATATATATATATATATATATATATATATATATATATATATTAATGTGAGTATATTACATAAAGTTTGCATAACGTACAATAGATTTGTTTATATTAAAATATGTCTTTTAATAATAAAATAAATTTCAGCAAAAAACGTTCAATATTAAAATATGAAAAAAACATATTTTGAGCTTTCTTTTAATATAATTTTGTGTATTACAACTAAGCATTATATCCTTCAATAAAAATATAAATAATTTTAATCGTTTATAAATAATAAAAATCTTAAATTCAAATAGGTAATTTTATAATTATCTTATGAGAGATTTCCATCGATATGATGTAAAATCCTATCGATAGTTCCATTGTACGGTTGTGACTGCATGATGTAAATATATCAATAGAACTAAAGGGTTTTTGAAGAAAGTATTTTTTTCGTTGTAAACTTTAAATATAAATAGAAAATAGAAGTATTTAATTTATGAGAAAATTTCATGGTCATGCATAATGCATACATGAACGCATGTACAAATATGTGTATGCTATTCCGACAAAGTATGATTTACTACACTGAAAAAAAATCTTTACTCAGTTATAAACGTATGTGTTCTTTATACTTGGTATTTTATTTGTATATTATTTTATTGGTTGCTGAGGAAATTTTCTAATAAAACTTTTAATAATGTAACAATTTATGTTCTCCTATACATTTTTTTTTTTAAATCACACATACATAAAAGGAAAAGAAAAGAAGGAAAAAACACATACGAGATTACCTTTATTGCTTAATTGATTGCCTTAAATATATAACATTTGACTAAAATTTTTCCCGCATGCATCATGCAAATGTTTAATGCATTTATAAATAATTAAGAGAGATTTCAATTTTAAGTTATTTTATAGTTGCATAAATTTAACGACTGCGGAGCTGCTTCATTATGTTATTCATATGTACATAGTTACCGCAACAAAATTAAGCGCTGTTTCATAGTTAAACGTAAGTTAAGATCTATAAATATCATCGAGCAGAAATCTGCATCCCAGTTCACTTGAATAGGTCAAATGACATTTTCTATTTAAAAAGTAATTGTTTCAACAAATATATATATATTTATATACATATTAGAGGTTTTTGTAACGATTCTTTTTAATGCATAAATTGAATTATTAACGCTTAAAAATATATAATTGTTTCAGAATTTTTTCTAATATGAAATTGCACATTATGTTCTATAAATAAATAAAAAAATTAAATATTTACTGGACTATCTGTGATTTAAAAAAAGAAATTAACGTTTTCTTTATACTTTCACAAACTACGAATTTAAAATATATATATATATATATATAAAGATTTCACGATCATAAAAAATACTGAACATATTACAGTTCATATCTTTTTTTATGTGTTTTTGTGTGTGGGAGGGGCTTTAAATGTGTAATTTTGTAAGATTTAAAAATATCGAACTTAATAATACTGCTTATATGTAGATTTAAAAAATCTCATAATTTAATAATACAGAGATTTTAGATTTACAAAAACAAAACTTAAAAAATGAACTATTCCAGACAATGTGCTGGCTTTAATTTAATAAACGATCCATTTTAAAAAGAATTATTGCAATGTAATAAATAAGATATTATATCCTACAAAATGGCATAATTAAAAAAAAATTACAAATACACGATTATATAAAATCTGATAAATATGTATAGCTGTCTAGGTAAATACAGTTCAAAATAAATTTTAATGCTACGAAAAAAAATTACATATATATTTTTTTAATAAATCCAATTAAACTTAGTATTTTGAATTTACAGTTTTGTTACATCCTTTAATAAAATGTATAAAAGTCATATATGAATAAAATTTATAAAATTTAGAAGAAAAATATCAATAAATTTATAGATGAAAAAGCATTAATAATATTTTCAGTATTACAAAACTGAACAAGCCATAAAAACAAAAATTTTCGATTACGCCAATTTTCTTTGTTTAAAAATAAATTTAATTCCCTAACGGAACCATTGACAAAATAAAATTTGTCAACATATATTTCGGAACATTTTGCATATTTATATTTCATTTTAATATTTGTTATATTAATATTTTGAAACATTCCTTCACACCCTTCAACATGCAAGAATAAACGTCAAAAACTTCTACTTACGTTTCAAGTTGACCAACACGAAGTTAACTCATGAGCGCCGGATCACAACATGCACTGTGAATGTAAGATCCAACTCTTCTTGTATCTCTCCTTGGATGACTGGGGCGCCCTCACACTTGTAGAATGAAGACCGCAAAGGGTGTGAGGGGACTATTCGAAGAATGTTTTTTTAATAGCTTTATCCATAAAATATTTCACTACACAAAGAATATGCAAATAGAGCTGTAAAATAAAATTAGTGGGGATAAAACAGAATATTACACTATGTTTCCGAGTGTTTAAAAAAGTTATTTTAAAATGACAAATTTTTCAAATTTTCGAGACTAAATCATATATTTATTGTGTGATAGAAATAATTATTTTAATAACATGCTCTGAAAGATTATTTAAATATAAAAATTTAAAATATGCCATCGTTTGATAAACGATGATTAACGACATCAGTGAATCAGTAATTAAATTAGTAAGATTGTAATGAAATTACAATCTGCGAGATTTAGTTTAATTTTTTTAACAATAATGGCATATATTTCATCGAATCTTTTGATACATGTAAAATGAGGCGTGTTTAATTTCTGAAAAACTGCTTAAATATCAAAAAAGGAAAAGTACAGAATATACATGCTTTATAGAAGTAGACAATATACTGCAATTACAGAATATACTTGCTTTTATTTATTTATTTATTTTTATGTTACAGTAAATGTGCTTCGATGTACGTTACTGTGCTCTACGCATTTTATTATTATTACTTAATGTACGTGATGTTGTTTAAAATGTAATTACATTTTTATAAGCTGGACTACTGAAAAGAATTTGTGATTAGGAGAACTCTTACTCCAGATACCAAATCAAAATTTATAATTTAAACAAAATTAAAAATAATTTTATTCTTAAGTTTGAAAAAAAAAATGAAAAGATATTTTCACGATTTACCTTATTAAGGAAAAATATAACACTGTCATTAAAAATAAAAAATACGCAATGTTTTATTCGGTGGACACGGTATATACTTTATTATATTTTGCATTTCAATAACTGAAAGTAGTCACGTTGCGTCATTAACCATCATTTGTCTGTGTTTTAATATGTGATGTCATAGTGTAAAGATTTAAAAACTATCTAATCTAATTTTAATTGATCTAATAATCTAATTTTAATTGATCTAATAATCTAATTTTAATTGATAATCTAATTTTAATTGAAACTGCACGTAACAATGATAATAGTGTTGATTTTTCAGACCTCAATATTTGTATTAATAATGAAAGAATCGTAATTAAAATATATGATAAACGTGATGCTTTTAAATTTGAAATTAATCGAATTTCTCCTTGGTCTTCTTGTTTACGTAAAATTATATTCAGAAATATTATAATTAACCAACTTATTCGATGCAGTCGAATTTTTACTTCTAGTAATGACAGTGACTCTTTTGTAGTTAATTTTATACAAATTGCCATAGATAATAATTATCATCTTTATTTTCTGTTAAATATTCTCAAACAATATTACCAATTGGATTATCTTACTTTCAAATCCCGTTTTTTGAATCGTTTCTCAATTCGATTTTGAAGTTTCTTCCTTTCATTAACTGTAACTTCCATTAACTGTATGTTTCTACGTTTGAATTGAGTTGGATGGGTGGCATATGGCTTCATGATTTTTCTTGTATGTTGTTTTAAATTATGATTTGGTTTTTCTTATAAAAAATTTTAATGTGTTTTTTTGGGATTTATTCCTTATTTTTCCAATTTCATGTAAGTTTATTCTGAGTTTTGACACAGTGTCTGGTATCCGGGAGTGTTGACCGGTCGTTAAACATGATTAACCGGAGTGGGGTGGTCACAACTCCCCTCTGCCATTTAGATACTTTTGTCTCCATTTTTTTTTCGCTCCTCTTCAGTTACATATGTTGATGTTTTTTTTTTTTTTCATTCTATTTACATATATATATATATATATATATATGTAATATATCGTCTTTTAATAGATGATTCATGCCAGCCGTTTCATATTAAGAGAGTTCACTCAAATAACTAATACTCCAAAATTGATGATGCAGTCGTTTATTGAAGACTCTTAGTCATTTTACACTTTATTAACAGTCAAATCATTCGGAGCACGCTGACGTACAGATCCGTAGCCGAGTCGGGCTGAAATCGTCCCGCTAACTGCGGAACCGCGAACCCATCCTCTCCTGGGACCGTTAAATTAAACTGTTTATGGACGTGAACTAATTAAGCAAATACTTTCATGAAAAAGGCGCCGATTTTCGGGTGTTCCCGTTTAAATATGGATATTTGGGGGCGAGGCCAAACTCCTAATATGAATTCTTATTGGATAGTTAAGTGAGCTAAAATCCAGCCCACATTCTTTTATTGGTTGACCCGGATATCCAGGATTTCGTATTTCGTAATGCATTGCCGCTTATTTCGACTATTGCATAATTTTGATTATGAAACTTCTTCTAACTCCGATTCCCGCGTTACGACGTGTTTTGCTGAAAAACTAACTTTACTGGGGCTCTAAAATAGAATTCTCACAAAGTTGTTCTTAAAATTAAGATTTATTCTGAGCTAATACTATTAAGATATCACTTAATATTAATTTAAATACTAATTTAGAATCTTGCTTATTTTATCCTTTCATATATATATATATATATACTTTAAAAAGAGTTTATATTTTAACTTTGTTTATATCGCTGTTTGAATTGTAATGATCGCAAATACAGTTGGAATTCTAGAAACTTGACATGTAGTCCTAAGCATGATTCAAATTAAAACGGTTCATACAAAAGAAATTATACTGAAATAAATGAATGTTAATTTTTTAACGTATATTTTAAGACCATTCAGTTAAAGTCAACAAAAAGAACACAGTGAACTAAATTTTAGCGTGCTATTTGGTATAGACGCAATTCAAAGTTTATATACTAGCTCACAGTGAAAAAGGCAAAGATAGCGCTTTCCACTGAAGATATTGCTGGTAAACCAATTTTAACATGATGTTTAAAACATGAAAAACAAATTAGTGTGATCTTGTAAGTTAAATCACGTACACTGTTGGACAGAATAATTCAAGTATTTTATGAAGATACTTTAGAAACAATTGTATTAAAAGTTTTTCAATTATTTTGTGTATATTTTATCTAATTAAATATGTTAGCCAAAATATTCATTACCCACATAAGATTTTTTTTTTTTTTTTTTTTTTTTTTTTTTACTTTCTCTTGCACATATCTGGTAGAGAAAATAATTTTTGAGGATCATATTTTTTAAATTTACTTTGTGTCCTATTTCTACGTTTTGAGGGGTTTACACCTACTATGTGAGAGGTGTAGTACTCTTCTTAACCAGAATTATATTTTTAAAAATATCCCTAATTCTTTTTAAATTGCTTTTAATTTATGTTCATGTACAATACTTACTAGCTTACCCTTTAATCTGCAGTATGTCTTTATAGTATTAAAATGCACGGTAAGAGAAAATCGTGTGATTTTGTGTATATTTTTCAATTATTTTGCATCTATTTTATTTTATTAAAGGCGTAGGCCAAAATATTAAACCCACATTTAAGATTTTTTTTTTTTACTTTCTTTTACGCACATACTGTAAGGAAAATAATTTTTGGGAGACAAAGTTTTGAAATTTAATTTGTGTTACGTTTGAGGGTTAACATCTATTATGTGAGAAGTTTAGTACTCTTCTTATACCCAGAATTAAATTTTAAAATATTTATGCCTAAACCTATTTTAAATTGCATTTAATTTAGGTTCATATACAATACTTATTATCTTACCCTTTAATCTCCAATCTGTCTTTATAGTATTAAAATTCACGGTAAAAGAAAGTCGTGTGATTTTAAGTATATTTTTCAATTATTTTGTATCTATTTTATTTGATTACAGACGTTAGCCAAAATATTAATCCCACATATGAGATTTTTTTTTTTTACTTTCCGAACACTATAGTGAGGAAAGTATTGTAATCATATCAAAAATCCGAATTTGATATTTTGATGTTTCTAAACCCTAGAGGTCCCATGAATTCGTTTTAACTATTTTTACGATGATGTATGTATGTGTGTGTATGTCTGTGAGTGAACACGTTAGCGTCTAAACACTTTGTTCGAATAAACTGAAAGTTGGTACGTATATTGTAAGTCACCATAGTACGAACCCTATAGATTTTGGTGAATCTAGCTCTTATAGTTTTTTACAGGAACACCTGGAAATTTTTTTTTATCATTATGGCCTATGGGGCCAAATTTTTAAAAGTGCGATAGCGTCTAAACGCCTTATTAATCTGAGCTAAAAATTTGTACACATGTTATAGGTCACAGTTGCACTAACTGTATAGATTTTGGTGAATTTAGCACTTACAGTTTTTTACAGGGGCACAAAGAAAAATTCTTTATCATTATGGCCTATGGGACCAAATTTTTAAAAGTGCGATAGCATCTAAACACCTTGTTCAATTGAGCTGAAAATTTATATGAATATTATAAATCACTGTTGCACTAACTATAAGCATTTTGATGAATCTAATATTTATAGGTTTTTACAGGAACACAAGGAAAAATTCTTTATAATCATGATCTATGTTCTCAAAGTTCAGTAGCGTTAAATAAAACATCGTGTAATATATGGAGAAAAATACTCAAACACTCTATTATGGGTTTCTCTCTTTTGTTTAACAACTCCTTTTTCTTTACTTTATCGAAAAAACTGTTAATTACTCAATGGTCGGAAAGTCGAGTGGAGTCACTCCATATTTTTTTTTTTTTTTACTTTCTCTTATGCATATACGGTAAAGAAACAAATTTTTAAAATTTAATCTGTGTTATATTTCTACATTTTCAGGGGTTTACGTCTATTATATGAGAAGTTTAGTACTCTTCTTATACCCAGGATTAAATTTAAAAATATTTATCCCTAAACGTATTTTGAATTGCTTTTAATTTAGGTTCATATACAATACTTATTAGTTTACCCTTTAATCTGAAATCTGTATTTATTTTAAAACTAGTTTGGCATAGAATCACGTGGATTCACTCTAAATAAAAATGTGTGTTCAGTGCTCCTAAAGAGAAGACTTCCTTTCAATAATTTATATATTGCTCTTTGAATAGTGATTCGAAAAGTTATGGAATGGCTATACATGTCACTATCTATCTATTAATATTTAAATAAAATTTTTAATCCGTGTATGTATTTATCAATGATTTGTCTATACTCTGAACTTTTATATTCCAAACGTTAGAATTTAAACTTTTAAGCTAACTATAGAAATAAAATTTAATACTTTTATTAAACTTAATTTTATTTTCAATAATCTCGCATAAATAAATATCTTTCCTTTATTGCGAAAAACAAATGTTAGTTCGCGAGTTTTATTGTTTAAAAAGGCGTGACTGTAAATATAAAATTATTTCACGAAAGGGTTAGTGTAGAAGAATTCGATCTGAAATACGAAATATATTTATTTCTGTTAAATACGTTTAGTACAATAATTTTAGTATTATAAGTTTTTCTAATAACTAGGGTATATTTGTTGCATCCTAAATACTAGTATGTTGTGGAAATCACATAACTTTCTTCTGTATTATCTTTTGTAACAGTTGCCAATTATTGACATGTACAAAAGTTTAACCATAGCTTCTTACAATAAAAATTTTTCGTATGGAGTTTGGTGGAATTTTTATCAACAGATGCTGAGATTTAGCCATGTGAAAAATCCCAATAGCATCTTCACCTGTCGATCAAAATACACTTAAATCAAGTCAGCATTCGTTTTCATAATAGTTATTTCCATATCAAGTTTCGTTCAGTTATATGCCGTAAAAGTTGAGATTCCTATTCACGGAGTGAATCGCAGCGCAGTAGCGCTACCTATTGACGCATATACACCCAAATTAAATCAACCTAGTATTTCATAATGGTTCTTCCATATATCGAGTTTTGTGCAAATGGATACAACAGAATCAGAGATACATCATTTCCATTCTCGGTTAATTGCAGTACAGCAACTCCACGTATCGGCCGATTAGCTTCCAAATTGAATTTTCATAATGTCTCATGATGAGCATTGCCATCTTCCGCATGGTTGGCCTCAGGAGTTGACAGGTATTAATTTATGTCTAGGGACATCTACATATAAATTTACAGGAAATTCTGTGCATTAGTTCTTTAGATACAGCCTTCCTTTAAATTGCTGAATTATATTTATAGTAGGGTCACCTGTTGATCGATTGACACCAAAAGTTTATATGCGCTAATTTATGTCATCTACATAGAAATTTATATGTAACTCTATGCAGTAAGTTTTGAGAAATAGTCGCCAAAGTTATTTTGTTGCACACACAGAGAAACAGACAGACATTTTCTAAAAATAGTCAAATTATGTTCTGAACTTTCCAAAACGCGTAAATCTGTTAAAAACTGGAAGCGAAAAATATTTACTAATCCAATTCCTCTTTTGAATATAGAAGAAAGTAAAAATTGTAAGGAAACTTTTTTATCATTGTAAAATTTATTATGGAAAATTTCTTAACTGGCAAGTAATTCATAAATTACGATAAAAAAATATATATATATATATATATATATATATATATATATATATATTTTAATTAAATACCTCATAAGATCCATGAAACAATTAAAAATTAAATACCAAGCTGATACAAATAGAACACAAATTTTTGCACATTCTTCTTCTTATTATTTTTTTTTATAAATAAAAAGAACTATATTTAAACATGAATAATAAGAGTAATATAATTTTTTGTCAAAAATCAAACTTGCACCTTAAAATTAATGACATTATAGCTTGAAATTTATATAATGATTAATTATAAAAAATTATAATAATTATAGAATAATTATAATATATATATATATATATATATATATATTTTAATTAAATACCTCATAAGATCCATGAAACAATTAAAAATTAAATACCAAGCTGATACAAATAGAACACAAATTTTTGCACATTCTTCTTCTTATTATTTTTTTTTAATAAATAAAAAGAACTATATTTAAACATGAATAATAAGAGTAATATAATTTTTTGTCAAAAATCAAACTTGCACCTTAAAATTAATGACATTATAGCTTGAAATTTTTAAGTAGAACTTTTATATTTTATTTAAAATTCTCATAATTGCTAATCAATAATTAAGTATTAAAAATCAAGCTGATGACATTTGAAACAAATCTTTACATGTTCAATTTATTATTATTATTATTATTACATTTTTGCTTTAACATAAAAAGAAATATATTTACACATGAATAATAGAATTCATATAAAGATCTGTGAAATTTTAAATTTGCACTGTAGAATTGACGTCGTTAGAGCTCCAAATTATTAGATATTCCGTGCTAAAGCCAAAAATGAAACGAAAAGTATATACGTTCGTTTTTGTTAATAAAAATAAATAGGCGTATTTGCATATGAATGATAAAATTAGAATAAGCTTTCAAAAATTATATTATCAATCTGATGATAATAATTATAATAATGAACTGTTCACTATCGGAGTAAGAAAATAAACAAAAAAAAAAAAAAAAAATCAAAAAATTAATTTTCTGTTTTTCTTTCAGGGAAACAAGAGAGAATATGGTCCTATTTCTTTCAAATGGAAAATTTTACGATAGACCACATTCAATGTTGCATAATAATAAATACAGTGTTTACGGTTTATAAATGCGTAAAGTAGGAAAGTTTGAGTAAGGGACTCGGGTATTAAATTAAAATTGGTCAAGGAAGGAATTTTTGTGGCAGCTTAAAATTAGTGTATTGTAATTTTGTGTATTGATTTCAAGATAAAAAATATTGTATAACGCAGGGGACCCCGGTAAGATGTTGCCGGAAGTAGTGGAAGCTCGGATTCGGTATAGTACAAGATTGTGCAACTGTGCGACTCAAAGACGCATTTCGGGTACAATGATATCGAAAACTTTAAAACCAATTTTTTTTTTTTTTTTTTTTTTTTTTCGAGCGCGGAGAGCAGCCGCAGACAGTGGGTTCTCAGCACGGCAAAGTATTGACATAGCGCGGTGCAGAAAAGATCTCCTTTGAGGTTCGTGTGCCAGTTCATTTCATTATTCACGCATGAAGACAAGGAGCGCCCGGTTTTACGCAACCTCAGACAGTGTTGACCAAGACCAGGGTTTTGACCGACATTTTATTTAAAGTTCATACTTGAGGCATTTAATTAACATATAATTAATAATTATAAGAATAAACCAATGAAAACTCATTATTTCAAAAATGATTCGTTTAGATATAGTGATTAGCGAAGCGGGCAAAGTCAGCTAGAATATAAGTATATATACATACATATGATTTTTGCGCAAGCAACATGAATTACAATTTAAATGATAAATTTTTAACATCATGTTTTAAATCATTTTAAAAACAGATTTTAAACTTTATAAGAATATGAACTGTAGAATCAGTTTTCAATGTTCTTTAAGAACCTGGAGTTCTTAAAGACTCATGTATGTGCGTGTGCGTCTTTCATGCAAAAGATAAATTAAATAAATAAACAATTCATGTTTGATGTCCGAAATTTAAAGAAGTTAACTAGATAAAATGAATGACACCGTGATTTCAACTGGAGATTCTATTGAAGGTGCAAGGGAAATAACACGGTATTTTTCAAGATCATATGTTTTATGCAGTAGTAAATTGCACATGTGAGATCTTAAATATAAAGCATGCGAAATTTTGCATAGTGCATGCTTTCTTGTGGCTTCAAGTATTAATTTGTAGATTGAATTTTTCATTAATAGGTTTATTTTAATATCAATGCTTTGTATTATATATATATATATATATAAACATACGTATATAAGTAAAATTATTTTTG
Organism: Salticus scenicus; assembly: GCA_963930645.1. Lineage (NCBI taxonomy): Eukaryota > Metazoa > Arthropoda > Arachnida > Araneae > Salticidae > Salticus > Salticus scenicus. Next base: position 339,020,837 of record OZ005654.1, on the reverse strand, counting down.
CATCTATCAAATATATGTAACAAAAAAATATGAGGTGCCTGTAAGAAAAAATAAAATTTTAGAGGTAATAAAAGGCATTTATTACATTCATTTAAACTGGTGCATATTTAACAATTGCTTAAAAAGTAAATTCCGTCTAGTATTTATTCTTAATTTCTTTCGTAAATCATATGTTTGTAAAACATTCCTAACTTTATTACTAATATATTCATTCAGAATTTATTAAAAATTATAGTCAAATTTTTTCAATTCTTTTTCTTCTTAAAACATAAAAAGAATTCGATAAATCCAATTGTGCATAATTTACATCTATATAATGAGTATTTTAGTAGATTTCTCAAATATTTAATTAATAAAAGCTTTTAGCGGAAGAATTGGACTGCTACTTTAATTTAAAATAATAAGATTACAAATATGATAAAAATTGACTGTTAAATTACATTAGCCAAATTAATATTTATAGTTATTTATTTATTTAAGGTATAGAGGGAAAAATTATTTAATGATTATAATGATATATTAAGAAGAACATTTTTATTTTTACTCATTCGTACATTATAATAAAATAATTTTTGTATTGAACAAGTGGTAAATGTATTGAACTTTAAGAAAATAGAATTAAAAAGAAAAAAAAAGCATTTTGCCATAAATATACATTGGTTTTATGATTCCCCCCCCCCCCCTACTGCATTTAAGAAAATATACATGCCTCGATGAAAGTAATAAAAAGTAAGAAGGACATTTTTTAATTGTTGAAACTTAAGACTTAAAGAAAAGCTATTTAATGAAAAATGAAACATAGAAGATTATTAACAGAATAATTAAAGTAGTTAATCTTATATATATATATATATATATATATATAGAGAGAGAGAGAGAGAGATAGGGGGGTGGGGGGATGTTTAGAGTAAGTGATAATAAACTACTGATAAATGGATAATCAATTGAAACGTTAGGGTTTTGATCTGTAAATTTAATAGTATAAATCGATTAGCCGAAGATAGTTTAATAATTAATCGCGTTTATTATAAATTTTTTTAGCCGAACATTGAAAGAAGAAATATGGTTGGTTGATATCAAAATAATAATACAACCCCAGGATTAAGGTTGGAGAATTTTATAGATCAATAAGCGAGCGGATTCATACTAGAAAACTTAAAAAAACGTATAAAGAGCTATTTCCCAAAAAAGAATGCTCGAAGTGTTTTAAATAGCTAGATTTAGTTTCCATTCCAAAGATTGATAAATTATTAGAAAATGTCATAATGATAGCATTAATAAAAAGAGTAATAATTAAAAAAATACACATAACTTATTTCGTTTTAATTTACTTACCGCTCGCCATTTAAATTTTAATTTTTGTTCTACAAATTAATTAAACAACTATTTGAGTATTATATACGCTTTTTTATTATTATTATTATATCATTTTGTTAAATGTACATAGAAAATATAACATTCTGCCAAAAATAATCACCTTAGTAATATCAATTTTATAATTTATTTGAGATATAAAAAGTATGAAATGTATATAATAGGATAACCATTTACAAAAAATAAATGTACGTAATACTTCTTAAAAACTTCAGAAATCAAACAAGATTGAATATGATTTTATATATATATATATATATATATATATATGTGTGTGTGTGTGTGTGTGTGTGTGTGTGTGTGTGTGTGCTTTTTTATTAAACTGTCTGCCTAGGGGGAGAGTTTGATCAATTTAAAGCATGCTTTAACCCCACACATATGTCTCAAGTCATATGGGGCATTTTTGACAGCTTAAATCATTTATTTTATGTTTTTGCAGTAAGTTTTACTTATGAATTGTTTCACATTAATTAATTTTCTCGTAAGTTTTTCTTTAGTTATTTTTGTTACTTATTTACAACTATTATAACTGAAAACATATTTTATAATTTCATATATATATATATATAATAAAGCTACTTTCAAAAGTAATACTAATGTTAGCCATTTTTAAAAATATATTTTTAAATTTTTGGCATTTGGAATATTCTTAGAAATGACAGACTATTAAATGACCAGATTGAAACAGATTATTTTATAATTTTTTAACCCTAATTCATTTACAAGTAATTATCCCTGAAACAGGCGTTTACAAAGAAATATGTAAATTAATGCCTTTAATTGTTGAAGACATTAGTTTACCGTAATACTCTTATGCACTTAATGGAGCTATCCGTCCTGGAATTGGAACAGTTGGGATAATCCCAAATAATTTTTAAATCACAGGATCAGGAATCAGTGTCAGAAATATAATTGTTTTCAAAGTGACAGCCCTGTACAATAATAAGTTAAAACTATAAATATTTTATTTTATATTAAATACATAGGTTCTAAACCATTTAAACTTTTTTTTAATCTTTTTAATATATATATACATATTTATATTTTATTTTCTTAGGAATATTTAATTAAAAATTACATACACTTAAAAATGTTTAAGATTAAAAATTTAAAAATTCAGTAAAACAAAAAGAATGTGTGTATGTCTTTTAATTTTTAATCAGAGATTTTTTTTTCTTTTTGGTTAATATAAATCTTTTTCTGAAATGTTGTATGATAAAACTAAAAAAAAAAAAAAATAAATAAATAAAAAAAAAGAAAATTGCTAATTTATTTACACACGCAGAAAAAAATCAAATTTTAAAGAAATTGATATTTCACTTCTTATTAATTTTTTTATGCTTAAATTTATTTCACAATCAATTTAAAAATAATAACAATATTTTTCTAAACGTTATAATTTATTGAAAAAAAATACATTCTCTTTAAAGCAATCTGACAGTTAATATGACTTATTACAGTAAACTTTCAGACGAAAAGTTAACAAGTTTCTGAAAATCAATTTCTTTTCCGTATACAAAATACAATTCTATTTCATGCTTTTTTTTTTTTAAGTCAGAAATAACTTTAGCTACAAATGTTTGAAAAAAAAAAATCACTTAAGTTTAATTTTGATACATTGCTATGATTATATACATACACACACACACACACACACACACACACACACACACACACACATATATATATATATATATATATATGCAAATTATTTCAAGACAAACATTTTGGTAATTTTTTGGGATTAAATGAAAAAATAAATAAAAATACCAATTAAAATTTAAAACAAATATTAATGTAGACTAAATATAAATACATTATTTTGTTTAGACTGTTCAAAGGCGCGCAATCATACTCATGATGACTGCATGAATTATAAAATACATTTAATAATGATCAGAAATTTTGAAATTATAAAGTTACTCCTATAAATTATTTTCTTAGAGGAGAGGGCTATACTTACAACAGTAATAAATCAATTTTCCTATTAAAACATAATATAAGTACCTAAACTTAAACAATTACTCCCTAAATCTCCTATAATTTCATTATATGCAATAAAATTTAGAACCTTAATAGGTTAAAAAACATATGAATTTATATATATATATATATATATCTAATGAAATGAAAAGTAAAAATTTTGCCAACGACAGAATTTAGTTTAATACGGAGGACAATTAATTTAAATCTGTAAAAATTTTTATTTGTTTTTATTTTTTTATTTTTATTTTTTATTTTATTTTTTAATTTATGCTTTATCTCATTTTTTACCGTAAAAATGGGCCTTGTACATTTTTAAATGATTGAAATGAAATAAATTAAGTGTTGCCACCTAAATTTCATACTTTAGTTAATTTTCAAAAATCTAATTGCTGTGTCTAAAAACTGTTTCCATCCCTGGATTCAGAAAAATTGCCCCTTTCATTTGGTACCAAATTTGTAACGATAGAATTGATATTTCAAATTTATTTTGGTGTTACACAAAATTGGTCTACAAAATCTTGCCGCGACTTTTTTACCCAAATTAAAACTAATAGTCTTCCTTGTCTTAATAAACAATTTATAGAAATTATAATCTTGAAAATTTCATTTATATATAAGTAAATTTTACCTTATTTCTATGTATACCTATGTAAATTTTACCTTATTTCTATGCTCTTCTTTTACAGGATTTTTATAGGGTTCTTATAGGGTTCTTCTATATTACAAGCATACAAGTTTAAAGGTCACTTTTATTAAATTTTAACTCTAAATGATTCTACCAGATTTTATTTCGAGAAATCTGCTGAGAGTAACTACCTATAAAACATTTAAAATATTTGAAATAATACAATAAATCTCTCAATTTTAGCAGATTTAATTAATGTAGATTTTATATATAGCATACTTTTGATAAAATACCCTGAAATCAAGAGATTGAAAAATAATAAAAAATGTATATTGTTGTGAGCTAACACTCATTTTTAAACTCACAGCAATAAAGTACTAAACGCTTTTTAATTATTTATCAACTTGATCCTTGTTATATATATATATATATATATATATATACAATTGTTTGTTTTTTCAATTGGTAGATTTCTTACAAAGTTTCCAGTCTATTTTGGGACATATAATACTTAGCACTCCTTTCAAAAAAAAAAAAAAAAAAAGCAAATAAGGAAACTGAATTCTTAACAGAAGTAGATTAATCTGCATTCATAATGTCTTATTATTTATTTATTTATTTATTTATTTATTTATTTATGGTAGCATTTACCTTTAATAGGCTGTTTTCATTTTGTTTTTTGATTACCCAACTACTCTAAGTAACGAAAGTATTGTATTCAGTCTTTATTAAGGCATTGAGCTTTCATCTAATTTACATGTTTTAAGATCGCTTGATTGCAAATTCATTGGGCATTCTCTCTGCGTGGGGTATTTTATCTCTTATATCTCAAAAAAAAAAAAAAAAAAACAGCCTAACCAAATTTTATATTTAAGGCAAAAAAGCTGTTTACGTGAAAATCTGAAAACCGAAAGTAGAGCATGGAAAGTGGGAACATCAAATGCCAGAAGTAGGCACTAAAAAGTCAGAAAAGGGATATAGAAGGCCAGAGAAGGAGCATGGAAAGACGTAAGTGGAACCAAAAGTCTGTATCTAAAAAACGACTGAAAGATTTTTTTCACATTTACTTTGTAAACATTCGCTTACACGTACTTTTACTTACTTCAATATATATAAGACGAAAGGATTGTGTTCGTGAAAATTTTCGAACTCTGGTTTTCGATGGATGTATACGTTTTGAGATGTCTTCTACACGATTTGACTGTTTTTAGAAAATGTCTGCCTGTATGTGTATCACAAATTTTTCGGACGCTGTATTTCACGAACCAATGAACGAAATTTAATGAAAATTAGTATTTAGTTTGATCCTGATATAAACTAGAGCTGTTTACATTTCGGAATCAATCTCTCAAAAGGCGGCGAATTCCATTATTTCTAAATTTTTAACACGGCAGTATAGAACAAAATTTCTCTTAAATGTACACAATGAGAGTTATTTTTAAAGTGTGATTATAAAATTAATATGAATTATTTATAAGAATAGTATTAAACTAAGAGAAAATGTTTTTCCATGTAGGATCATCGCTTCCCCTCAGGAGGGATATAAATTTTCTGTATGAGTATCTTCCGTAAGAACTCGTAAATATCATTAAAATGAATGGTTGAACCACAATTTGAGATAATTTAAAACAAGATATTGATTTTTTTTTTTCATTTTTAGCGGGAAAAAAAAGAATTTCTTCCGATGTTCTGTGAGCTAAAAATCGTCTGTATTCATAATGGCAAATAATTTTAATAAATAATTTAATAAATAATTTGTACTTCATAAATTTGTGTAAGATTATATAAAAGAAAGTCTTGATGTGGCCACAGCATACTAGTTTTATTTATTCGTCAATACAAGAAAATCGATAGCTATCTTAATTAGAAGGTAGTTAGTTATCTCGGTAGTGTTTGCCTCTAGTAATTGCTCTACCAATATTATTTATTGACGGTATATATATATATATATATATATATATATATATATATATATATACATATAATATCTTTTCTTTATGCGTATTTATTACATACTACGTGAAAATTGGTAAAAGTCCGATTCAATCACATTAGTGTAATGTCTTATGACAACAGCGTCTTAACATGACAAAAATGTCAAACAGAAAAATTATGTATTTGTAACAGATTATTATTATGAAATATTGCGTGTCAGTTTAGGATAGAACGACCAGATTTTTTTAATTGAATTTGAAGACAAATATGGCGGTATCCCCGAATTTCGAGGACAAAATAAATGAATCACCTTAAATTGTAAAACTTTACTAATCTTTATGTATAAAGTACCTGAAAGCACATATTTCAGCTTGTTCATTATATATATATATAATAGATTATTATTGTAAAACATTTATAATTTTATAACCCACGTCTTCAAATGTGTTCTAATTTTTTGGGGATAAACAATTGTTTTCAAAGGCTGTTCCCAGAATTTGAGGACTCCAGTTACTCTAATTGAGGACGTCTCTTCCAAAAACATGTAATACAAATAAATTCAATCATAAAGCTTTATAATCAATCAGACGATATAAAACCATTTCTTTTGCTATGTGTAAGGAAAACCTTTAAGTATTTTTTTCTAACCGTATGCGAGAAAATTGAAAGGTGCAAAATGCTCTATTTAGCATTGTTAATGGCAACAAAAAATTTATCTTCTACTGACGATTTAAAACACGCAAAATTATAAAGAATTTAAAACATGTGTAACAGAAAATATATGAAATGGGTATGGTTGCGGTTGCAAATTGAATTGTCATTGCATCCTCTCAGGCGGCGCTACTAGTCGTCATTTTCGACGCGCCGATGTATGATTACTGAGTAGTTAAAAATGTGATCTGAAAAGATTCGGTCATGCTTGACCGTTTAAAAATATAGCGTTGATTAAATGTTTATTTATGTTTTTATTGTGAATCCGTGTTATGTTATATGTTTTTTTGTGAAGTGAATAAATAAAATGGAAAAGAACGATTACCTTCATCATTCATGGAAATGGATAATTATGAAATGTGTGTGAGTTTATGGAACATTTAAAGATTAATGAACATCTTGGTGACCCTAGGATGTGATTATTTGTAATTTTTTTGGACGACATGCATTTTTTTGGATAATTATGGAGAATCATCAAGGCAGCATGCATCGGATATGGGAGGTAGGCTTTTTCCCTTATTATTTCATTATTTTGGTTTGAGTTTGGGGGTTAAAAGTTATGGTTTCGGTTTTAAAAGAAAAGCGTAGTTTTTGTTATGAAATGGTTGTAGTCTGTAGGGGCACCGAATTCATTCGGTTTATATTTGATATTATTTATAATTTAAAAATTTTGCTGATATATGAAATAAATGGTTTCAAAATTTGAATAATTAAAAAATAGTTTGGGTTTTTGAATATAAATGGTTTCATTCAACATTTAAATAATTGAAAAATTGCTTTCGTTTCATAAAATGTTGTTTAAATGGTGTTTCTTTTTGTTTCTTTGAAAACGAATTTTTTTTTTTTTTTTTTTTATGGAATATTATTTAATTATTTTTGTTTCTTGCAATGCTATTAAAATTGAGTTACTTCTGGTTTAATACAAAATTATTTATTTAGTTTTGGTTTCATTAAAGGCTATTTTAAATTGATTTACTTCTGTTTTAACGATATTTATTTTTTTTTTTGTTCTTAAATGATATTTAAAGATGATGTTTACATTTTTTGATATATAGACAATACATGTTTATTTTTATTTAATAAATATATGGATAGGGGTTATTATTAAGCAATTAGAAGGTTTCATAATTTTTATTTTTGTTCTCTTGTTATGCTATTGGGTTTAAAATGGATCTAGAAAGATTGAAGGAAAAAAGAAGAGGTTTAAGAACCTCATTTACGAAATATTTGGGGAAAATAGAAACAACCCTGAACTCCGAAATTACGGAGGAATACACGAAATTAATGAAAATTGAGGAGCTTCTTAGATTAAAGGCTCAGCTCCTGGACAAACAAGCAGTACTCGTAAACATCGATTATGAAATACAAACAAAAATTAAAGTTAAGAATATAGCTGAAGATGTGGCAGACTGTGTGGAATACAGGGAAAAAGGGATCGATGTAAAAACAAAATTAGAAAGGCTAGTGGATAATTTAAATGACAGGCCGTTGCCTGGTGTTATTCAGATCGCTAGATCAAGTGATGAAACAGGAATTGGTTCAGAAAACCTAATAGTTGGAACTGAAACCAGAAGTACAGTCAAACTTCCGAAATTACAAGTTGTACATTTTCTTGGTGACTGTAGTTCATGGTTGGACTTCTGGAACTCTTACGAGGTAGCGATACATAATAATAATTCTTTAAACAAAATTGAGAAATTTACGTATTTGAAATCTTTCTTAGGAGGTATCGCCTTGAGCGCTGTATCTGGGTTTTCATTGACAGAATCTAATTACGATGCATCAATACAATTACTTAAGGAACGTTTTGGACGAAGTGACGTAATTATATCGTCCCACATGCATAAGTTACTATTAATAGAGCCGGTGAAATCATGCGCGAATGTTACTGAATTAAGGAGAATGTACGACGCGATTGAAGTACAAATTCGTTCGTTACAATCATTAAATGTAGCAACAGGCACTTACAGTAATCTGTTATGCCCTGTAATATTACAAAAACTACCGGAAGAATTAAATATAAGTTATAACAGACAGCGTAATTCAGATGAATTGTGTGATATTTCTAAATTAGTTGATTTTATATGTAAAGAACTAAAAATACGAGAAGCATCGATAATTTTAGCGAATTCCAGAAATAATAGCGCAAATGAAAATAATTTTCGGAACAAAATGGCAGGCCACAATAAACTTTACTTAAATTCTAAAAGGAGCGAATATCATCCCCCTAAATCATTAGCTTCCGTTTTAGCGACTCAGGCGGAAAGAAATTTATCTGGTTATCATAATAAGTATTCTTATGATAATAATAGGCCTAAATTTAATAACAAAAGAAATACGAGTTCGTTTTCTCAAAATACAGGAGTTCAGGGCTGTTTGTTTTGTTCCTCGGCACATATGAATCATGATTGTTCTTTAAATGTTTATGATAAGAAAAAGGCTCTAATGGCCAAGGGATTATGTTTCATATGTTTTTCAAATCATTTGAGTAAATTTTGTTGTCGTAAAGATCATAAGTGCAAGTATTGCGCGTCTCCCTGGCATAACTCATTAATATGTAATACAGAAAGAAATGAATCCCGCTCAGTTGAGGATAAAAAACAAATACAGTCAGAAAGTTCTTTAAATTTTGTTTGTAATAAGAATAAAGAGCTTGAGGACACACCGAATGATTCGGTGTTGTTGCAGACTGTAACGGCAAGTGTATTTAATGTTCAAACCAAATGCCATTTATTGAGGTGTCTTATTGACAATGGCAGTTCTAGGACATTTGTATTGCGCGAAGTGTGCAATTTATTGGGATTAAAACCAATCGGGAAGGAAACCCTTTTGATTTATACCTTTGGCAATGAGAATACTGAAAGGAAAACTTATGATATTGTAGAAATAGTATTACATAATGTAAGAGAAACTAATAAGAAAATTAAATTAAGGGCTGTGGTTGTTGATTCAATTACATTTGGGGAAATTAAAATTCCTTCACAATGGGTGCGTAATATCGCACTAGAAGAATTGGCAGATAAGGGTAATTTAAGTAAAATTCATGTACTTATTGGATCGGATTGCATTGGGGAAATTCTTGGAGAAAGGAACGTGAGAATTTCTAAACTATTAATGGCAACAGATACCTTATTTGGATTTGTGATACAAGGAAAGGAAAGGGACCCTAAAGCACTTAAGAATTGTCAGAAAGTGCGCGTTAATCATTTACATGTTGTTAAGGAGGAATTGGACCATCAAAGGGTTAAAAATTTATGGGAATTAGAGGCAATTGGAATTAATCCGGACAAGGAACATTCTAAATCAGATGATGAAATTTTAGAGTTATTTAGGCAAACCACTACTTATAGAAAAAGAAGATATGAAACGCGATTGTTGTGGAAAAATAATGTTAAGGAATTGGACAGTAATTATGAGATAGCAAGACGACGCTTGTCTCATTTGAACACTGTTTTTGGTAGGAATCCGGATTTATATTTTAAATATAAGGAAATTATTGAGGAAAATTTAAAGGAGGGCATCGTAGAGGAAGTAGCGTCGGATTTAAATGAAAATACGGGTACAGGCTATTACATGCCGCATCATGCAATAGTACGCGAACAAAAGAAAAGTTCTAAGGTTAGGATAGTTTTTGACGGTTCATGTAAGGTCAGGGATGAATTATCTCTTAACGATTGTTTAGAGAGCGGTCCTAATTTAAATCCAGATTTACTCAGGATAATTTTGAGGTTTAGGTTACACCCTGTAGCGTTTTGCGCAGACATTCAACGAGCTTTTCTAGAAGTAAGAATCGCGGATGAGGATAGGAATTTTTTGAAATTTTTATGGAATGATGGGGAGGGGTCCGATCTCCATTCCGATGCTGCTAAACGAATTAGGACATTACAATTCTGCAGAGTTCCCTTTGGGGTGAAATGTTCCCCATTTCTATTATCGGCAACAATCAGGCTTCATTTGAAAAAATTTGAGAATGACTACCCGGAAGCAACAGAAATGTTACGATCTCTCTACGTGGATGATCTCATCTCTGGCACTGAGGATGTGAACAAGGCATTACAATTGTCTAAAGAAATGATGTATATTTTAGGTGAAGCTAGCATGAATCTCAGGGCTTGGATTTCTAATTGTTCTAAACTTAATCAGTTGTGGAAGACAGACTATTTCGAATGTCGAGAAGATCCGGAGGAATACAATGTTGAACTAAAAATATTAGGGATTATTTGGGACAATACGAACGACAAATTACTGATTGACACTTCACAATTTAACAAATTACCGGAGGACAGATTTATAACAAAGCGATATATTTTGGCTGTTTGCGGAATGTTATTTGATTCATTGGGGATCATGAATCCATTTTTGATTCGCATAAAAATTATATTACAATCAGTATGGGAAAATGGTAACCAGTGGGACGAACCTGTTCCACATGAAACTGAATTGTTGTTTTTAGAATGGCTAAATGAAGCTAAAAATTTTAAGCTCACTGGAATTCCTAGGCTGTATTTTAACGAACTCTGCTGGAACTCAGTAGAGGTACACATATTTTCCGATGCTAGCCCAAAATGCTATGGTTCAGTGGCTTATTTTCGATTTACGAATTCTGAAGGATGCAAAACAAGTTTTATAATTTCTAAGTCTCGACTAGCCCCTTCGAAGAAGATTACATTACCGAGACTTGAATTACTTGGCACTTTAGTCTCAGCAAGATTAGGATCATATCTCAAATCTGTTTTTCCTATGCTCAACCCCAGAAATATTTTTTATTGGACTGCCTCTCAGATTTGCCTTCATTTGGATAAAAAATTCAGCTAACGATTATAAGCAGTTTGTGAAAAACCGAGTGATAGAAATCAGGGAAAAAACTGATCCTGAAAAATGGCACTTTTGCAAAGGCAAGGTCAATCCGGCGGATAAATTGACGAGAGGTGCGAAAGCAAATTCCTTAATGAGTGACAAAGTATGGAGTCAAGGACCAGTTTGGTTGTCAGAATTAAGTATACCGTATGACTCTCTAATGGAATTTTCCTGTGACATGGACAGCGTGGTTGAAGAAAGACATGGAACTACAACACTCCAGGTTAACGTAGAAGTTCCAATGTCATTATTAAATCTGGAGAATTACAGTAGTTTGAATAGAGTTTTGAGAACAACCGCCTATGTTTTTAGATTTCTAAATAACATCAAATCTAGGTCTGAAAAACGTTCAGGAGCGCTGACAGCAAATGAAATATCTGCAGCTGAAAATTATTGGCTTCTATTTGTGCAGCAAAGGGAAATTTAATAAAGAACATACTACATTAAAGGCAAAAAATTCAGTTTCTCCTGATTCTAAGTTATATAATTTGAATCCCATTTTGACAACAGAAGGTCTAATAGTATTAAAAGGAAGAATTCAAGGTTCTAATTTTTCTGATGAATCTAAGCATCCAATTATTTTGCCGAACAAGGCTCGATTTCTTTTGATCATGAAGGAACACGAAAATTTAGGTCATTCTGGTATATCTGACACACTCACTTAAATAAGAGAACGCTTTTGGATCATTAAGGGCAGGCAAGCTGTGAAATCCTGCTTGAACAAATGTTTTCTATGCAGAAGGTTTAAGGCCAAACAAGGACAGCAAGTAACAGCTCCGCTTCCTATATCAAGAACTAGTGAGGCTCAACCTTTTGAAGTCGTCGAAATCGATTTTGCTGGACCCTTATTCACGAGAGACAATAACAAATCTTACATTGCATTATTCACGTGTGCAGTCACTCGAGCAGTGCACTTGGAAATAGTCTCTAGTCTCAGTTCTGAACATTTTCTACTTGCATTCAGACGTTTCATCTCCAGAAGAGGTGTGTGCAAGGTTGTGAATTCCGATAACGCTCTGACTTTTAAAAGTAGTGAAAAGGAACTAAATAAACTTTATATGAACATTAAGAACTTTGAAATACAGAACTATTTTGGTAATAAGGGTATTAAATGGAAGTATATAGTAGAAAGAGCCTCATGGTGGGGGGGGTTATTGGGAGCGAATGGTTCGTATGACAAAGATCATTTTGAGGAAAATTCTTGGTAGGGCATTGGTTACATTTGAAGAACTGCAAACTATACTTGCAGAAATTGAATCTATTATTAACTCTCGACCTTTAACTTATGTATATAATGACCCTGTGGAGCCATTCCCTCTCACCCCAGCCCATTTCTTAATAGGAAAAAGGTCAACTGCATTGCCACCACAAAGTGGCCGTTTAGTGATAGCAAGTCAATCTAACTCTCAAAAACTGTTAATTAAAAGATACTTGTATCGTGAGAGACTTCTTAACGAATTCTGGAAGCGCTGGAAATTTGAATATATTTTTCAGTTGAGAAATGCTAATGTTGTAAAACCTGTTAATCCAATTTCTAATTTTAATATAGGTAATATAGTCCTAATAGGTGATGACAAAGCCCCAAGACAAATTTGGAGGTTAGGAAAGGTAATCGAGACACATGTAGGACGTGACAATAAGGTAAGAGCTGTAACCTTAAAAACTTCATCAGGAATGTTAAAGAGACCCATTCAACTTCTTTGTAACTTGGAAGTCCAAGGGGACTTACCTTAATTAAACCAACTGTTCACCTGTAAGGTAATATTAATATTGTTTTCATTTTTCAATTGTATCCAGGTAACATTGATTTTTGTATTTGATATAATTTCTATTTTCAGTATTTTGTGGTTGTGAAACTTATTTTATTATGTACTGTGATTTTTTTATTGGTTGTAATTCTTGAATTGTATTTGATTTGGATTTGTCAAAATTTTGTATTGAACTTAACTTACCTTTCGGGGCAGGAGGATATTGCAAATTGAATTGTCTTTGCATCCTCTCAGGCGGCGCTACTGGTCGTCATTTTCGACGCGCCGATGTATGATTACTGAGTAGTTAAAAATGTGATCTGAAAGGATTCGGCTATGCTTGACCGTTTAAAAATATAGCGTTGATTAAATGTTTATTTATGTTTTTATTGTGAATCCGTGTTATGTTATATGTTTTTTGTGAAGTGAATAAATAAAATGGAAAAGAACGATTACCTTCATCATTTATGGAAATGGATAATTACGAAATGTGTGTGAGTTTATGGAACATTGAAAGATTAATGAACAGTTGCATCGCATCAGATTTTTTTTTTTTTTCTAAGATTGGTGGAACAACATTTAATATAAGGTGTAAGAGTTTGGCTTGAAATAACATTTTTTTTTTATAAAACTGAAAACTGTAGACATATTTTTAGTTTCAAGTTTTCGTTGAAAAAAGAGATCTTGCTGTTATTTCCAGTGTAATTTTATATCGAATAAAATACTGCTTCCAGAAATAAATATAATGCTCTATCATAAAAACATTTGTACATATGCATATATATATATGTATATATATATGTGTGTGTGTGTATATATTTCATATTTTATGACTAAGAATTGTCATAATTATATTGCGTATTTTACGCGTTTTGCATTTTTAAATCCATGCTCAGAATAACAAAGTTGGAATATTTAATCTAGTTTTAACTATACAGTCATTTTGCTTTATGAACCAAGAATTTAAAATAGAAAAAAAGCATAATAATTCTAAAATCAATATTTAAATACGCTATATTTTGAATTTCTGCAATATGCATTTATGTATTCTATTTTATTCAAATATTTCATATGTATTTTAGAAACATCGGACGCAAATTTCTTTGAATATCTGGCTGGATTTTTTTCAAACATTTCTATCCTTTTTTTTTTCCAATATATCAATTTTTAAACAAAATATGTCTAGAATTTCTAAAGTTATGTTTGAGACATTTTTATTTACTTGAATTTCGTTACCAAACCACAATATTTTATAAAAGATATTTTCCTACATATTTCTCTTCATTCTGCAAAAACTATGCTAAGCTTCTATAAACTAAATGTATATTGAATATATTAAGTTAAATCTGTTCCGACATATAATGACGTGTAGCTGCACAAGAAACAATTTTGTGTAAGAATACACTACATTATTGAGGCAGCTTTTTTGCCACAACCATGTAGAGAAATGTTACCAGTTGTAATTGCTTAACACACCTCTGTTACACAGCTATAGTTGATAACATTTCTCAACATGGTTGTGTAAAGTAAGTTGCCTCAACAATGTTGTGTATTCTTACATGGAATTTTTTACAGTGTGTAGATAGGATAATATATTTTATAATGAAATAAAACTCTTTCATTTCAGTAGGAGAGATGCACCAACTGGTGCATGCTAGCCTAAATATCTTCAGAAACCTGCTAGTACTACATAGTTTTATTAATAGCTGTGTTCCCACCTGCTGATGAAGGAAACGCAGCATAATTGAAATTTTTAGCTTGAATAGTGTTAAATTTAATTAATTTAACTAATTTTTTTGTTTATTATAACATTGTTAAATTATTGTTCTTGTTGTTTCTACATTCCACTTTCATATTTTCACTTATCATAATTTAAATACATTGTTATATTTATATATATATATATATATATATATATATATATATATATATATATGTATATCTATTAATTTACATAATTTTTTGTTCATTTATTTGAACATAATTTTTTTGAACGCCCAAAAGATGCAATTTCATTTGCAATCCATGCTCAGAATAACAAAGTTGGAATATTTAATCTAGTTTTAACTATACAGTCATTTTGCTTTATGAACCAAGAATTTAAAATAGAAAAAAAGCATAATAATTCTAAAATCAATATTTAAATACGCTATATTTTGAATTTCTGCAATATGCATTTATGTATTCTATTTTATTCAAATATTTCATATGTATTTTAGAAACATCGGACGCAAATTTCTTTGAATATCTGGCTGGATTTTTTTCAAACATTTCTATCCTTTTTTTTTTCCAATATATCAATTTTTAAACAAAATATGTCTAGAATTTCTAAAGTTATGTTTGAGACATTTTTATTTACTTGAATTTCGTTACCAAACCACAATATTTTATAAAAGATATTTTCCTACATATTTCTCTTCATTCTGCAAAAACTATGCTAAGCTTCTATAAACTAAATGTATATTGAATATATTAAGTTAAATCTGTTCCGACATATAATGACGTGTAGCTGCACAAGAAACAATTTTGTGTAAGAATACACTACATTATTGAGGCAGCTTTTTTGCCACAACCATGTAGAGAAATGTTACCAGTTGTAATTGCTTAACACACCTCTGTTACACAGCTATAGTTGATAACATTTCTCAACATGGTTGTGTAAAGTAAGTTGCCTCAACAATGTTGTGTATTCTTACATGGAATTTTTTACAGTGTGTAGATAGGATAATATATTTTATAATGAAATAAAACTCTTTCATTTCAGTAGGAGAGATGCACCAACTGGTGCATGCTAGCCTAAATATCTTCAGAAACCTGCTAGTACTACATAGTTTTATTAATAGCTGTGTTCCCACCTGCTGATGAAGGAAACGCAGCATAATTGAAATTTTTAGCTTGAATAGTGTTAAATTTAATTAATTTAACTAATTTTTTTGTTTATTATAACATTGTTAAATTATTGTTCTTGTTGTTTCTACATTCCACTTTCATATTTTCACTTATCATAATTTAAATACATTGTTATATATATATATATATATATATATATATATATATATATATCTATTAATTTACATAATTTTTTGTTCATTTATTTGAACATAATTTTTTTGAACGCCCAAAAGATGCAATTTCATTTGCCATTAACTTTCTGGAAAGTGGTTATAAAACTTAGTATTTAAATAATTATGCATTAAAAATTATTTATCTGTATTTATTAAATTAAGAAATAGTTTTTATTTTGTTTGTTTGTTTTTTGTTTTTTGCCTTTAATTACATGGTGCGTTTCAAATAAAATAGAATAATCGTATACTTTCTTAACAGCTTTCTACAGAACATCTAGTAATCATTGCTTGTCGATAAACTTTGTTTTATATTCAAAACAAACTAATTTTTAAAGGGAAATATAAATTTTAAAAAGAAGCGAAAATTATGTGGTACGCATTGATTATTAATACTTTCGAACTGTACGTAATCTCTGCACCGTTTAACGTTCAATATTCTTCGCTTACATTATCACACAACAGACAGACAGGGAAAGAGAAAAGCAGATAAACTAACTAAAATCATAATTACTCTTAAACATTGTTGAAGTGCGTGAAAAAAGTTTAACATAAACGTAATTGTGATTCCAGTAATTTTCATTTGCAGCTCTTAATATGTATGAATATTTTAGTGTAGCCTTTTAAATTTGAAATCTAAGCATAGCATATTTTAATTTAAACATTATGTTAGCATATTAATATTAAATGTCAATTCATTATGAATTTTGCAGTAGAAAATTATTTAAATGCGATTTTAAAAAATCTCTTTTAAAGCGCAATGCATTAGCATTTTTAAGGTGTCCATGTACACAAACCAGTTGTAAAGAACCTATTAGTGTCATTTTAAATAGGCAGTATTGAGAACTTGAATAACATAAGGAGGTGGTCAAACGGACAGATAGACAGACGAACAATCAAACATTAATTCAAATCATATTCACACTTAAAAAGTGTTAAAACTTGTTAAAAACGCTTAATGTAAATGCAGTTGCAGCAGATTTCCAATGTTAGCCTTTAATGTAACTGAATATTTTTGTATGGCACTGTAAATTTTAAAGTTAATCATACTATATTATATAGAAAACATTCTTTTGTGCTTATAGATACCGTATTTAAATTTCATGAAGATGTGTACAAAATAAAGTTATTAAAATATGTTTTATTTATAGGAATACCTCTCATAGAACGGAATAATTCCGTGTGTCCTTGTACACAAATCAGTGTTTGTGTTTACTTCATTTTAAAAGAGAATATCCAATAATGAACTTGAATAACATATTTCAATTTCATTAAGATTTGTGTAAAATGAAGGCATTAAAATATGATTTATGGGAATACTTCTCATAGAAAATAATGCTTTGGAATACTTTCAGGGGTCCCTGTACACAAACCATTAGCAGTATTTACTCTCTTTCCAATAGGAAACATCCGATAGTGAACTTGAATAACATATATTAGTTTCAAGAAATTCCATGCATATTTACAGTGTTAGAGCGTGGATACCCACTCAAACGGATAGAAAGACAGTATAATGATTTAAAAATTAATGCGCAAGTGTCTATTGGGGAACATTGCAATTTTTAAAAGAAATACCATGTTAAACCTATATGCAAAAATTCACTTAGTATCGTGACTTGGCAAACGAACCTGAACGATTGCAGCTCTCGTCCCACGGACTAGAAGTCATTGCAGGCCGTTATTTGGATACCACTGTTCCAGACAGTTCTAATGTCATGCCAAAATGCATATATTACAGGGTGATTATAATTAAAGTTACTATTTCAAAACGCTATAATTTTAAAACTACCCATCAGAGCGATTTGATATTTTACCAGAGCAATCGTGAGGAAATGAAATTTTGTTTGAGGCAGGAAAAAAGTAGTTCCAACATGTTTCTATAGATGGCGCTGTCAGGGTAATGTCAGGGGAAACTCCTAAATGGACTCATTAAATGCAGGAATGTTGTAAGAAACACAATGGAATAGCAGAAAACAATAGACTTCAAGGGTTTACTACAATATTTTTAGCAAAAAGATAAGAATACGTGTTTACAGCGGAAACAGTCATAGTGAAAAGAGAAAAAGAGGAGCTACATGAAACAAATACTTTAAGGATAATTCACGCCACATTTTTTTTTCTTTTGCCAGACAAAATTTCATTGCCTTACGATTGCTTTGGTAAAATATCAAACCGCTCTGACGGATAATTTTAAAATTATTGTCTTTTGAAATCGTAACTTTAATTATAATCACCCTGTATATGAAGGATTTTTCTTGAATTGTTTGCAAAATTTTCTTTGAACCAGAAAACCGAATTCAAGGTTTATACATATCAAACGGTTAAATGTTTAATAAAAAGCAAACGTTTTATTTTATTTTATTTTTCCTACATATCAAACGGTTAAATGTTTAATAAAAAGCAAACGTTTTATTTTATTTTATTTTTCCTACATATCAAACAAGTTACATCTAGCAATAGAAAGACTGTATTGCAAAGACAAATATGCTGATAACACCACAAGTGACCGAAGCATCTGATTCTTGATTTAAAAAAATAAATAAATAAATAAATAAAAAAGTAAAAAAAAGAAAAAAAAAAAACTTGAAGCTTTCGTCACATAATGTGTACAACGTTATTAAGAATCACTAAATATAACTGAATTATTATGTCATCCATGTGTAAAATTTGAAAATAACCTTTGTACGTATAAAAAAAATCGATATCATGAGAAACATTTCACTACAAATCGCATTTATATATGTCAATATATTTAGCACAATTTCTATAAAGAAAGTGATTAGTATTATAAAGATTTATAATTTTACGAGAATGTTTAAAACGAAAAGAATTTTTGACTTTTTGAAAAAGAGTCAGAAAATTGCTATGAATAACATTAGTTAGTAAAAATAAATAATTTTAATTAATTAAAAATTTTAAAATTCATATAATGATAAATGTATGCATACATTTTCTTTTCTGAACTTTCTTTTTAAAATAAAATCAAAAAAAAAAAAAAAAAAAAAAAAAAAAAATCATGAAAAATAGAAGCGTGTCTGAAAAACTTAAAACAAATTTTCAGTTAAAATTAAATTATTTAAAACATAAAATGAAAACTGAATTCAATCTAGTAACAAGACTGTTCTACGATAATTCAAAATGTTTTGCATTCTATAACTAAAATTTAAAATTAACTAAGAAATATTTTAATTGGCATTTTTAATTGCTCTTTGTATAATAGCTTTTATTTTCTACATTAATTAATTCGGTGATTTTTTACCGTTTTTGCCAAAAAACTTTACAGCATCTAGTAAAATAATAGCAAAATAAAAAAGTTTAAAAATTTTCTACGAAAGAAATCTAAATATGTATATAAATCTTTAACTGAAACGTGACACGAGTCTTTTTTGACAATAAATTCGACAGAAAATCATTTGATTCAATTTCGAAATGAAAAAAGTTTTGAAAGAATAAATTTATCTTTGGTAAAATCCAGACAAAACTAAATTTTTGATAGAAATTTGTTCTTTCTTTCTAACTGTTAACTGAATTTACTTACAAGTTTAAATGTGCTGATGTCTGTATTTTTTTTTTTTTTTCCCATAGCTTATTCTGAGAATGTTTGGCACTGAAAGTGGTAAAGTCATATTTTAGCGAATTCGATTTATGTATATATATATATATATATATTACTTATGTATATATGTTAGATTTGTTTAGGCGTTTTAATACATGGAGCATATATTTTTTATTTTTGTGATATAAATATATATATACAGGGTGATTCAAAATAGGTGATACAACGATTATCTCGTAAACTAATAAAGATAGAAACATACTTCCAATTACAGAATTGGTGTAAATTAAGAGTTTTCTGATATGGCTTTTTTTTTTTTTTTTTTTTTTTTTGTACAAGGGGCTGTATACATATTAAAATACGAATTTTAATTTATATACGGTCCTTTCTATCATATGAGTTATATTTAGAAAAATATTCTCCTCGCTCTAAGAAGAAAAAAAAAAATCATCCTTCTAAGTGAAAATCTCGCTGAGTTATTGTAATTTGAAAATGATGACTCATACTACTTTATTTTCAATTTTGGCGTCTATTTTTCGACGTCAAAGTGCTCCCATTAGGCGGTTATCTATGAGATGATAAAAAAAAAAAGATCCTTTATTTAAAAATAGCAACAAAAATCATTCAAACCCGTGAAACCAAAAGTTTTAAGAACTTAATGGAAATTTACATTCTTCTGTATTGTTAAAAAATTTAATAGTCAAATTTCTTCGGGGGGTGACCTGTAAATTAAAACACGTTAAAAGAGAACGAAAATTAAAAGACTAGCAAAACCGTGTGAAATGTTCGCCGTTTATTTCTTTTTAACACTTTCCAACATGGTTGAAACATTTTAATGACTTCGGCTCTTTAACAATTTCCAACAAGGTTGAAAAGTGTTAATGACTTCGGTGTTAATGTTCTCTCCGTCTGCGCTCTGGCTCCCGATAATATTCATGGTTTTTTTTCAAACCGATATATGTTATTTGCGTTCACTATCACATGTTCCTTATTGAAAAGGGAGTGGATACCTCTGCTAGCTTGTGTACTCGGACACCCGAAAGTATTCCAAAGCTCTGTGTTCTATGAGTGGCATTTCTATAAACCATAATTTAATACCTTTAATTTACGCAAATATTAATAAAATTTAAATATGTTATTCAAGTTCACTATCGGATATTTTCTACAGAAAATGGGATAAATACCACCACTGGTTGTATAAAGGGACACCCGAAAGTATTCCAAAGCATTGCGTTCTATGAGAGATATTTCTATAAACCATATTTTAAGTACCTTGCATAAATCTTATGAAATTAAAATATGTTATGCAGAAAAGAATGCTTTCTATAGTGTGCAGTACGATTAACATTAAATTTACAGGGCACACAAAAATATTCAGTTACGTTAACGGTTATTATTGGAAATTTTCCGGAATTGCATTTTCGTTTACATTAAGCATTTTTATTTCTAACAATTTTTAACTGTGAATGTGGTTTCAATTTGCGTATTTGTCTGTCTGACTGTCCATCTGTCTATCTGTACGTCTGCCCGCACCCAGCTTCCGTAAATATTCTCAGAAATTTTAAAAAATGATATATGTTATCCAGATTTACTATGAAATGTTCCCTATTTAAAATGACATTAATAGGTCCTCTACAATTAATTTGTGTTCAGGTACGCACAAAAAATACCAGTGCATTGCGTTTTGGGACAGACATTCTTATAAATCACATTTAAATAACTTTCTAATGTAAAAATCATAAAGAAATTAACATTTATTTTTAATATTCTAAAATATTTTTTTTGTGTAAAATATTATGTGGTATTGATGTATAATTCTATGTCAGGGGATTACTGTACTTCTCAATTCCCATAAACAAAAATCAAGTCGGTTATTAATTTCCTTGAACTTGCAAATCTTGATCAATTTTTCAAGTGCCAACTAGATATGGAATCCGAAGTACCAAATTTGAATTTCTGAAGTTATTTGTTGTTAAATTATGCTAACATTCATGTATGTATAGATAAACCACAAAAAATTTGACTTTTGTATTCAGGAGGCTTCAAAACGTGATCTCCAAAAACTGCTTTGTTTACAGTATGGGTATGAGAAATTTGTTTTCCGTCCTGTGTCAGTAGTGTTCTTCGACATTAAAATAAAATAAAATAAAATAAAATAAAATTCACCAAGCACTTACGCCAATTACATTTAATAGAAAAATGTTTAGCTTAATTTGGGGTAACCCTTATATATTGTCTATAATGTTATGAATATATCATAACATTTGTTACATTATTATTTCTTCTTTTCTTACAAAAAAATTAATTTGAAAATAAACTATATTCACATGACACTGTATACGTAAATTTACTGTTATAGTTAAAACACATAACACAAAATGAAATACACTTCCAGCATATCCCAAGTTTAGCTCCAATATATAAAAATACTCTGGATAACTCTGTAAATGAATGATGAATGATTGTCATACCACAATCTATACAAAATATGCTTTTATACATACAAATAATTTGTTCATTTCATTTTGTTTAGGGCAGCCTATAGATGCCACACTGTACTTATGAGAAATTTCGGTCATAGACGTAATGCATTTGAATTCTCTTGGGTGACCCTGTACAAAACCCTTTGTCTGATCTCAGCAAATTGCTTATTGTAGCATCACTATATGATATTGATTTAGAATACCGAATTTGGATTTTCTCCTATGATTGTTCATGAGATAAGCTAATAACACACATACACAGAAAGAGAGAGAGACCAACCGCTAAAAACAGGATTTTTGAATTCAGGGAATGTGAAAACTTGTAAATATAACAAAAGCTAAATTTCGGAAATTTGGTTCAAAAACAATAATTTCTCTATACTATGTATATGGGTAAGAGAAAGTATAAAGAAAATAAGTTTGAACATTCACTTTTAGTACATACATTATTCATAAATTTTATTTGTCAATTTTATATCAACGAGTATTCTCGTATTTATTCACTTGGGGAAAAACAGACATTACAGGTTAAAATAGCCGTCTTTCCCTGTATGAAAAATACCCCCCCCCCCCCACCACCAACGCTGCCTTATTATAAAACCTATAGTAATTACAATTTCTCACTTTTCATACAACTCCTTAATTCTTGGCGAAAAATGCTACAATTTCCAAATTACATTAACTCAGCAAAATTTTGACTTAGGAAGGTGATTTCTTTTTCTTTGCTTCTTGGACAGAGGAGAACATTTTTCTAAATATAAGTCATATGATAAGAGGAGCCGTATAAAAATTAAAGTATTTAACCCTTTGCGGTAAAATAACGAGTACATCTCGTCATGGGTTTTTCATGTCATCACAATGACATACATCACAATGACGAGCTATACTCGTCATAGGACTAAAGTCACTGTTGAATATCGGCCTTGTCAGCATAAATTTTTACTAAAGGAAAAAGGTGTTGGGAAATTAAGACCATAATCAATAGGTGTAGTTTTAAATAAAAATTAAATGGTTATTTCATGCAATATTTTTCATTATTAAATTTTACCGGAAGGCGTTAATATGTATATAGCCCCTTGTACAAAAAAAAAAAAAAATGCCATATCAGAAATCTACTCTTAATTTGCACCAATTTTGTAATTAGAATTATGTTTCCATCTTTCTTATTTTATGAAATAATTACTGTATCATCTATTTTGAATCACTCGGTGTATATATATATTCGTATGTAATAACAATTAGAATGAAAACGAAAAATAAACACATGAATCATTCACCATAACAACCCACAAAAGTTTTAAAATCACACATATTTATGTTTGCATTATTTATATATGTATAAAATATAAATTACGCACATGTTTCTTAAAAAATTATTTTCATGTCGCATATTGCATGTATATGTCACTTTTATGTGGTATAATATTTGTATATAACTTTAAAATATCTCAGTGCATAAAAAAAATATTTGAAATATCGCACCTGCCACTCTTTCCAAAAATATATTTAGTGGAAAAAAATTGCTTGGCTATGGAACGAGTTTAAATATCTGAAGAACGTATATAAGTATTTAAAATAATCCTGCGGTTTGTGCACCTGAATTAAAATTTCAAATTTTTATAGAAATTTCAAAAGTTTTTGCTGCATTTAAATTTATCATTATACAATGTTATTCACTTAACTCATCTAAAACACAATAATTCTAATAAAATGAAAACTTTTTTGCTTTCATAGAGGTGTCGTGAGTTTTAGTTATTACTGAAATATATTATATATAAAAATTTACTTTTTATTTCTAAATTTTTAAACTTCTTCACAGTGTCTGTGGCCTTTAACCCATTAAGCGCCAAAACTCTAGCTGCGGGAACATTGATTAAGAATATATGTGCGAAATGCAGAATATTAACTTTGTTAACTATTAACTTTATATCTATGGCTAAATTAAAATTTCTACAGTACAAAAAACACTTAAAACATTGCCTAATATTTAGACGTAATTTGCAAAATGAAAAAGAACGTTACTTTCATTTCAAACATTCCAATCGAAGTTACCAAACGCAAAAAATCAACAGCACAAGTCAGAACCAGTGTTGCGCAGAAGCGTGCGCCTTTGAGCGCGTTCATGAGTTTAGTTCAAAAATTTTGAGTTTTGAGCTGAATGTCGCTCGTTTCTTAAATTGTGAACTTCAGTTGAGCGAAGTTCATTTCTGTTCCCGAATTTGAGCGGGAAAAACCAATTGAAACTCAAATTAATTATTTCTGTCTGAAATAAAGAAAGGAGATTAAATGAATTAGAAGGTTGAAAGGAGAGTTATTGTTCACATTACTTAAATAAATAAATAACCTTTAAGAGTCAAAAAATTAGTTCGTACCACCAGAAATCAATATTTGCCTTTCAAAATGGGCGAAAGTTTTTTACTTATTTTTTTAAGTTAGTCTTTTAGAGTTAATAATATTTGCATACATATCCATTGAAATATAATAACATTAAGTATAAAAATGAAGTTCTTAAAAAAAAAAAAAAAAAAAAAAAAAGCTAGTTTAATTAATTTAACTATTTAACTATTTAAATTTTTAAAACAAAATTATTATTATTTTTTTTTTAATGATATAAAATGCTATCTTCAATTATTATTCTTTTTACTTTTTTCAATATTAAATAGAAAAAAGTATCGAATTCGTAAAATTTTCGACTTTTCCGATTTTTGATTGGTTTATACGTTTCAACAGGCCCAGAACACGATTTGACCATATTTAAAAACTGTCTGTGTGTATGTGAAAAAAAAATTTGTGGCGACTATAACTCAGAAACTATTGAAAAGAAATTCATATGATTTTATATGTAGATGCACCTTGACTTAAATTAATGCCTATCAACTTTTGGTGTCAACCGCTCAACAAGTAGCGCTGGCACTATTATGCAGCAATTTCCACAATTTAAGGGAAGGCTATATCTAAGAAACTGCTACACAAAAACATATATAAATCCATATATAGATGCAACTTGATATAAGTTAGTGCCAATAAGCTTTTGGTTTCAAACGCTCAACAGGTGGCGCTGCTATGCATCAATTTCCACAATTTAAGGAAAGGCTATATCGCATGAACTACTGCATCGAAATCCATATAAATTTATATATACGTGTATCTTGACATATGCTAGTGCCTATCAATTTTTGGTGTCAACTGCTCAACAGGTGACGTAGCTATGCAGCGAATTTCGCAATTTAAGAAAGGGCTATATCTCAGGTACTAGTGCGCAGAATAGTATAAAAATTTATATGTGGATGCACCTTGACAAAAGTTAGTGCGAAGCAACTTTTGGTACTAAATGTCAACATCTGGCGCTACGATGCAGCGATTTCCGCAATAATTTAAGGGAAGGCTATATCTCAAGAACTACTACACAAAAACACATATGAATTGATGTATAGATGCTACTTGATATAAGTTAGTGCCTATCAACTTTTGATGTGAACCGCTCAGCAAGTGGCGCTGCTTCGATTTCCTCAGTTTAAGGGAAGACTATCTGAGGCTCTAATTCGTATAATCAAATAACACTTGATATATGAGAAAGTCATTATGAGACATTGTGCCGATTCAATTTGGATATATATCAACCAATAGGATGCGTTGCTATAATACAATTTTTCTCGAGAACAGAAACACTTTATTTCAACTTTTATAGCATTTAACTGTACAAAATTTGATATATGTGATAACCATTGTGAAAACGCATCAACATTTGTTCGATTATACACAATGAAGCCTGAGATTAAGTCTTCCCTTAAATTACGGAAATCACTCTATAGCAGCGACACCGCGAGGTTGGCACCAAAAGTTTCTGAGTAGTAATTTATGTTAAAGTGCATCTACATATAAATTTATTTGAAATTCTGTGCAGTAGCTTCTGAGATACAGCCTTTCCTGAAAATGTGAAAATCGTTGTACAGCAGCACGCCAACTGTTGAGGTATTGGCACAAAATATTGATAAACACTAATACACGTCAAGGTGCAATTACATATAAATTTATATGCAATTCTGAGTAATAGTTCCCGAGATATGGCTTTCCCTGAAATTGTGTAAATTACTGTATAGCAGTGTCCCCTATTGAGCGATATACACCAAAAGTTTAAATGTCCTAAATTAGGTCAACGTGCGTATACTTATAAATTTCTATGCTATTCTGGGCACAGGTTCCTGACATACAGTCGCAATAAAATTTTTATCACACACACAAACATTTTTCTAAATATGATCAAATCGTATTCTGGACATCTCAGAACGTGTAAATCCATCGAAAACCGCAAGTCAAAAATTTTTACGAATCCAATACTTTCTTCAATTCAATAAACACTAAGCGACAAAAAAAAAAAAAAAAAAAAAAAAAAAAAAGCCGCACTTGGATATTTTCCTTTTTGCCTACTACAAACCGCCAATTTTATCGTTTAAAAAGCAAATTTTTTATTATGTTGTCCTCCACATACACTTTAGCATTGAGTTCAGTGTTAAAACAAAATGCAATTGTCTGGAAAATTGTAATTTTGAAATTATTTCAAAAATGGTGAGAATAAGGCAGTTAACGATGCCACAAAAAGTATTAATTTTTGAATGAAAATCAAAAAATATTTTAATACGTGAGAAGGCAAAATAATTAAATGTTAATGAAATATAGGTAAAAGGGTTTTTAGCAAGATATAAAATTTTTTGGCCGTTTAAACTGGAAATTTGGTTTTAGGCGGCCATGTTGCTCATCCAAGCGAGATGACCGTAAGTTAAAAAGCCATTGATTATGAAATCGGTTTGTATTACATTTAGAACATAAAAGAGATTCAGAAAAAGTGTTTAGCAGCATAATTTCTTTAACTACAGTGCAGCAACTATTAAACAAAAAAGGTTTAAATGACAGAAAATTTTAAAACATTCCATTCTTAGTGAAGAGAATTAGAAAAGCAAAACCTCAGATGGCTAAAAAAATTAAAAAATGTTTAGTTAATTATTGGACTCGGCTGATTCTCTTTGATGAGTCAAGTTTAACTTATATCGAGCTAAAGAAAACAAGCAGATCTGACAACGAAAATATGACCGACGTAATGAAAATCGCACTTTTAAAACAGTCACATATTATCCGTACATTATGGTACGGAGGTGCATAACTTTTCAAACAGTCGGGCAACTTTTTATGCTCAAGGGATCAATTAACTCGAAATAAAACACAATCTTCATAAAAGTGGTGACTGGCAGACTATTTTGGAGGTATCTTGGACATTTCTGCAAACAGCATTTCAAGATGATAATGCACCTTACTACACGGCATCTGCGGTAAGTTTATTCACTTGAAATAGTCAAAATTTCTTATCCATTCCCATGAGAACCAATCATTCTGTAAGTAATCATATCTTTTTACACTTTAAGTTAAATCCCACAAAGGGTATAGTAGAATTTCTTCTTTACCAGACATGGAAATAGTCCTGATTGCGATCCACTTGAAAATTTTTCACCTATAAAAGGGTAGAGGAGAGGGGAGAAGGTTGGAAATTTACAGCCTACAACTCTGCCAGAACTAGAAAAAAATATTTGTGATATTTGGGACATTGAAATTTCTGAGATTTATATTAAAACACTGTATAAAACTATGCCATTGCGCATTAAAGCAGTAATTCCATATAATGATGGAATTAACCTTATGCAGAATAGATATTTTTAATAAAAAATTGCTTAGATATAACAAATAAATAGTTTTATTTCATACATTAAAATATAATTTATTTATTTATTATAATAAATCATAATAGAATACAAAGAGTATGGTTATTGCACTATGTTCTAAAAGAAAGTTTTAAGCAGATTTTTAAAATGTACTTCGTAGAGTGCAATAAAGCGAATTATTATATCGAAAATGTACATAGGTATCATTTCATCCCTTTGGTGTCATGCAAACAAGACAGTTTTATTTGTTTCAAACGTTAATTTTAAAATTATTACAAATAAAAAAGGAATAAGTCATTTTTTCTGCAGTGCGGCTTTTTCTTTTTCTTTTTTTTTTTTTTTTTTTTTTTGTCGCTTAGTGTAGAAGAAAGTCAAAAATGTAAATTATCTATGAAAGGGTTCACTTAGGAGAAAATCTATTTAGGAAAAAATTGATAAAAATTCACGCAAAAATGAATTTTTAATGATTTTCTCTCGTTTTTAAAATTGAATTGAGCGGATTCGTTTTTTTCAGACATGAGTTTGAGCCCGAACTAATTCGTTTTTTACACAACGATCTTGAGTTTGAACTAGCTCATTTTTTTCGTGAGTTTGCACAACACTGTGTCAGAACACGAAGAATACGATTCTTTTGTCCCAGGTATTACTCTAAGGTTTTGTGTAATTTTTGTACACAGTCATATTATTCAAATATCAAAAAGTTCAAATGATGGCATAAAAACGTTATCTGTGGATATTTACGAAAAGAATACAGTCGGCAGCAAAATTATTGAAGCAATATCAATAATTCATATGCCGGTTTCGTGCACCTAATACTGTTTTGTTGAATAAATGTTTGTCGAGTCATGATCTTAGCCTTATCCTGCTTGTGAAAAAGTAAGTTGGTGATAAAAATTACCGATCAAACTAAAAAAGTTATAAGAAAAATATAGATGTGTGCTTCAATAATTTTGCTGCCGACTATAAAACTTTGGAATTCTCAAAATCAAGCGATAACAATTCAAGATATCTTAAAACTTTAATGTGTCACAGCATGTAATCTCAAGATTGTTACAGATAAAGGTAAATGTTAACTGAAGTCCTCCACCAGATCCGATAAATTCGAACCATTATCCGAGATCTGACGAAATGCATCACAGGGAAGAATTTTGCCAGAAAACTAAATTTAGCCAGTTAAAAGCTTTGTAAAGCCAGCCTTTATAAATGTTTCCAATAAAATGAATATATCCTAAATTAATACTAGTATTTCTTAATGCATCTGTAACGCTAGTGGAAATACGGAGTCAATAGCTTCTTCATAGTCCATAAAAGCCACACAATGGGGGATTTCTTATTCATTTCTTCTTTCAATAATTTCTCTGATTGTATAAATATAGTCGATGGTACTAAAACCACTTCAAAATCCTGCTTGTTCTTCAAGCAGGTTCTTCAATCTTTGCGTGATTGCAATCATTGCTTGTTCTTCAATCTTTGCGTGATAAACCACATCCAGTGTGGTTTATCACGCTGCATCTAATTGTTTCTCTAAAAGATTTGTGAGAACATTCATCAGAATTTTATGCAGAAATAATTAAATTACTTATCAGATTAATTAAATGAGAAAATCTTATTAAGATGGAAAATATAAACAAATATTGAGGATATTAATAGAAGACTTGGCGTGGGATTATAAACAAGGCAAATAACAACGTCTAGAATGCCAAAAATGAATAGCAAGAAAGCGACAGCTGTTTCAGTAGCATTCATATTTATAAAAATGTTAATTGTGATTTCGCTGTACCCCCATTCGTCTGATTGTTTGAAATTTCACATTCAGTCCACATTTTTTAATTTCTTTCATGTTTTAACACTAGAGTTTCATAATTTCCTATTGGTCAATCCCCCTAATTCTGCGTAACCCTACTGCTTAATCGCCCTAAGCTGAATCCGTTCCCTTTCCTATATATAATAGCGCGTCTCTCACATTTCTTTATGCACTGAAGACGGTACACTAAATTCTACCGAAACAGCTGTCTGCTTTCCTGTTATTATTATTATTATTATTATTATTATTATTATTTTGGCGTTCTAGACGTTGTTATTTGCCTTGTTTAGAATCCCACGCGAAGTCTTTATAATACTACGTAAAGCTTAGACAGGCTTTGTTTTTATTTTTATTTTGCTCTTACTCTTGCTGAGCAGCCTAGTCTGCGAAGCCTCATCTGAGGGGAGATTGGGTCAGTAATAATTTGAGCTATTTTTCTCTCATTAATTATTTCATCATGTATAAATTTGTCAATCGTTTCTACTGACTACGTGCAAAAAAGTTTCGAGCCCTCAATCGTTTGAAGTTCCTGCTACAGTGCAAGAGACACCGCGTCATCCCTAAATTCGTTATTTCCCGTTCTAATTTTGGGAGCAAATCAGTACTCAGGTCTTATTTTAATATTTTTCGTGCAGTTATTAAAAAAACTCGTGTTAGCATTGCTAAAATTGAAAAAGATTTATTTTTGCTTCACTTAAGGTTAGCTTTTAAAATTCCTAATTTTACGCTTATTGATCGTAATTCTTGGATTCACTGTGACAACATTTCTCGTACATTCATTTAAATTACATGATAAGTTCTCCCGCTTTCGTAGTTCCCAGAAACCTAACAATTCCAACGACATCCCTGTTATTAATAAGAATGCCATCGTTAATCTTTCAAGTTCTGAAATTTCCAACATTCGTTATTCAGTTTTTAAACTTAATTCAAATATGTCCAAACCACCTTCATTTCTTCAGTTAATTGCTCCTGTTGAAAAATCATTCAAAAATTATCGTCTTAGTAACCAACAGAATGAAAATCTTAAACACTTAACCCTTAACAATGCCAACTTCAATTCTAAAAATTTAATCTCACCCCTGGCATTGTTAAGGATTAAATGTCGAAGATTTTCTTTCTGCTGGTCACTGAGACGAGAATGTTTGAAAGCTTTTTCAACAGGAGCAATTAAATTAGGAAATTTGTTTTATTAATCTTTGAAATTCTAGCAATTGACAGAGGTTATGTCCTTTCCATTATAGATAGAGCTATCCCAAAATTACAACTTCCCCGTACTTCGTCTACTAAATCAGTCTCTTCTAATGTCAGTATTGTTTTACCCTATTTTCCTAAATCTACTCATTTCACAGCTAAAATTCTCCAACAATATAATTTTAAAATATTTTTTCACCTTCCAATAAACTCGCCTTTACTCAATTAAAAGATCCTATAGATATGCATAATTCTTGGGGCATCTATAGTATTTCTTGCCAGTGTGGTTTATCATACATCGGCAAAACTAAACGCAGTCTTAAATTCCGCCTTAAAGAACACATTAATTACATCCGTAAGCAAGAAACCAATTAATCGGCTATTTCTAAGCACTGATGGGAGGAAAACCACAATTTTAAATTTGATTCAACTAAAATAATTCGCAGGCCTAAATCTACACACGAACTTGACTTTTATGAAGCTTTTTATATTTATAAAAATGTTAATTGTTATTTCGCTGTACCCCATTTGTCTGATTGTTTGAAATTTTACATTCAGTCCACATTTTCTTAATTTCTTCCATATTTTTCAAATTTCGTGATTTCCTATTGGTCAATCACCCACATTCCGCGTAATCCTATTGGCTGATCCTCCTACGTTGAATCCGTTCCCTTTTGTATGTATAAGAGCACTTCTCTCACATTTCTTTATGCACTCAAGACGATACGCTAATGCTACCGAAACAGCTGTCGCTTTCCTGTTACTCATTTTTGGCATTCTAGACGTTGTTATTTGAATTGTTTAAAATATTGAGGATATATATATACATTCTATAAAAGTTATTTCTAAACTATTTTGACAAGACTAATAATTATTTTATTGAAAGTTGTGGATTTATGAATGTTATCTTAAAAATTTTTTAGACCTTGTAGATATGATTTTAGAACTGCATTTTATTGTCACGTACTTAAAATAAGTCGATTATTCATTATTTATATCAATGAGTAATAATAATAATAATAATAATAATAATAAAACTTAATTTAATGCAAAAGAAAAATGCTGAACTAGAGAAAACATCTGCAAGATTTATTCATTTTTGCAATTTCCAAAGTATGATGAAAAAAAAAAAAACGTTCGTGATACATAAATATATTATGAAATCGTTTATTTTACCAGCATTTTAAGTCATTGTTTGAAAACTTTCCCTTTACTTTTTATAAAAAAAAAAAAAAAAAAAAAAAGAACCGTTAAACAAAATCGCATAAAACATTACATACATTAAAATGCTAATATAAAATTCGATATATACCAGCCAATATTTTTTGTGACTCTACTATGCATGTATTTTAAATAATAAGCTTTCTATATATGCATTAATTCAATAAGATATTTCTCCAATATACAAAAATGTAAAATGAGAACTTTCCTTGTCACACATTTTGTTACGAGATGCATACTTTAAAGACTTGTATAAAACTATTTCAGATGCATAATATTCGATACAATTCACTTTCTGCACAACATTACTTTAAAATTTACAGATTTTCCTAGATAGGCATAAGAACAAAACCCTGATAATTTTATTTTCTCCTACATATATATATATATATAAGAAAAGACTGTGTTTTTGTGACAAGTTTTGTCCACAGGTTTTCGATGAATTTACACGTTTTGGATTGTCCTAAACAAGATTTGGCCTTTTTTGGAATTTTGTATTGTTATTATTATTATTATCTCAATGCAGAAGAAAATTTTGTATAAATATACATGTATAGAATTATTTTAAAGTTTTAAATGAGAAACGGAAAAAATATGTAATAGTAATAGTCCCCTAGTTTTATTTATTTATTTATTTATTTTATTTATTTATTTATTTATTTTTTTTGTCCATAAGTAAGAGCATCACTTGCCCCCTCCAGCCACGGATAAATATTTTTAATGTGGTTATCTTTAAAAATAATTTGTCAACATTTTAAAACAAATGGATGAACCATAGATCAGCGATAATTTAAAGTAAGATTATCGATTTTCTTCATTTTTTACAAAATAATAATAATAATAATCTGTATATATAAAATCGTTTGTCCTGAGTGAGTCAGTGAGTGATTCATCATCGCCTAGCCCAATTCCCTGGACATAGAAGCATGAAACTTTGTGACAATATTCCTTTTGTTACGTAGACATTCACTAAGAAGTGATTTTACAAAATTCGCTCCCCAAGGGGGGGGGGAGGGCAAAACGTGATTTCCCAAAATCCTTCATATCTCAAAAAAAAAAAAAAAAAAAGATATCCATAGAATTTTTGCTTTAAAATATAACTAACACAAATATCTAAAAACCAATTCCTGGAATTTTAGAAATTCGGTCCCCAAGAAGAGGAAAGGGAGGAAAACAGGATTACACATAATCCTATATATCTCAAACAAAAAAACAGATATACGTGAAATTTTTGCACTAAAATATAGCTAGTACAAATACGTAACTAATTTCTGGAATTTTAGAAATTCAGCCCCTAAAGTAGGGAGGGGGCAAAACGCGATTTCAAATAATCCTTTATATCGAAAAAAAAAAAAAAAAGATACATATGAGATTTTTGCTCTAAAATATAGCTCACACAAATACCTAAAACCCAATTTCTGGAATTTTAGAAATTCGTTCCAGGTGGGGCACGAAGCGGGTGGGGCTATGAAAGAAAGAAAAGAAATACAGTTAGACCGTTCAAAAATTAGTACAGATAGGTTTTAGAGGCCTGCAAGTCGAATGAGAATATTTTCGAAATTGTAAAGTTATTAGGATGGTGTGGAAATGGGGCCGGAGGGGCCAAAAATAAAAATAGAGTTAGATCGTTCAAAATTGGTACACTGAGGTTTTTGATACCTACAAATCGATTGAGGATATTTACGAATTTGCAAATTTTTAGGAGAGCCTGGAAGGGGGTAAGAGGCGAGCGAAGGGGCCAAAACAACAGAAATAATGTTAGACCTTTCAAAATTGGCACGTATTGATTTTTATGTCCTACAAATCGATTACAGATATTTTCAAAAGAGAAAAAATATTAGGATAGACGGGAAGGGGGAGCGAAGGGGTATAAATATAGAAATAAGAGTTAAAGCGTTGTTATTAGGTTTTAAGGCACGATAAATCTATTGCGTATATTTTCGAGAGAATAGAATTATTACGAGGGGCGGGAAGGGGGGCGAGCACCGAGGAAAAATTAATGAAATTCTGATAGAGCGTTGTAAATTAGTATTATTAAGTTTAAAAGCCCTAGAAAATGATTGCGGATATTTTTGAAAGAGCAAAATAATTAGGACGAGCGGGAACGGTGGGCGAAAGAATGCCGCAGGCAGTGGGGGTCCGAACCAATTATTATACCAATGAGAGAATATTTTTTTTTTTTTTTTTGTATTTTATATTTATGCTTTTCCCTTATAATAGTATAGTGATTCCTTAAGAGTGTCGAACATAAATGCGCGCGCAGCGCACGAGAATAACTAGACCTGCGCTGCCGAAGTCAGTGGGGACCCGGTGTAACATTTTTTCCCGATCAGATTTTTTTTTTTTTTTTTTTTCACATGATAAAAATTAATGCAATTTTGAGAATTCATTAATTATAGTAATTCATTTAAAAATAGTGACCAGCGAAGCGGGAGTAGCCTGCTAGTAATAAATATAGTAAACACATTTTCTATGATATCTTCTGTAAAGCAGAAAATTGCTTTGGTTATTTAGTGTAATACGTCTCTGCGATGAAAATTGTCTGCATTCATCATAGATTTTTTTTCTGATAAATAGTAATCTATGTAAATAAAGAGACTTGTCTGTCTGTGTGTGTGTGTGTGTATCTGTCAGTCTGCGCATGCCTCTGCGTTCTTTTGCTCAAACCACTGATGGCAGAGCTACAAACTTGACAGATGGGTAGCTGAGACCCTGAAAATGTGCATCTCATCGAGATTTCTTTGAATTTCTAAGTTAATTAATTAATTTTTTATTTTATCCATTGATTTTTCTGTATCATTTTCTAAAATTTATTCTTTCATTTCAATCATCTACGTACCTTAATAACGACTATTAAACTATTTATTTATTTAATTCATTCCTTTAAAGGGGAAATCTTTTATATTTATATATATATATATTGAAATCAAATGGTAAAACAGTAGAAAAAAAAATAAAGATATATTAATTTTGAAATATTATGTTTCAAATTTAAAAAAAAAAAAAAAAAAAAAAAAAAACTATATCAACTACTTATGTTTATGTATATTTTGTATAATACTGCAACATTTTATTTTTCCTTTATTTAATTAACTTTATTTAATTAATTAATTAATTTTATTTATTAATTTATTTTTTATTTATATTATTTATTTATTTATTTTTTATTTATATTATTTATTTATTTATTTTATTTATTTATTTATTTATTTTTTGCATATATTGGAAAAAAGGGTAATATAATACAAAGGATTAAACTTATTAAAATTTATTTACTTAGTTTTTTTAAAGAAAAATCTACTTTTTTTTTTTTTTTTTTTTTTTTTTTTTTTTGTATTTGTTTATTATGTTGGTCTGAATCATATGGTAATGTAGTGTAAAGAACTAGGGTTCAAACTACATGGTTCAAAAACTAAAATAATTAATAGATGCTGAGATACAATCGTAGTTCTTGAATAACAGCAGATCCACCTGTTGTCGAATAATACCTAAATTGAAGTACCCAGGAAAGACTTTTCTGCAGGCAGTGGTAACCTGGACCTGATGAAGTGCGGGCGGAAAAAGAGATGTTGCAGGCAGCGAGTACCC
The DNA here is from genome assembly GCA_963930645.1 of Salticus scenicus. NCBI lineage: Eukaryota > Metazoa > Arthropoda > Arachnida > Araneae > Salticidae > Salticus > Salticus scenicus. Next base: position 338,984,985 of record OZ005654.1, on the reverse strand, counting down.
GAAGCAATGTTTAGAACAATTTCAATGTAAAAGAAGAAGAAAATCGTTTAAAAAAAATAACAAAAAATTTTTAAGATCTTTTTTTTTTTTTTTTTTTTTTTAGATGTCGGCGCAAATTTGTCATTCTTTGGGCAGTCAGTGTTATAATTCTCTGAGAAAAAATCGACTGAATTCATCATGGAAAATAAGTTTAATAAAAAATCATAAAAAGTGATTGTAATAAATAATTTGTTCTGCATAAATTTGGATAAGAAATAGTGTTATAATTTTACTTTTAATTTTAATGTTATTATCAAGCAATTTATATATTCAGTTTTGTCAAAACATAATCAAACTAGTATTCTGTGGCAATTGATAGGATTTCCTGTTACAATCTGACTTACCTCCAGCCTCACCAAGCTCACAAATACTAGTCACCAGATGTGCTTCTATGTTGCAGACTCCGTGACAGTAGTCAGCTGAAACGCAAACCGAAAATTCTTCCACTCCTGAATATGCAACAGTTTCTTCACCAGAATTTCCCAGAGGTTGCTCTTCTTTCATCCGTATTCAAATATCAGAAGCTGAAAGCAGTATCAATTGCCCAGTTCTCCGCGAATGAATCGTTTCTTCTTTTGCTTGCAGTAGCTCTGGACTCTTGATTTTGCAGAATTTTCAGTTCGATGTCTGCTAGCACTAGGTTCAGTGCTCAAGGTACTTGGTTTGCTTTCTGAAACGCCATAGTGATGGCTGATAAAATGATTCCAATGAAGACATTTTGTAGATTATCAAATCAATTTCTTTATTTTCTAGACTTTAACAAATTTTTGGTGTTAATAAATTAAATTTGATTTAAAATTTTTACAAGTTTGATTTCTTGATTTAATGAAATTAGTGGATAAACATTTAATAGCTAAAGATTTAATTTGAAGTTTATCGTTAAATTTAATGGCAAAAGATTTGTTGCAAGTTTAATAGTTTTAAAGATATGATTTTAGACATTTGTTAAGCTTTCAGATAGAAATAATTATAGCTAAAAACCGTAACTGCGCTCCATTGTTCACTATTTCTGTTACAAAATATCTGGCTTTTCTTGACTAAAATTCTATTAAAGTTCAAGGTAGGCTTATCGGATTATAAAGTTAATTAACTCATAGTCCAACAACTAAAATTCTTTTTTTTTTTTTTTTTTTTTTTTCTATATTTTCCTGTATAAATGTTCGCTTACTTTTTTTTTTTTTTCTTATTATTTATCAAAATTATTTTCCATGACGAATGCAGACGATTTTAATCTCAGAAGTGTAACAATAAATGGCGAAAGAAAATCACTTTTTGTGCTGAAAGTAGGACCTTTTTTTCAGGTTTTTTTTTTTTCGTTTTTTTTCATGTGAAAATAAGTAAATAAATAAATAAATAAATATAACGATAAATTTGTTTTAAATTAACACAGATATATGGTTTAATCATTCGTTTTAAAAGTATTGATGAGTTCTTTTTGAAAGATAGCCATGTTGTAAATTTACACATTACTGGGGGTACTTCAAGCCAAAGAGGGATTGATGCTCCTATATGTATAATTTTCTTCCCAATTTCTTCTTACTATTATCATAAATTCTTATTTTCACTGCTATTCGTTAAAAGTAATTCTTTTTACGTACATTCATATGAAATTGTTCCCATCTTACCGCATAAAAAATTATATGACTTCGCTACGCGTTGAGTTATTTACTACTTGCCATCCTCTACAGAGAGGACGGGTTTGTCCCGGTCTCCAAACGCAGAAGGCGAGATCCTTCAGGTGTTACTTAACACAGAATTCTCACTCAAAATTCTTTTTCCCGTAAATTGAATACATCCTATTGATCTACTTTTGGCTATCCCCTTGACAACTGCAACCTACTGTGTCGTTCAACCGTCGCGGATGATCAACCTTCCAGCCAGTTACCTTACCGTAGGAATTTAAACCTAACTGTAAATAGTTGTACAATAAATGTAAATAATTGTACATATCTCTTTTTTAATTTGTAAATTGTAAAATAATTTCAAAATAATTTTGTATTGTAAATAGTGTAAATATATTTTCTCTGACTGCCTAACAGTCTTGATAAGCTAAATTTTCTTAATTTTAAAAATTTAAATTTTCTGAATTGTATAGTATTTTATGTATTCTGACTGCTTAACAGTCTTGTTAGGATTTTCTCAATTATCTTATTAAGAAAAAAAATGTAGGATTAGTGCTTCTTGCTCTACTGCCGTATGACTCCACAGCTTCCAGATCGGCTCTGCTCTGCCTCTCTCTTCCATCATGCTGCTGGCAGCATGAAATCATCACGCCAGGGTTCCTTGGGAATCCACACAGCTCATCGTTCCGAACATCTTGACCATGCAAGAATTCCTTGTGTGCTTCTTCTCTCCTCAGGTGAAGGTAAGCGGCTGTCTCGACAGCCGTAGGAACTTCTCAAGCCCGTGATGATAATGATGATGATACCTCTATATGTATTCAGTGCCAATTAATGTTTAGGTCCAACTAAATATCAAGCTTGATTAAATATGTTCATTAGTTTGTTAGATACAGCGCCATAAAAGTCTTTTATACACACAGGCAGACATTTTCTAAAAATAATTAAAACTGTATTCAGGGCATCTCATAACGCGTAAGTCTATGAAAAACCCGACGTCGAAAATTTTCACGAATCCAATACTTTCATATTACAGATAGTAGAATTAAAAACAAAATTAAATTCTTATTTTCTGCAGTATCCATTTTTGAACTAATCAAACATTAAGTCCAAAATTGCGAAATGTTTTTAAATGATTAAAAATTAAATTGAGCTGAAGAATATGTATATTCATTTTCATTTATGTTGAGTTAAAAAAAAAAAAAAAAAAAAATTAAGTGTCTCTCATTCTTTATAAAAATTATTTAACAAAAAAAGTGCCATATGTTTCTTTGATTAAAATATACAAACCAAAAATGAGAAAAGCTGTATTCAAAATACTTTTTTTTTTTTATTATTATAAATAATTTATTCTATTTATAGTAATTGCAAAAATAATTCAATCATTTATACAATTTTTTTAAATATGAGACTAAAAAAAATTTATTAGTAACGTAAATATCCAACGACTCTCTCCTGTGTTTTTCGAATTTCATATTTACAGACACATTAAACAAAATCTATAACTAACGGCAAAAGAAACTAAAATAAATTAATAAAAAATCATAACTGTGCAAAGTCAATATGAGAGATTTTTTTTATCTAGAATATAATTAAGCTTTTGAAATGCAGTGAGCATTTTTCCTCCGACTAATTGACTGGAAAAAATGAATAAATATTATTTTATGCGGGCAATTTCTTCAGTGGAATATCAAAATGAAAATAATTTTTACAATAAATGATATTTTGTGACAAATTAGATTACCTGAGAAAAAATTTAATTAAAATTAGTAGATCGTAATAAATATACAGCAGTTTGCTTCTGAAGATAATTTACTTTTTTCAAAGTATAGAGATATGATAGAGAACAAAATTGAAAAATGCATAAAAAAAAAATGTAACGATTATTCGTTTTAAAGGTGACATTTTTGCTTATTTTGATTCATTTTTTCTTAAATAAATGTTGTTGTTTAATTGTTTGTTACTATGTAACTGCAATGCAAGTTTAATTTGTTTTAACAGATTTAGTAACTTATTTCAAAGTTAGGGAAAACTTTTAAGTTCGTAAACGATCTATCTGAAATTTTTAAAATATTATTATTATTTATTTTTAAAACTACATCAGATGAATATTGTAAAGATGATCTTAAAATAAGCACGAAAAGAAGAAAAAACATGCATAAAATGTAATTTAATAGAATTTTCAATTTTAAAAGATTATTGCTAATCTTTGTTGCTTAAAAATATTCAACTAAGTTTTAAGTGCATGAAATATACATTTTTCATATTACAAAGTTCAATATATAGTTCATTTTGAAAAATGCTAAGTGAATTTCGAAAACGACAATTAGCCAAATAGTTGATCATAAATATTTAAAAACAGAATTTATAGCATTTTAGTTTTTTCATTTGAAACATCTACATGTTAACCTGGTTAAATTCAAAGACAATTATTTTAATAATTGATTAGTACTGTAATTAAATGCTATAAATTTCAAAAACTCGCAATAGTTGTTTCACGTCCAACTAACAACTACGTCCTTCACGAGGGGAAAAAACTAGGCACGAGTGCTTCAGCAAAGCAGCAAGGTACATTCGCGCTTACTAAGAATTTTAAAGTGAGTCCTACATATGGCTTCCTTTTAAACATCATTTGTCAATGATGCTGCTATCTAATTGATGACGAAGGAGCAGAACTTTTGAATTCAATTAAAACAAGGAAACAAACATTGAAGTATTGTTGCATAAAAAATATGTTTAATGTCTAGTTTTAAGGGAAAACCAATGAAAGTTAAAAGTTAAATACAGCAATTTGGTATTAACGGAACAAAAACAGCTGCAATTAAAAAGAAAGGACGGCATTTTTAAAAATCAATAACTTGATTAATCGCAGATAAATCAATCAAAAGAATTTTCAGTTATTACCATAATACATCAGAGCGGGTTTCTAATAGCGTCTGATTCATGGGGAAAGGGGGGGGGGAGTGCATAAATGATCCTTACGACAAATATTCGACAACTTTTATAGATTTACTACCATTTCGCATATTTCTCGACACGAAACAATAATTAGTTATTGCGTAGCATGTTTTCATACTCTGCAGCGAATTTCAACTTCTCTTATTCAGATTAATATTTAGAAATAAACATTTCCACTCTGCATACTTAACTTTTGGAAGTGAGGTATAAATTGTGCATATAAAGCAAAATTATACCTGTTATGTTGAAGATTTTACAAATGTTGATTTGTTACGTTGTTATGCAGAAACGTCCATTTAATTGCTCTGAGAAAGTGATTTTAAACTGGGTCAGATTATAGAACATATAGTGTAAGCACCCCCTAAGAAGCGATTTTGCGAAATTCGCCCCCCCCCCCCCAAGAGGGTGTAGGGGGCAAAATGTGATTTCACAAAAACCTTCATATCTCAAAGAAAAAAACAGATATCCGTAAAATTTTTGCTTTAAAATATAGCTAATTTAATTATCTAAAAACCAATTTCTGGAATTTCAGAAGTTCGGTACCCAAGGGGGGAAAGGGGGCAAAACGTGATTTCACATGCGCAAAACGTGGTTTCATACACTCCTATATATCTCAAACAGAATAACAGATATATGTGAAATTTTTTGCTCTAATATATAGCTAATACAAATACCTAGAAACTAATTTCTGGAATTTTCGAAATTCAGCCACCTTGAGGGGAGGAGAGGGGTCAAAACGGGATTTGAAATAATCCTTTATATTGCAAACAGAAAAAAAAATATATGTGTAAGATATTTTTGCTCTAAAATATAGCTCCCAAAAATGCATAAAAACTAATTTCTTTAATTTTAGAAATTCGTCTGAGGTGGGGCGGGAAAGGGACTATGGGGTAAAAAAATAGAAATATACTTAAACCGTTCAAAATTGGTACAGATAGGTTTTAGAGATCTGTGAGTCAAATGAGCATGTTTTTGAAAGTGTAAAGTTATTAGGAGGGTCAGAAAGGTGCGTGTGTGTGTATGTGGGGGGGGGGCGGAGGGGCAAAAAATATAAAAATAGAGTTAGACTGTTCAAATTTGGTACATAAAGGTTTTTGATACCTACAAATCGATTGCGGATATTTTCGAATTTGTAAAGTTATTAGGAGAGGCGGGAGGAGGGGACGGAGGGACAAAAAATAAAAATAGAGAACAAACGGGTTACTTCTTTACGCAAAGGTATTCCATATTTGCGCTTTTCTCGCTGAAATGGCGACATTACAGGGAAAATGTTTAGAAATAGCTATTTATCTATACATTATTTTGGAAACATGTCATTGTTATACGTTTTAAACCTATTTTTAATTAGAAGAAGGATTTAAAAGTAGTATCGTTCGAAAGCTATGATAAATACGGATTGCAGAAAAATTAAAAAAAAATCTGTTACGAAATCAAGAAGGCAGTTAAAAATACATTTATAAGGACAAGGGCGACAGGAATTTGCTTTCAGATAAAACAGAACATTTGAAAAAGATTTTTCCCCCTTTCTATAACAATAAATTAAAATAAAATAAAACAGATAAAACATTTAAAAATGAATATAACTGTTGCTAATCTTTAATAAAACAACTTTGATTACAGGCTCTTTTAATAAGCTTTCAATCTCAACGTTTTAAAAGAAATTAGTTAGAAATCTTAGTATAAATGAAAAAAAAAAAGTGAACATGGTAAACGAGAGAGTTCATTTCTAAGGGAATTAAAAAAAAAAAAAAAAAGACTTTAAAAAATTATTTATGATAATAATAATTAAAATCAAAATTAATAATATGAAGATTGTACATTTTACATTTTTATTTTGAAGTAAAATTAATATTAATAGTGAAACGTGCACAGGTAAGGATTTACATTTTTTAAAAGTATTATCTGAAGGTTCCACTGTTGCTAATTCAGTTTAGAGAGATGCATTACAAAACTAGTAATTACTGTTAATCCTTTGAGGGGCAAGCAAATCTCATTTAAAACAACAGCCACCAGAATTCAGCAACAATATTAGAAGAGAAGCAATAAATGAAGTTATTCCTCTAAATTATAAAAGAAAATTTTATAAAAAAAAAAAAAAAAAAAAAAAAAAACAAGTCCTTCCGGCTTATTTGAAAGGGTAGGTTGATTTCTTTTTCCTTATCAAGTAGCCGTCATTTTGTTTCAAAATGGTGGCTACAAATTATTAATGCACTTGGTAGAAATATTGATGTAGACTATGCACATATGGAGTTTTAAGCAAATCGGTTCATAAATACCTTTTTATGTGAATTTAAAATTTTCAGGTGGCCGGCACTTGGAAACAAAATGGTGAGTTAAGTTGACAAATATATGAAATGTATATGTGAGATAAGTCTACTGTACACATATAGTTCGAAATAATCCAAAATTTCAAAAGTCTTCGTGTTGAAAAATTAATTCGTGTTTCCACTTCGATCAAAATGGCAGAGAAACTTGCTCATCTAAGATATCGTTGCAAATTTGAATTTTTTTTTTTTTTTTGTAGAAATTCTTTCAAGGAGGCTTAGTAAGTCGATAAAATGTTAGTTTTCTGCATTTCTAGTTTGTTTTATCATTAAAATAGCCTAATTTTTCCTTAAAATGTATTAAAAAGGTCCAGTAACGCAGGTAATGGATTTGGCACCAAATTTGGCGACTTTTCCACTATGGCGACATTTTGGCGACTTTTGGCAAGAAAACACTTATTATCGATATACCAAAGATGGATGAAATAACGTGATTGGTTCACGAGTTACGTGAATTTTCTAGATTTTTGTTGTTTAAATGATAAATCCATTTTTCAACTTTGATTTGAATTGATTAAGTATTTCTAAAATTACCGAGATAATAAATTTTCAAGTGGCCACCAGTTGGAAACAATACAGTGGAACAAGTTGCCCAGCAAACACATCCAAGATATTTGAAGCATAGGTTCACTGTCCAACTGTGGTTTAAATGAGTGCCGTGTTTCAAAAATTAATTTTATGGCAAATTTTCAAGTGGTTGCAACTTGGAAACAAAATGGCAAAACAACTTGCCCAGCGAAATCATCCAGTATATTTGTATGATAAGTTCATTGTCCAGTTCTAGTTTAAATTAAATCAGTATTTCAAAAATTATCGTCACAAGAAATTTTCAGGTGGCACCACTTGGAAAAAAAAGCCAGAGTGAGATGCCCAGCGAACTTATCTGAGATATTTGAAGGATAAATCCACTACCCAAATTTGATGCGAATTCATTCTGTATTACGAAAGTTACCATAATGACAAATTTTCAAGTGGCCGCCACTTGGAAATAAAATTGCGGATCAAGTCACCTAGTGAACTTATTCTAGATATTTGAACCATAAGTTCACTATCCAACATTTATTTGAATCAGTTTAGTATTTTAAAAGTTATCGTGATGGCATATTTTCAAGTGGCCGTGTGATTTCAAGTGGCTGGAACTTAGAAATAAGATGTCGGGACGAATTGCCCAGTGAAACCATTCAAGATAATTTGATGATAATATCACTGTCCAAATTTGGTTCGATTTGGAGTATTATTTCAGAAGTTACCGTGATTTTAAATTTTCAAGTGGGTGCCGGATTTCAAGTGGTCCTTCTTAACTTAAGATCTCTGCCACTTTATTAAAAATGGCGGATATAGTTTACTAATAAACTCCATTGAGATCCTTATGTGGTCTGTATTTACATCAAAATTCAAATAATTTCGGAATACGCTTTTTGCAATTTAAATTTGAAATTTTCAAGTGATCTCCACTTGAAAACAAAATGGCGGAGAAACTTGGTTAACAAACTCATCTAAGATATTTAAAAGATAAGTTAAGACACTGTTCAAATTTGGTTCCATTTGGAGTATTATTTCGGAATTTATGATGGTTTTAAATTTTCAAGTGATAGCCTGATTTCAAGTGGTCCCGCCTAACTTAAAATATCCGCCACTTTATTAAAAAAGGCGTATAAAGTTCATTAATAAAGTTATATGAGACACTTGTATAATCGATATATGCATTAAAAAAAAAAAAAAAAAAATCGGAGTACGTTTTTTGCAATTTGAATTTGAAATTTTCAAGTGGTCTCCACTTGAAAACAAAATGGCTGATAAACTTGGTTAACAAATTCATCTAAGTTATTTATAAGATAAAATAAGGCACTGTCCAAATTTGATTCGATTTGGAGTATTATTTCAGAAGTTATTGTGATTTTAAATTTTCAAGTGGTAACATGATTTCAAGTGGCCCCGCTTAACTTAAGACATCTACCACTTTATTAAAAATGACGGATAAATTTCATTAATAAACTTCATCCAGTCCCTTATGTGGGCTCTATTTACATCAAATTTCAAACAAATTCGGAATACGCTTTTTGTTGTTGTTGTTGTTGTTGTTGTCGTGTGACAAGTGCAGAAAAAAAAAATCCCTTTTCGGCAAGCTTAAAGGCAAAGGCAGATTCCTTTACGTTAATATTACAAATGTAAAGAAATTTTAACTATGGATTAATACTTAACCAATGGCTTTGTTCTCACGCATTGTATTATTTAAGCCGCTATTCTGTTTTCAAGAAGTTTAATTTTCAACTACAAAAGGGATTCAATCTACTTAAAATTTTAGGCTAGATTTATTGGTCTGTGAATGTTTCAATTTTTTAGAACTCAAGCTCATAATCATTCAACAAATAGAAGTCTTAAAGATATACAATCCCAGCAATGGTGAATCCCGGAGGGGGCTATTGGTCTACCCCCCCCCTCCCCCTCCCTACCCAAGCTTAATCAAAATTATAATTTTTATGTAAAATCCATATAACTGTTGTTCAATATCTTTCTTTTAAAGAAAAAATAGAAACGTGAAAATGCACTTTTGATCTTACTATCGTCAAGCACTGTTAAGCCTGGCGTTGCTATGGTCAAGTCAAATACAGTTAAGTGGTAGCGATTTTTGGATAGTTATTTCATTGTAATTTTTATTGAATTACTGAGAGTTTTGTATTGTGTTTTTGTGATTCTTATTGTCAGATGAATAAAAATTAAAGTGAAACTGTTTTGGTTGATATAAGCTGGAACATTAACATTAACATTAGTTAACATTGGACCATTTGGCACCGCTAAATTTCAATGTTAATTGTTATGAATTTAGGAAATTATATGATTTGGCGAAATTTTGGTGACAAAACTTGTGACTTAACAATGAAATTTGTGATTTGGTGGCAAAATTTGATAGTTGACGACAAAATTTGGCGAGCTTGGCGGTGGAGAAAGGCAGCTTTGGCGTCATTATATTTTCTTTCCACGCGAAAACCTCGTATCTCTTCACAGACCAATATCTTATTTCGACAAGATAAAAATTCAAAGAAAGCTGTAACGTATTACTCTCTATCGTAAATTTTAAATTCTTGCCTAAACCGACATTCTAAACTATTCACCACAAACGATATTTGTATTAAGATTGACGTATTATTGTAATTATATATTTTAAATGATTAATTAAAACGTTTAAGATGGTTTTTAATTAACACAATTTTATTAACTTGATATGATGCAACTATTAATGTATATAACGGAGATTTGAAATTCAATTTTCGGCAAATTCTTGTCGTCCGAAGGGCCTGAAATTTTGCACATGACTTCATAATCAATGACAATACTAGATACAAGTGTTTCCAGGCACTTTTCCTATCAGGAGCAGGTTCCAGGGGCAAACAAAAAATATGTACTTATACAAAACTATCGTATGTGACACAGGATTTAGATGTATGTGTATAATGTCGAGTGGCAACAATTAATTTTTTTTAATAAAGATTTAAATGTATGTAATAGTTTTCTAAAACCTTTATTAGTTCACTTTTCAATAAAAGAGTGTTCTTTATTTTTTTTTAAATGGTATAATTTTATTTATCAAAATAAGGGAATTCGAGTAATGAAAGTGACTTTAAGGGCCCTCTTCACTCACCGCCGCTGGAAGCCGAAGCTAATGTTATTCTATGGGAAATTTTTCTTTACAAATAACTTATTAACTAATACATATTTTTAAATTCTGTTTTCACATTCTGAAAATTCCCAGCTGTTAAATTGACGGACCTTTTTTAAAAAATTATTTTTTTTATTTTTTATATTTTACTTCGAAGCTGCAAAATACGAATTTTCAATACGTGAATTTTTTTCATTTTGCAATTTCAAAATAAAATATTAAAAATTAAAAAAATACATTTTTAATTAAGGTCCGTCAATTTAACAGTTGGGAATTTTCTGAATAAGAAAAACAGAATTTAAAAATATGTATTAGTTAATAAGTTATTTGTAAAGAAAATTTCCCCATAGAATAACATTGGCTCGGGCTTCCGGCGACGGTAAGTGAAGAGGGCCGTTAATTTAAATTTAAGTTTTTATGAGAATAAACTTCAACGGAAAATTCATTAAAATCATCCCTAGTTCATTTGTCAAAGGGATAGTATCTAAATGTCCCCAAATTTATTACTTTTTCTATCATGCCAGTTTAATTCGTTTAGCATCGATTTGCACGATTTTTTTTTTTTTTTTTTTTTTTTTTTTTTTTTTTTTAAACGATGACATTTATCTTTTACATTATAGCATCTATGTCATAAAGCTAAGTCTAAATCTACTTAGCCCTAAGATATGTTGATTTTATTTACGTATTTTTTTATTTATTTATTAACTTTTATTTTATTTCTTTAAAATCGCACGGATAAAATTTTATTTCATTTTTCTCAGTACATTGTTGTAATAGTGACGTCATATTTTCTGTTAAATTAAACTCTTTTTTTTTTTTTTTTAAATCAGATTATTATATTGTTTAAAAACGTGATTAAAATTTTATTATATTTTCAGTAATCTTTTTTTATTATCGTTTGCACGTGACAAAAGCATCAGATTATAAATTTTTGCAATGAAAGCTATAGAAAATGTCGGCTTCAACACAATTCACGAAAAATCACTTTTTAGCTTATAACTTCTAAGCAATTGAAGCTATCGAAAAAGTTTAAATGCAAAAGTTGTTCTTTAGGGTAAGGCGGTAATTCGACTGATTTGATTTTTTTTCCTATTTTCAATATTAAAGAAATTATGGGCATATGAAAATTTCCACCCCCCACCATTTCCACCCCCTTTGAGTTGGACACCCCATCTACGAACTCGACCGAGATTTTTACTGTCCTGACAACATATCCTAAGCTGGTTAAATTTAAATAAAAATTACTCCAGTTATCGTGTTCACAACTTAACATGGGAAAAAGCGTTATACATATATATATATATATACCTATATATATATATGTATATAAACTTTTGAACGGAGGGTGGTTTTGGGTTCTAGGGTTCGTGATCGGTGAAGATATGAACAAATTTTCCAGAAGTCGTGTCATGAGAACCATTGCAATAGGTAGATCTCCTATAAGAAATCTACCTAAAAGTTTATAGGCAAGTCAAATGGGACCAAAGGCTTGGAGCACAGCCTTGGCCACATCTCCGACTTTTTCGGTGTAAAGGGTGTCATGGCAGCAGTTGAGGTCGATGTTGAGGAGAGTCGAGGCAACAGAGATGCAATTGAAGAGATGCCTCGGATCCAGCTGAGTTCCTGGGAAGTGCCTGCATTCTGCGTAGGTTCTAGAGCCGTCGGGCATGATCTTCATACCTCTCATGTGCCCCGTTCGTAATCTGCTGATGGTAGTGGTGATTTCACGGTCAATATTAAGCTCCGGAAGGCACTATTTCTTCCGAGGTCCGCCGAAGAGCTGATGTTTTGCGACGGCATTTGCATCAAAGCAAGTGGTTTGCATGGGAGGGGGATTTATATTCCTAGCCTTCTTGGCGAGGGTCCGCTTGTTCATTCCCCTCGATGTTGACATGAGCGGGGACCCATTGGATGGTGCAGGTTTGTTCCCTGGCAACAATAGTGGACAGAAGCGCGTTGATATCTTGGGCGAGTCTCGTTTTACCTCCTTTAATGGCCTCCAGAGCAGATTTGCAGTCAGAGAAAATGATGATGCCATTCGAGGGAACTGACTGTGTGAGGTAAAGGGCAAGAGAGGCTTTTATGGCGATCAGTTCACTAGTGAAGTTGGAGGCGAGTTTTTCGGCTGCGACCAGATGTTTGAGGGATGTTTGATCTGGAAGGAGAAGGAAGATGTGACCTCCTCTGTCACATTCTGAGTTGGAAGATCCGTCGGTGTAAGCGGCTACAAGGTCAGGTTTAGAAAGCTTGGCTATAGTTTCCATGCCCTTCCTCTTAATGGTTTCTTGTGGTTCTTTTTTCGAACACAGTTCCAGCAGGTCTAAATTGATCTTAACAGTAGACGGTGGTTTCACAGCAAAATATGGTTCTTCAATAATGTCAAGGCATGAGTGGTTCAGATTGATGTAATTTCTGATACGCTTTTTACAATTTGAATTTGAAATTTTCAAGTGGTCTCCACTTGAAAACAAAATGGCGGAGCAACTTGGTTCATAAACTGATCTAAGATATTTATAAGATAAGTTAAGACACTGTCTAAATTTGGTTCGATTTGGAGTATTATTTCGGAAGTTATAGTGATTTTAAATTTTCAAGTGGTTGCCTGATTTCAAGTGGTCCCGTTTAACTTAAAATATCTGCCTCTTTATTAAAAATGGCGGATAAACTTCATTAATAAACTTCATTGAGACCCTTATGTGGCCTGTATTTACAACAAAATTCAAGCAAATCTTGCTTTAAATGTGCTTTTTACGATGTCGGTTTGAAATTTTCAAGTGGCTGCCACTTGAAAACAAAAAGTCGGAGCAACTTGGTTAACGAACACATCCAAGATATTTATAAGATCAGTTCTCTGTCCAAGTTTGGTTCCATTTGGAGTATTATTTCGGGAGTTATCGTGATGACAAAAATTTTCATTATATATAGATAGATGGATAGATATATAGATAAACGAAGTGATTTTAATAGGTCGATTTCTAAAGAAATCAACCGAAAAAAATCCGGAGCCAGTTTTTGCAGTTGGGAATTAAAATTTACGTTTACACTGCGCTAACGGTAACCCTGAAAGGGTTAATTAGGGAAGCTTAAAATTATGAAATTTATAATTACGTGACAAATTACTCTGTGGAAGTTTTCCCCCCTTTAATAAAACTACTAACACGCGAACGATAATTAAACACAACTGTTTTATTTTCAGATTTCATTATGTACTAAAATTTTAAAGAGTAATAAATATTTTTTTTTATTTTTAAATTTACGATTCTATATAATCACACATGTATAAAATTAATATCAGTTGTGGATATACATACCTTTTTCTTTATATTTACCCTTTTGATTACCTTTATATTTACTTATTATTTAAAACTAACAATCCTAATTTCAATTTTTAAAATTTATATTAAATAATTTCAGATACCTTACTCGAAAATTGTGCTAATCATGATTTTACACCATATTTATTTTTATACAATAACTTATTAAACTTGCAAGTGTAAAAAAGAAAAAATGTTGGTTAGAACAGAAGACCCATTAACTGTCTCCTTCCCCCATTTTCGGTTTTATTAATTCATTTTTATTCATTCTAGATGGCAGATCAGTATAGCTAAAGTAAGGAATAAATTTGCAGAAGTTTCTTTTTCTTCTTATTTATTTTTTCTCTTCTTTAAATTTTTTAATTGTTAATATCGGAATAATGACAACAAAATTATCCATTTAACTATTAAAATAAATCGATCATTACAATGTTCTTTTAGAATATTTTTTTATTCATTTTTCCGTTTATTAAAATATCATTTTCAATCATCTGAGAAATGTATAATGTTCATTTTAAATCATTCATTAATTTCATGCGTTCTCTACAAATTAATTGACAAAATATAAAAAGTCGACGTTAAGTTATAAAAATAAGAGACAAGAAAAAGCTAACAAAAGAATACGCCGGCCTTTGTCGGCGCCGATAGCACAGGTGGGGGAGATTTCGGAGGGAAAGAGATGTCGCCAAATGCCATGTGCAGTTGTTTGGTTTCGGTATCAGTTTAACTTGAACGGACTTATAAAAGAGTAAACTCACTGGTCCATTGACTCAACACAGCTGTGTCGATTCTATGTAAAATAGAGCCACAAATTTTGGTGAGCAGTTTGATTTTAGTCCCTGACCACCACTAAGACGGAATTTCGCGAAATATCCCCCGTTCCACCCTGGGGGTTGGTAGAAGTCAAAAACACCTTTACAAGCATAACTCGGTTCCAAATTACTTCACGGTGAAAAAAGTGCAGATAGGGAGTCTAGACTTGACTATAAAAAGTAATTTTCTGCGATTTTGGAATTTTGGATTTATAAAGGGAGGGAGGGGGAAAAACAATTTTCGGAGGCAAATTTAGCAAAATACGGATTTTCGAGCAGAACTTTACCTGTATTAGCATAAAGATAAAAAAGGCAGCCAAGCGTCTTATTGAGGATATTTCTAAAAATTCTTTTTTTTTTTTCGACTTTGTGGGGAGTTACGATGGGGCAAACTCGAGCGCCCCTTTTAGCGTTAAATTCGTCCAGGGAAATCTGTAAGAGATCTAAAATCACAAATTTTAGTGTGTGGTTTATTTACGTGTATTCAACACCCATTGTAACGAGATTTTGCGAAATTTCTCCCTTGGGGGGCGGAGGGGCGATAAACACGTTTCCAAGCATGACTTTGCTTTAAATTATCTCAGTAAGATTAATTTTTATATATGGATTGGATATGTGTTCCCAACACGCACTATAAAGGCACTTTACGAAATTTCCTTCTCTCCCGTTTAAGGGCTGGGGGGGGGGGGATCAAAAACTCACTTTTAAGAGCAACTCTGCTCCAAATTATCTCATGATAGCGATTTATTGATATGTCGATTGGTTATGGGAACTCAAGACGCACACTATACAGAAAGTTTGTGTAATTCTATCCTATCCCTCCTTGGGGTTTGGGGGGAGGGGGGCAAAAAACTTGTTTCCATGCGTAACACTATTCCGAACTATAAAAAGGCAATTTTTTATGCGCGGGCTGGTTATGCGTTCCCAACGCGTACTATAAAGGAATTTTCCAAAATTTTCCTCTTTCCTAAAACATGTTCTCATGCGTAACTATGTTTTAAATTATATTAAATTGCTTTAAATTATCTCAGTAAGATTAATTTTTATATATGGATTGGATATGTGTTCCCAACACGCACTATAAAGGCACTTTACGAAATTTCCTTCTCTCCCGTTTAAGGGCTGGGGGGGGGATCAAAAACTCACTTTTAAGAGCAACTCTGCTCCAAATTATCTCATGATAGCGATTTATTGATATGTCGATTGGTTATGGGAACTCAAGACGCACACTATACAGAAATTTTGTGTAATTCTATCCTATCCCTCCTTGGGGTTTGGGGGGAGGGGGGCAAAAAACTTGTTTCCATGCGTAACACTATTCCGAACTATAAAAAGGCAATTTTTTATGCGCGGGCTGGTTATGCGTTCCCAACGCGTACTATAAAGGAATTTTCCAAAATTTTCCTCTTTCCTAAAACATGTTCTCATGCGTAACTATGTTTTAAATTATCTTAGAATGGCAAATTTGATGTGTGGACTGCTTATGCATACTCAACACACACTGCAAAAGGATTTTGTGAAATTTCACACTACCGCCTCTTGGGGGGATCGGGGGAAAATAAGAAGTATTCATACTTAACTTTGCACTAAATTGTCTTTGCATGGAGACTTTTGATGTGTGGGTCGGTTATATGTATCTAACTCATAGTATAAAGAGTTTGCGAAATTACTCCCTCTTCTCTCTTTTAAGGGCGGGGGGAGAGAGTAAAAAACACGTTTTAAAACATAACTGTGCTTTAAATAATCTCAGGATCTCGACTTTTTTATTTGTCAGTTTGGTATGTGTATGCAACACGCACTAATTTTGCGAAATTACCCGCCCACCCCCCCCCCCCCCCCTTTGGGGCTGTCGGGGCAAGAAACACATTTTCAAGCTTCGATTTGCTCAAAATTACTTTAGAAGGGCCAATTTTTGTGCGCAGTTGTTGATTAAGTGTACACAATATGCACTTTGATAATTTTGCAAAACTTTCAACTTTATCCGCGTTGCCGAAAACATTAGGGCTCCAGACTCGACGTGTGGCGAGCGGGAAAATCGGTTAGATTTTGACTAATTTCAATGATTTTTTATTATTATTACTATTATTATAATTATTATTATTACTAACTAGTATATAACCCCGTCAAAAATGACGGAATGTGAAATCAATTAAGGTAGTGAATCAACGAATGCTTTGCCTGCTTCGCTGGACACTATTTTTAAAGGGGACTAAGTGCAAGTTGCATCTGACGGGACTAATATGCAAATTGTACCTGACGGGACTAATGTGCAAGTTGCACCGAACGAACAAACTATTTCTTTTAACGAAAATACCTACTCTATCTCTTCGACAACTTTAAAATTTAAAATTATTATTATTATTATTTTATAGATGTCATTTTCTCATATGCATGAGCTAATTTAATATTTTATTATTTTTATTTATTTTATTTTATTTTATTTTATTTTATTTTATTTTTATTTATTATATATTTATTTATTTATTTATTTATTTATTTATTTTTTGTCCGTGAAAGCATATCCGCGATTGTAATGAAATGCTCGCCCTCTGGTGGGCTAAGGTGAAATTACAATAAACATGCTTTGATTCGGCTTTGATTAAGCCGCCATTGCATGCCGATGTTTAGTTTCACATATATTTATTGAATAAAAATGAATAAATCCGGTAAAAAAGATAACACATACTGTTGTGTGCTCCAGTGTAACTCCAAAGGACCAAGAAATCCAGAATTAAACTTCCATTTATTTCCAAATGACTAATTTAAAATTTCAGTTGCTTCGGCTAAAGGAAGTAAAGAATTAATCAGATGATTTGAAGCTAATATTTGTTCAACTTCAGTTAAAAATCTACTTCCGATCGAGCTTTGAATAAACTTAAATATTTTTTTTCCAAAAGCAATCAATTTTCCATGATGTAATGGCGGCGAAATTATAGTACGAATATTAAGTAGAATAACAAAAAGAACAATAATAAATACACGTGGCTATAATATTTACTAACAACGAAAACTGAAAAGGTGACATCTATCGATCATTACAAACGCGGATTACATTTTATGCTGAAAAAAAAAAAAAAAAGAAGCTTAAAAATAATTAAAGGCTTTAAATATGTTTCTACAAATATTTTAAGAGTTTTAAGGCTTTAATATGTTTTTGAAATATTTTAAAAGGATTTTTAAATAAAACGGTCAAAGAGTCATTCATTCGGAATTAAAGAGTCGTCCACTTGGAATTTGTATTTTCTGAATGGCAACAGTTTTGGTTTGTTTTTATCTGGTATTCTGTTGTTTATAATAGCCAGTGATCTGTTATATTTAATTGAGACCTTTAAACATTACAATTGATTAGTTTCAAAAGGTATTAGAGGAAGTAAATAAGAATAGGTATGATACAAAACATATTATATGTATGTTTCCGTAAGTTGAACAAACAGAAAAAAAAAAAAATAATAATAATAATGGCTGCCAAAAGTTTCTGTTTTGAAGCGGTCTAACCGGAATCGTTCATGACAGACGAGGGTCATTATTAATATTAATGATATGGTATTTTGAGAAATCATTTCAATATAATGATCAGCACATCGGGCAAAGCCTGCTACTTACAAATAAATAAACGAGACAATTTCTAATGTAGTCTAATGTATCAACGGAATATATACTAATATTACGATTGTAAATTTTTCATTGATCTAGAAGAATATCATGAAAAATCTCAGGCACTCCCAATAGTTAAGTTCTAGATCCGCCACGGATAGATATAGTGTATTAAAATAGTGGTAGCAAAAGAGGGGGAAATTTCTGATTCTTGAAAGGGGCCTGAAAGAAGGGCGCAAATTACGTCCCCTGATTTCAGGAACACAGCGGAATTCCTTAAAACTATTTTTAAAAAAAGAAAAAGGAAAAAAAAAGTATTCCATCAATCTAATATTGAAGATTTGATTTTTAAAAATTTGTGGCCTTTAAAATCATTATAAGGCTTTTTTAAATATTTGTCTTTAGATGAACTCTCAAAGAGGTGACAAACACCTAGCATTTGAAATTTCAAAGTTTTCTGCCGTAGATATACTGTTTACAAAGCTCTGACCAATTTTATGAAATCTAACACGTTCCATTTAGACTATATAAGGACCTTTCTTATAGTTCTCAGAAATTCCGATATAATCAAGAAATACAGATTAGAGGGTGGCGAATGTTTTCAGTATATTTAATCAGACATTTAAAAATTGGTTAGACCAAAATATATTTCAGAAAATCTTTGTTTTCAGAAGACCTTTTCCAAATTAACAAAAGAATTCCACCACTTTTGAAAATTTAAATTTGACCCCTTCGATTATTTCCGACCCCTATTTCCAGCCAGCTCCATTTTTTAAAAAAAATGTAGTCTCTTTCAAACTGATTAAGAGCTTTTATACAATTTTCAGAATTTCCAAGGTTTTCTCAAGATTCAGTGGAAAAGGGAAGAACTTTAAAAAAAAAAAAAAAAAAAAAAGTTACAACTTCTTACTAAAGAATACTGAAATAAAACATTTTTTGCCAAAATATTTGTCTTCCATCGAGCTATTGAGCTATGCGCTACTAGATGCAACCATTTAAAGCGCCAACTTGTGGAAAACGTTGCATTTAGCGTTCCTATTTCGTAAACTGTACCAGATAATAGAAAAAGTGAATTACAATGTTGTAGAGCATCCTCGATTTGGTACGAAAAGACATAATATAGACATAAATACTAAAAAGTGAATGATTAAAACGCACAGACGTTTGTTTGAGATTTTCAACACTGTGACGTGATTAAATGATCTTAGAAACAAACAAACAAACAAAAAAAAAAAACTAGCTATCACAGGATACAATATTAAAAAAATTATACTAGGTTGTAAGAAAACATGGTACACAGTAGATTCAAACATAAAATGGTAAAACTTTTACCATGATTGGGTGGTTGGCTTAGCCAAAACTTGGTACTCTAATAGCTGTAGCCATAGGTGACAGAGATCTTTTTTTTTTTTTTTAACCCAACATATTGTAGGTACTGTTGTACCAAATTCTGGTTCAACCTAGCACCGAAATTTTTAACATTGTCCTTATTTTTTAAGTCCAAATCTCTCTCCATCATTTGCAATGCCCATCTGGACCCTTGTTTAATTTTACGTAGTACATGTGTTATAAGCATCCCTATAACGTGTATAACGTATGCAACGCATGTAACGCATTCAGATGAGGGAGAGGTGTTTGAACATCTAAAATAAAAGTACTTTGTGATGATTAATAGCTTTTTTCTATCTTAGGTCGCTTCAGTAGACCACTGCGTAGACAATCTCGAATAAACAAATGCGCGTTTTAAGAATTCTGATTTTAGTATTCAAATCTATAAAGTATCTTTTCGTACTAAATCGATTATGGTATGGATTATTAAAATTTTATAATTCCTTTTTTTCCCCTTATATCGTTCCTTTTTCCAAGATGGAACTCTAACCTAGCCATTTTGCACTAGATTTTGCTGTAAGCGTTCTTAACTAGAAGCGCATAGTCATTTTACTGTACTTACGTATTCCCTTTATGACCATAACTACAGCTGTTAGTGGACACTTTGTATATATATGCGTGTGTGTGCCCGTGTGTGTGTTACTTGCATTTTTATCTGTTTATAGATTTTTACACACTCTGTGCCGATTGTACCAAACTTTTAAATCGAAATTTGAAAAACAAAATTTTTGTATATATTTTAAAAGACATTATAAGATCAGCCTCTTAGAAATACAAATCTTATATAAGTAACCGCTATACATACACAGCTTATATACATGAACTTTATACATAGCATACGGAGACTTCATCTTTAAACATAGAATACATATATAAATTTTTGTGCATCTTTCAGCTGATGTTGACAGTCTCACAATCACAGACATATCCGCAAATTTAAAAATTTTAGAAATTTTAACAACTGTAAATATCCAACCAAATAAAAGCTTCACTGACCTTTAGCAGAACTGTCTTCGTTTAAATTAATTTATT
This sequence comes from Salticus scenicus, assembly GCA_963930645.1. Taxonomy (NCBI): domain Eukaryota; kingdom Metazoa; phylum Arthropoda; class Arachnida; order Araneae; family Salticidae; genus Salticus; species Salticus scenicus. The sequence continues at coordinate 338,964,246 of OZ005654.1, read as the reverse complement.
TGATCTAATTTAAAGAAAGTATTTTGTTCAACAATCACAAATTTAACATTTTATGACTGTCTGTCTGATCTTGAGTATCCTTAGCTTCATGAAAACTTAGGAATTTATCTTTTCTGAGGAACAATAATATAAAATAAGTTAGATAAATTAATGATTAAGATCGATTTTTGTGCTATCGCTACGAATCGTGTGATAGTTCATCATTCTTGATAACATTATGCTATGAAAACTATTTCCATAGTATTTACTCATAGTACTTTATTTAATGACATTATATTGGGAGCACCATGTAAATAAAATTAAAATATTTTAAACTGCGATTGACTAAGGAAATATGAAAGTACATACATTAAAATCAGCATATAGTATGTATATGTTAAAAAAAAAAAAAAAAAAAAAAAAAAAAAAAACTTGAGTGATTTTACTCAATTTTCTGAACATTAAGGGCCCTCTTCACTCACCGCCGCCGGAAGCCGAAGCTAATGTTATTCTATGGGAATTTTTTCTTTCCAAATAACTTCTTATCGAATACATAATTTTAAATTCTGTTTTCACATTCTGAAAATTCCCAGCTGTTAAATTGACGAACCTTTTTTAAAAAATTATTTTTTAAATTTTTTATATTTTATTTTAAAGCTGCAATATACGAATTTTGAATATGTAATTTTTTTTTTTATTTTGCAATTTCAAAATAAAATATAAAAAATTAAAAAAATACATTTTATTAAAAGGTCCGTCAATTTAACGTTTGGGAATTTTCTGAATGTGAAAACAAAATTTAATAATCTGGTGTGTCACTCAAACGACTTTCTCTTACCCTGAAATTTAACACTATAAATACAGGTTGCAGATTAAAAGGTAAGATAACGAGTACTGTTATGTAAACCTGTGTTAAACAATTCATATTAGGCTTCTGAAGAGTTTTATAAGATAATTAGTTCTGTGTGAGGGGGGGCTACCGCCCCCCTCAACCCCCCGTTTCATTAATGCACCTACATATACATAGAATTTAATTCGATTATTAAAAAATAATTCTGTTTTTAAAAAATAATTTATTAAAATTATTATTTAAAAAAAATATCTCTTATGATAATGCAGACGATTTCCATATTAGAGAAGTGGTATAACACCAAATATCTAAAAAAAAGTCCATTTTATTCTCATCATTAAAAAGAAGGGGAGAAAAAAAAAACGATTTTTTTTTTTAATTAAAAGTAAAAAAAATCGATAACTTTGTTTTAAATTATCGCAGATCGATGGTTCAACCATTCGTTTTAAAGGTATTGGCGAGCTCTTTTGAAAGATACCCATCATGAAAATTTACTCCCCTCGAGGGGGGACTTCCCCCCCCCCAAGGGGGGGGGGAAGCGAGGCTCCTACATGCACAAAATTTTTTTCCCAGTTAACTATCTCTATTACAAAAAATATATATTCGTTTCATTTGGTTTAGTTCAGTCTATAGACGTTAAACTCTACTTTCCTGCAATTTCCCCCATAGACGTAATGTATTAAAATTCTCTTGATTGTCCCTGTACACGAACCATTTGCTTGATCTTAACGAAAAGCTTACTGTAGCATCCCTATATGATACACATTTAGAATACTAAGTTTGAACTTTCTGCCATAATTTGTTTTTGAGATATGCTGATAACAGACAGACACACAGACAGACACACAGACATACAGACATACACACAGACCATTTGCTAAAAACATGATTTTCGTATTCAGGGGACCTCAAAACGTGTAAATATAACAAAATCTCGCGTTCGAAAATTTGACCCAAAAACAATACTTTCTCTACCTTATGGGTAAGAGAAAGTAAAAATATGTTCTAGTTAATAAGTTATTTGTAAAGAAAATTTCCACATAGAATAACATTGGCTCAGGCTTCCGGAGACGGTAAGTGAAGAGGGCCGTTAAGACTTACCGATGGTTTAAATAAAGTAAAAGCACTTGGCACCTTTGATTTGTAACTACTACTGCTTAAGGTTCATTTCCATTTGATATTTATAAATTAAACTGTATTAGGTATTTTTCAATAAAATATATATTCAGGACACAATTCTTATAGGGTTTTTTATATATATTTTACAGATTTTAAGTATATTTAAATTCCATTTTTTCAGTTTCCATTTTTTTTTAAAGTAACAGAAGTCAGAAATCTATTAGCTCAATCGAATAAGGCTTCGTTGCCTATTGCATTTCAAATAATTTGAGCCTATAGGTCATAATGTAAAGAAATTTTCGCTGTGACCCTGTAAAAGTCTATTAGTGCTAGATTTACCTTAACCTATACGATTTCCGCTACGATGACCTATAACATGAGTATCAACTTTCAGCTCATCTGAACAAAGCGTTTAGAAACTATCTTGTTCACTCACACATACATATATCACGAAAACAAGTGTAAAATCATAGATATCTCAAAAAGGAAAGCTCGATTCAAGACAAAAGTTGGAGGTGTACAACTTGATATCATGACATTCACAAATGTATATTTACAATATTCTACGATCATTTATTTTTGAGCACTGCGAAATACCAAATCCATTCAGCAAATCATGATTACAATACTTTTCTTACAAATGGTGTTTAAAAAGTAAGAACAGTTAAAAAAAAAAAAGAGACGGTATTCATGTACAAACTGTATATTACTATATATCTAATAAATCTATGTTAATAAAATCAGACATTTTTCTATAAGTTTCTCAGTTAAAAAAAAGAAAAAAAAAATCCCTTTTCGGCAAGCTTAAAGGCAAAGGCAGATTCCTTTACGTTAATATTACAAATGTAAAGAAATTTTACATATGGATTAATACTTAACCAATGGCTTTGTTCTCACGCATTGTATTATTTAAGCCGCTATTCTGTTTTCAAGAAGTTTAATTTTCAACTACAAAAGGGATTCAATCTACTTAAAATTTTAGGCTAGATTTATTGGTCTGTGAATGTTTCAATTTTTTAGAACTCAAGCTCATAATCATTCAACAAATAGAAGTCTTAAAGATATACAATCCCAGCAATGGTGAATCCCGGAGGGGGCTATTGGTCTACACCCCCCCCCCCTCCTTACCCAAGCTTAATCAAAATTATAATTTTTATTTAAAATCCATATAACTGTTGTTCAATATCTTTCTTTTAAAGAAAAAATAGAAACGTGAAAATGCACTTTTGATCTTACTATGGTCAAGCACGGGTAAGCCTGGCGTTGCTATGGTCAAGTCAAATACAGTTAAGTGGTAGCGGTTTTTGGATAGTTATTTCATTGTAATTTTTATTGAATTACTGAGAGTTTTGTATTGTGTTTTTGTGATTCTTATTGTCAGATGAATAAAAATTAAAGTGAAACTGTTTTGGTTGATATAAGCTGGAACATTAACATTAACATTAGTTAACATTGGACCATTTGGCACAGCTAAATTTCAATGTTAATTGTTATGAATTTAGGAAATTATATGATTTGGCGAAATTTTTGTGACAAAAATTGCGACTTAACAATGAAATTTGTGATTTGGTGGCAAAATTTGATAGTTGACGACAAAATTTGGCGAGCTTGACGGTGGAGAAAGGCAGCTTTGGCGTCATTATATTTTCTTTCCACGCGAAAACCTCGTATCTCTTCACAGACCAATATCTTATTTCGACAAGATAAAAATTCAAAGAAAGCTGTAACGTATTACTCTCTATCGTAAATTTTAAATTCTTGCCTAAACCGACATTCTAAACTATTCACCACAAACGATATTTGTATTAAGATTGACGTATTATTGTAATTATATATTTTAAATGATTAATTAAAACGTTTAAGATGGTTTTTAATTAACACAATTTTATTAACTTGATATGATGCAACTATTAATGTATATAACGGAGATTTGAAATTCAATTTTCGGCAACTTCTTGTCGTCCGAAGGGCCTGAAATTTTGCACATGACTTCATAATCAATGACAATACTAGATACAAGTGTTTCCAGGCACTTTTCCTATCAGGAGCAGGTTCCAGGGGCAAACAAAAAATATGTACTTATACAAAACTATCGTATGTGACACAGGATTTAGATGTATGTGTATAATGTCGAGTGGCAACAATTAATTTTTTTTAATAAAGATTTAAATGTATGTAATAGTTTTCTAAAACCTTTATTAGTTCACTTTTCAATAAAAGAGTGTTCTTTATTTTTTTTTAAATGGTATAATTTTATTTATCAAAATAAGGGAATTCGAGTAATGAAAGTGACTTTAAGGGCCCTCTTCACTCACCGCCGCTGGAAGCCGAAGCTAATGTTATTCTATGGGAAATTTTTCTTTACAAATAACTTATTAACTAATACATATTTTTAAATTCTGTTTTCACATTCTGAAAATTCCCAGCTGTTAAATTGACGGACCTTTTTTAAAAAATTATTTTTTTGATTTTTTATATTTTACTTCGAAGCTGCAAAATACGAATTTTCAATACGTGAATTTTTTTCATTTTGCAATTTCAAAATAAAATATTAAAAATTAAAAAAATACATTTTTAATTAAGGTCCGTCAATTTAACAGTTGGGAATTTTCTGAATAAGAAAAACAGAATTTAAAAATATGTATTAGTTAATAAGTTATTTGTAAAGAAAATTTCCCCATAGAATAACATTGGCTCGGGCTTCCGGCGACGGTAAGTGAAGAGGGCCGTTAATTTAAATTTAAGTTTTTATGAGAATAAACTTCAACGGAAAATTCATTAAAATCATCCCTAGTTCATTTGTCAAAGGGATAGTATCTAAATGTCCCCAAATTTATTACTTTTTCTATCATGCCAGTTTAATTCGTTTAGCATCGATTTGCACGATTTTTTTTTTTTTTTTTTTTTTTTTTTTAACGATGACATTTATCTTTTACATTATAGCATCTATGTCATAAAGCTACGTCTAAATCTGCTTAGCCCTAAGATATGTTGATTTTATTTACGTATTTATTTATTTATTTATTTATTAACTTTTATTTTATTTCTTTAAAATCGCACGGATAAAATTTTATTTCATTTTTCTCAGTACATTGTTGTAATAGTGACGTCATATTTTCTGTTAAATTAAACTCTTTTTTTTTTTTTTTTTTTTTTAATCAGATTATTATATTGTTTAAAAACGTGATTAAAATTTTATTATATTTTCAGTAATCTTTTTTTATTATCGTTTGCACGTGACATAAGCATCAGATTATAAATTTTTGCAATGAAAGCTATAGAAAATGTCGGCTTCGGCTTCAACACAATTCACGAAAAATCACTTTTTAGCTTATAACTTCTAAGCAATTGAAGCTATCGAAAAAGTTTAAATACAAAAGTTGTTCTTTAGGGTAAGGCGGTAATTCGACTGATTTGATTTTTTTCCTATTTTCAATATTAAAGAAATTATGGGCATATGAAAATTTCCACCACCCACCATTTCCACCCCCTTTGAGTTGGACACCCCATCTACGAACTCGACCGAGATTTTTACTGTCCTGACAACATATCCTGAGCTGGTTAAATTTAAATAAAAATTACTCCAGTTATCGTGTTCACAACTTAACATGGGAAAAAGCGTTATACATATATATATATACCTATATATATATATATATATATATATATATATATATAAATATCTTTATTGATTCGTTTGTTTTTGCAGACTGTTAATTAATAGATCTGGTTTCTTTACATTAATGTATTTCATCCACTGATGATTTTTTTTTTTTTTTTTTTTTTTATCTTATTGGTCATTGGTGTTTCAGTGATCTTGTATCTGTTGCTTGGCTTCTAATATGCTTAATAGATCATCTTTATTATATATATATATATATATATATATATGTATAAACTTTTGAACGGAGGGTGGTTTTGGGTTCTAGGGTTCATGATCGGTGAAGATATGAACAAATTTTCCAGAAGTCGTGTCATGAGAACCATTGCAATAGGTAGATCTCCTATAAGGAATCTACCTAAAAACGGTGTTTTCACATTTTACGCATCGTGAAAGCCAAAAATGACTTCAGAAATTTTTCTGTATGTGTGTGTGGGGGGGGGGGGATTCGTTGCGTCTGTATTTTTGTCCTGATATCACGTAAGTGCGGCTGTATAGAATAGAACGACATTTGGGAGGGATATAGGTCTGAACCAAACTTAAAATTATTCCTATCGACCATTTCAAAATTTTGATTAGATTTAGAGATATGGGTAAAAAACGCCTGCGCTTGCGCCATAAGTCTTTTGTCAGTAAAATGAATGGGGAAAAAATTGCGTTATTTTTACTTTTTAGACATGAGAGAGCCCTTCAAATGAGTTTTGAATATTTTCACTGTGTGCATGGATGAAGATATATAAGACGTTTTTTATTATACCGGCTATAACGTGAAAGCAGCTAGACAGTATTTAATGACATTTGGCTTAAGTCAGGTCTGCACCCAACTTAGAATTTGAAGTTCGAGTGAAAATTCAGAAATTTTACTTATTAATTATAATAATTCATTCTTTCTCTTCATTGGCATAGTAAGCTTCAACTAAGATAAATATATTTTTGCTAATATACCGTATATAGTAATTTAATTCCCGTGTGAAGAACGAGAACAGCTGGTATTTCAGTAAAAGGAATGTTTCAACACCATTATGTATATAACCTAATTGCATCATCAATTTGAAGAAGGATACAAGATCAAAATCAGGATTTCCAGAAAAACGAAAAAAATATAATTTAGTAAAATCAGAAGAGGAAATTTACTGCACGTAGAATCCGAATTTTTTGAAGTTTTAATCATTTCTATGTATTGTTGGGGTGCATAAATTCGGTCACATTTTTAATTTTACGTTTTGAGACATCAAAAAATGCGATCGCATTGAAGAAATCAATCTCATAAATATTTTCGATGCGTGATTTACAATAAATGTGGTTTTCGTTCACTTCTTTTGTCTAAAATGTGTGTCAATACAAATCGGTGTTCCTTACTTTAAACTTGTAATTCATTACAGTAGAATATATAACTGACTGTTTAAAAAATAACTGATGACGAAAAAACTAATAAATTCGAACAGTTTTGCCTAGTTATAGTCCGTGGAGCAACAGCTGACATCGTTCAAGTTTTTTTGCCATGTCACGTAACTTATGAGTATTTGCACAATGTTCCCCAATTAGAACTTGCACATTAACGTTTAATTCTGAAAAACATACATGCATTTCTGCTGACATTCGGACATAGTTTGTGTTAAATAAAGATGCCAAAAGATTGTGTTTTTAAACAAAAATTCTTTTTAACACTTTCTAATAAAGTTGAAAAATATTTATAATTTAGGTTTGTCTGTCAGTCCGTTTATCTGTCTATCTGTCCATCTGTCTGCCCACGTCTGCCTGTCTTCCGCGTCTGCTTGTAGCTCTCGTAAATGTTCATGAAATTCCTTAAATCTAATATATGTTGTTCAAATTTAATATAGGATGCTCCCTATTGAAAATGAAGTAAATACCACTTATGTTTTGTATACAGGAACATCGAATTAATTCCAAAGAATTGAGTTCCATGAGAGGTATTTGTATAAACCAGATTTTAATACTTTTATTTTGCACTAATCATATTGAAATTGACATATATTATTCATATGCATAAAAAGAATGTTTCTATAAAAAAGTGTGATTAATATTGAAATTTACAGGACACACAAAAATATTCATTTCCATTAGGGGCTGTAAGTGGAAATTGCTGCAATTGCATTCTCGTTTTTAATATATATTTTTAGCACATTATAGAACTATACTTAAGGGTGATTGTAATTTAAGTTAATCAATCTGTCTGTCTTTCTGTTCATCTGATTGTCCGTCTTTCTATCTTCCCGTCTGTGCACCTCAAACATCCACAAATATTTTCAAAATTTCTTCAAAACTCTATATGTTATTCAAAATTACTATGGTATATTCCTTATTTAAAAGGATATAAATACACAACTGGTTGTTGTTTACAGGTACACCCAAAATAATGTCATTGCATTGCATATTATTAGAGGCAATTTTATAAATCATAGTTAAATAGCTTTGTATTGCAAAATTCATAATGAATATAATATTTATTATTCATATGATAAAAAATGCTTTTCATAAAATATGGTATGATAAACATTGTGCTATACAAGGGTATACGAAAATATTTAGATACATTAAAGGAATTGGAAATTACATTTACGTTTGTTTTCAGTGTTTTTAACACTTTTCAACAATGTTTAAGCGTGATCATGAATTCAATTAGTCTACCTGTTTATTCTTAGCCAATAAAAATTCGGTATGCACAGTGCTACGGAAATGGTAGATGCAAATCAAGAAAATGTTGATTTAGCTATAACATTAATGTAATAGTCATAAATGTTTGCTTATTTATTTATTTTTGTTTGATTGTTTGTTACCAGATGTGGCAAACGAAACTTAATTTTTAAGCATAATTTGGTCTTGCCGTGCCACAGACTATTGCTAAAAATCCCGATTGATCTCTTTTAAAATATATATATACTAGCACGCTTTACCCGCTTCGCTGGTTATTATATCGAAATGAATTCTCAATATTTCATATCATTAATAAAAAAAATATCTGAAAAAAAAAAGAAATCAATCAATCAAAATGTAAGTTAAAGTTCCCGCTACCTTCAGTAGCAGTTTTCCTGCTCCCCACACTTTTCGAATCTCGAGCCCTAATGCCTTCGGCAGTACCTTACCTATTTTTTACTCCCCTTCCCATACGGGTAATGTTGAAAGTTTTGCAAAATTTCCTCCCATCAAAGTGCATATTCTGTACACTTAATCAACACCCAGTCATCAAAATTCATCATTCTAAGGTAATCTGGAGTATATTTAAGCTTGAAAACGTGTTTTTTGCCCCGCCAGCCCAGAAGAGGGGGGGGGGGGGGTAATTCCGCGAAATCCTTTTATAGTGTGACTTACATACACATACCTAACCAGACATGAAAAAGAAATCGAGATCCTGAGATTATTTGAAGCAAAATTATGTTTTAAAACGTGGTTTTTACCCCCCCCCCAACTCATAAAGAAGGGACAGGGGAGAGAATTTTGCAAAATATCTTCATACTATGAGTTAGATACATATAACCGACCAGCACATCAAAAATCTCCTTCCTAAGATAATTTAGTGAAGAGTTACACATGAATACATGTGTTTTGTCCCCACCTCCCAAGAACAGTAGGGTGGAATTGCACAAAACCCCTTTGTAGTGTGTGTGTGTTGAGTACGCGTAACCAACCGACATATCAAAAAATCGCTTTCCTGAGGTACTTTGGAACAGAGTTACTCTTAAAAATGTGTTTTTGCCCCCACTCCGCCCTTAAAGGAGATAGGCAGAGGGAAATTTCGTAAAATTCCTTGATAGTGCGTGTTGAGAATGAATAACCAAACCACACAAAAATTAATCTTACTGTGATAATTTTAAGCAAAGTTATGCTTGGAAACGTCTTTATTGCTCTCCCTTCCTTAAGGGGGAAAATGGGGAAAATTCTCAAAATCCCGTTGCAATGGGTGTTGGATCGACATAAATAAGCCACACACTAAAAATTGTGGCCTCAGCTCCTATGGATGTCTTCGGAGAAATTTTATCCGCTTGGCTGGTCACGATATTTAACGAAAATTCTTTCCTATATCGCTTTATAGATAAAAAATAAAATAAAATTCATTGAAATTGCTCAAAAGCTCGCTTCCTGTGTGTGTCGCTATTGCATGCGTCAATGCCATACCAGTTGGCTTCCACTTTTGTGCCTATCAAATGACAATTTCGAAACAGACAGTATCGAAAAAATTGAAGTAGCCCTTTTATATCTGAATTTTAATTATTTTTGAACAACACTGTACGTACTGTACATAATAGTTACTTTTATGTTATATCCTATATTTATTTGAGTTTTCCGGTCGACCATACAATGACAGCAATTTCAGGTCAAATGTAATATTGCAACATGCTGTGACACAACTAACTTTTTGTGGCTATATGTATTTCATAGTTAACAGTAATTGGTATATAGAAAAATAAATATTTAACCTTATCGTGGTACAGGCTTATTATAGCTCCCGTTGGTGACTTTTGAATTTTTGTTACCATTAAAAAAAAAAAAAAAAAAAAAAAAAAAAAAAATTATGAGATTATTGTTTCTGTTTCTTTCTTTCTTTCTATCTTTTTTTTTCCCTCAATATTTTATAATTTATATGCTTATATGCTTTATGGGCTACTTGGCTTAAAGTGGCTATCACGAAAGTAGACTCCTTGGCAAAAAATGTCGTATCTGCTTCAGCATCAAAATAAAAAAATTTCCCTGCATTATGAATAAGTAAATCTGAATATAATGCTGAATTAGCTTTCATACCAAACGTATTATACGTGCCAATACGCAAGCGAAGTGATGACGCCACTGGCCGTTCGTGGATGCAAGAAAAATATTTCCTACGTTAAACGCCCATTGAATTTTTTGTAAAAAATTATTAAAAATCGAGGTTCCCGATTTTAATCCCCATATTTAGGTATAGATATGTATTAGTTATCATGTGCATGCGTTAGATTAAGTTGTTTTTGTTGTAAAATTGATAAAATTTGAATTTTAAATTTCAAAACTCTAGAAAAAAAAATGGCAAACTTCCACATTCGATTGAAAACAAACATTTCATTTCAAAGTATGATATTTACACAATAAATATCCAACTAATATACTAATTAAAAGGAAAATGGTAAATATGCCATCATAATTTGAAGTCAAATTTGTTTTCAAATGTCTAAATAAAGTATCTGATATAAGATACTAATATGTTGCAGCGGAATAGATTTGATACGGTCATCCTTGGCAGAAAAAAAAAAAAAAAATATCGCCAAATTATCTGGCGAACATAATTTAATTCCTTTCAAAAATCATGGTTATTTTAGCAACTTATATTAAAAGAGCAAGAAATAATATGAAACAATATTTCGTACAATACTATTACGAAAATATACATCTGCCATGTATATTTTCGTATTACGATTTTGATCGCCAAATACGAAAACGCCAAGGATAACAGAGTTTTGAAATTTAAAATTAAAATTTTGTCACTTTGACAGCAAAATAACTCTATCTAACTCATGCACATGATAACTAATACATATATATACCCAAATATGGGGATTAAAATCGGGAAATAATTTTCCTCCATTTTTAATAATTTTTACAGAAAATCCAATGGACGATTAACGTAGGAAATCGTTTTCTTGCATCCACGGACGGTCAGTGACGTCACACTTCCCTTGCATATAAATAAATAAAAAAACTATTAAAAAGAAATCTAAAATTGAGGTATGTTAAAAAAAATTATGAAACAAATTTGAAGAAATATGTTGGATTTTTAATATTATTATTTAATTTTGATAATGACGTCATTTTGTCATAGCCTAAGCAAATTTATAATTTAATATTCCTTTTATTATTCGCGTGAAAATATTTTTTATTATATGTCGTAAAATAAGTCAACTCGAAAAAATTTTTTTAGCCACAATTAAAAATTAAAATAATTATTTTTAAAACTTTATTATAGAAGACATATTTATATTAAATACAGAAGATATAATATAGATAACGTTTTCCTTCCTTCCCCTCCTCTTGGGGACTGAATTTCTAAAATTCCAAAAATTGTTGGGGTGCCTGCTAATTCGCACCTTGTTCTTTTCTTTCGGTAAATTCATTTCGAGACACATCAAGACACTGATCACACTTGGTTTACTTTTAAACGTATATTTACTTACGGCACAAACATAAAATACATAACGAATACATAAATTAACATCAAGTAAAGTATTTTCTAAAAAACATGTAGAATGGAACGTTAGTCCATCTTGATTCACATACGCACACACACTGTTGCCACACTTTCGTACCAAACTTTTTAGTTCTTGTTTTTTTAATACTCTCGAAATCAGAGGTGCGGCGTTCACACCTTCCCTCCAGTTTCACTTGAGGGACAATGGCCTTCACAGTGAAACTACTAACCAAAATTTGTGGATAATTTATATAACTGTTCATGAAAGTCTAATTGTCCTTTTAAATTGTTAATTATTGTTTCATCTTTAAATAAATGTTCATGAAAGTTTAATTGTCCTTTTAAATTCTTAATTATTGTCTCATCTTTGACCTAATATCCGATGTTCCATCAAGAGCAATAACATTTATATTTCACTTAATATTTAAATATTTTCTATGGTATAAAATAAGTAACATTTAAATACATAATAGAAATAAAATATATATATAATATATATGAATAAACATTTATCCTGACATGGATTTTCTTATGCACTTTAAATAATCTTAATGAATTAATATACTTGAATATAAGAAACAAAATAAACACACACATATATATATATGTAATAACAAATACAATATTAAACTAACTTATGACTTTATTCATGAATGCGTGATAAAGCATCTGCAATAGTATTACTGCTTCCTGGCTTATGAGCAATAGTCACTTGATAGCGAGATAGAGCCAATGCCCATCTTTGTAATCTGGCGTTCTTAGGAACTGTTTCTGTCAAATATTTTAAAGGGTTATGGTCCGTGTGTAAGATAATAGTGGCTCCATAAGTCCACATTTCGAATTTACCTAATGCCCATATTACAGCATAAGCTTCCCTTTCAATAGTGCTCCACTTTGATTGAGCAGGGGTCAGTTTTTGGCTTGCAAAAGTTATAGGTTTCAGTTTATTCTGCTCATCTCTCTGCATTAGACAGGCTCCAATTCCGGTCACTGAAGCATCAGTATCGATTTCAAAAGGTTTCGACATATCAGGTGTATACAGAGAGGTTATAGAGCACAAACAATTCTTTAACGAATTAAATGCGCTTTCGGCTTCTTCTGACCATGGAAGGTCGTTTGGCACAGTTTTTCGAGTTAAGTCCGTTAAAGGTTTTGCTATATTGGCATACCGAGGCACATAGTCTCTGTAATAGTTAAATAATCCTAGGAGTGATTTCAAGGTTTTCTTAGTTTTAGGGGCTTTCAAATCTTTAATAACTGATATCTTGTCCGGATCTGGGCCGTGCTCTCCTGAGCCTACGACATGTCCCAAATATTTTACTTTCGACATCGCAAAAGAGCATTTCTTTAAATTTGCCGAAAAATTCAATTTTTTCAGAGTTTCTAAAATGGATTTAATATGATTAAGATGATCTTCCCAGGTTGAAGAAAATATGATAATATCATCAAGAAAACTTTCGGCGTAGTCACTATGAGGTCGCAATACTTGATTCATTATTCTTTGGAATGTTTCTGGTGCTCCGGTTAACCCAAATGGCATCACCTTCCACTGATACTGACCCTTTGGAGATACAAAACTGGTTAATTCTCGGCTTTGCTCTGCTAAGGGTATTTCCCAATATCCCTTAAGGATATCTAAAGTTGTCAAGTAACGAGCTCCACCAGCTTTAAATCTAAGATTTTCTGAATTCTGCATAGGAAAAGGTGGAATTTTACTAACTGAGTTCAGCTCTCTGTAGTCCACGCAAAGTCGGACAGTTCCATCTTTCTTGGCTACACATACCAATGGATATGCTATTTCTGCTGAAGAGGGTTCTATCAGGTCTTTTTCCAATAATTCTGCTATCTGTTTTTCTATATTAGATCTTAATGTTTCTGGAACTTTATAAAGATGAGGTTGTTTCCTCTCTACTCCAGACTTTAACTGGATAACATGTGGCGGAACTTTGGCTTTCCTTAATTCCCCATCAAATATTGTTAGATATTCTTTAATCAGATTCAACAGCTGTTTATATTGCTTTGCTGATATCGAATTTGATTTTATATCAGCTTTTAGTTCTTCATCTGTTACTTGCCGTGATTCTACGGGCGCATGTTGTATATCTCCAAACTCTTCATCTGTTTCGTAAATAATTCCTACAGCTCTGACAGGTTGAATATATTTACGCAATTTATTTTGATGAAGATGTCGAACACTTCCATCAGGTAGTTTGACATAAAAAGAATGTGGAGACTTCTTTTCTATTATTTCTCCTGGTCCTTTCCATTTTGAACAAAGACGATTTGTTGAATCAGGGATTAACACTACAACTTCATCCCCAACAGAAAATTCGGTATCTTTTGACCGTAAATTATGATAATGTACATATTTCTGCTGCTGTTCTTGAGCTATGCTATTCGCATACTGTGCCGCGTCTTCTAAACGTTTCCGGAGTTTCAACAGGTAGTCAGCTACAGATTCTCCAATCCCTTGAGGAAGTACGACTTCATCTTCCCAACTTGATTTGAGGATGGCTAGAGGTCCTACAGGTGGTCGCCCATGAACTAGTAGGAATGGGGCAACACCCGTTGTAGCGTTAGGCACTTCTCTGTATGCCCATAACAAGAATGGCAACTGTTTATCCCAGCCTCGACCTTGTGAATTAATTGCATGATGTAGCATGGATTTCATAGTTCCTATCCATCTTTCAACCAAACCATTCGATTGTGGATAACCTGGAGTAGAAAATTTAGGAACACATCCTAATCGTTTTAAAAATTCTTTTGTCAGCTGTGCGGCAAAATTTCTTCCGTTATCCATTGCAATTACTCGAGGAATTTCAGTTCGTACAAATATTTCTATAAATGCATCACAGGCTGCCTTTGCTGTTAAAGACTTCAGAGGTATTGCTTCCGGCCAACGACTATGCTGGTCCATAACGCACAGTACATACTGATGGCCACGTGATGACTTTGGCTCTATTGGGCCTAAAATATCGGCATTGACCACTTGAAATGGGAGTTCTGGTCTTCCAACAGCTTCGATAGGTGTTCTATCGTTTACTTTTCCTTTCCTGCGCATTTGACAATCATGACACGAAGCACATAATTGTTTGACTTCTTTTGGCATTCCTTCCCACCAGAAAGACATTGCAATTCTGTCTCTGGTCTTCTTAGCTGCCAGATGTCCACCAGTAGGAGTTTCATGAGCTAATTTCAAAATGTCCTTTCTTCTGCTTGCCGGTACGACCAATTGAATATATTTCTGTCCGCCTACTTTACCCATATGATATAATAAACCTCTTTCAATCCAGTAACCATTTTTATGTTGTCTAGCTTCTTCGAATCACTTTTCCAATGTAGGACAGGCTAACTGCTCATCCCTAAACACTTGTGCTCGTGGAACAGGGATATTTTCATTTATTTCATCCTTACTATCGGTTTCGGTCAATGTCTGTTTAACTACTGAGTTATTAAAGACTTTGGTTTCTGGATGATGCGACTCGCTGTTGTTTAGCTTTGCCTTTCGAATAGTCTCGTGACTTTCTCCCTCCATACAGAACATACACTTCTCATTATCTTCTGTGAGTGGGGTACTAATTGCCTCATCCCCAAGATAATTGTCGTTTGAATTATTCTCAGGTACACTGAACAAGGATTGTTCACAGACTTCATTTATTGTGATTACTTCAACCTCTTCTTCTGAAGAATAGTTTCCGGGAGACCTTCCCTCCACTTTGAACAAGGACGGTTCATTGTTTTCTTCCACTGGGGTGATATTAACCTCAACCCCTGAATTTCCAGGATTTCTTCCTTTCACATGGAACAAGGATTGTTCATCGACTTCTTTCTTCGGGATATTCACTTTATCCCCTAAAGAAATGTTTTCGGGAGACCTTCCCTCCACACTGAACAAGGATTGTTCATCGACTTCTTTCTTCGGGATATTCATTTTATCCCCTAAAGAAATGTTTTCGGGAGACCTTCCCTCCACACTGAACAAGGATTGTTCATTAGCTTCTTTTACTGAAGTGATTCCTGTATCATCTCCCAAATAAGAACGCTTTTGTTCCTTCAACCATTCATATAGCCTGGGAGTGATTAAAGCTTCCTCATGCAGCCCTTCTACTACTGCAGCATGCACTTGAACATATGGAATGATTTCTTCATCTGTATGAAGACTTAGCGGAACTGACACAAGTTGTGCTTCCACTGGATTACCTATAGCAGGTCTCAAAAGAATTTTCCCACTTGACTGTAAGTGTTCCTCAGGTACAACTGATTTTCGTAGTACGGTGATTTCTGCACCACTGTCCACGATGCCTTGAAATTTTTGACCTCCGATTCCTAAATCCACTTTCAGAAGCTCGCCATCTTTCTCGTTGACTGGAAATTCCCACTCGAAACAAGCGCTATTTAGATTAACACTGACCTTATTAAGGCCCTTACTTTCTTGACTCTTTTTGTTTGTTTTCACGTAAGATGTACTTGCTGAATTCAATTTGGGGCAGGATTTTTTCATATGGCCTTCCTTTCCACACAAATAGCAGGAGAATTTCGGACGAATGTCTCTTTGTTCTTGCTGTGGCTTAGTAAAAACCCTTTTCTCATCTCTATTGTTATTTCCGAAATTCGCCCCTTTGGATGGAAGATTCCAATTTTCTTTATGAGAAATTTCTCTCGGTTTTTTATTGAAAGTCATTTTGACATTTTCATAATCATCTAATTTACTGGAAATAATATCAGATGACTTAAACAAGGACCATTCATCGATGAAATGTTCTTTAATTTCTGGAGGTACTTTCCTTTTAATTTGATCTGTAATAATCAAATCATATAATTCTTCAAATGTGTTAACTTCTAATCCCCGAATCCATTCAGTAAAATAGTTTTTCAATTCGTAAGCAAAATCTCTCCATGTGATATCAGCTTTTTTAGTATGCTTATTGAAAAGTTGTCGAAATCTTTCAGGAGTAAGTTTATATCTCTTTAACAATAACTCTTTTACTTTTCCGTAATCATTCGTGATTTCTTCGTCTTCCCGAGCTATAACTTCCGCGATTTCGTATGGCAGTAGCCCAATGAGATGAGAAACCCAATCATCTCTTTTAATTTCGGCACGTTTTGCCTGCCGCTCAAAAAGAACTAAATACAGGCTAATTTCGCATGTTTTAGGATCAAATTTTTGTAAGATGTTATGTAATTTTACGCGCGTTTTCTCAGAAGTTTCATTTGTAATTCCTTTCTTCTCAAGTCCTATTCTTGCATTTTCCAACCGCATTTTTTCCAATTCTATTTCTTCTCTTCTTAGGCGTTCCTCCATCTCTTCTTTTCTCTTACGTTCCTCTATTTCTTCCCTTCTTATGCGTTCCTCCATCTCTTTTTTTCTCTTACGTTCCTCTATTTCTTCCCTTCTTATGCGTTCCTCCATCTCTTCTTTTCTCTTACGTTCCTCTATTTCTTCCCTTCTTATGCGTTCCTCCATCTCTTCTTTCCTCTTCCGTGCTTCAAGTACGTTCGCTAATGTTTCTTTAACAAATTCTTCATCGTAATTCTTTGAAGCCAAAATAGCATCTCTTAACTCATATAACTTTAAATGTTGAGTTCCTTCCACTCCAAGCTCCGTAGCAACTTCTTGCAAATCTTTTTTATTCCCTTTACCCAAAAATGCCATCTTCGGATGGATGAAATCAAATCAAGTTCAAATTTTCCTTAAGAACGCCAGATTTGACATCTTATTTTTTATCTTAAACAACATTTTCCCCCAAATTAAATAAAATAATCATTAAGTCGGAATGCATACATAAAAGGAGAAAAAAAAATAATATGTATCGAAATAACAAATAAAAAAAAATGTTTACACAATCAACTCTTTCATTAAATAAATCAGAATATACTTTATTACATAACCAGCTTTCAATAAATTTGAAATAATGTTGCCATAGCAACACAATCAACTCTTTCATTAAATAAATCAGAATATACTTTATTGCATAACCAGCTTTCAATAAATTAGAAATAATGTTGCCATAGCAACCTTTAATCAAACTTACTTTTAAACAGAAAAAAAAAAACAATTTCCGATTCATTCCTCAAAGTAAAAAAATAAACAAAACCGGACATTCACAAGAATAATTCACTAGTTTTTTTTTTTTTTTTTACTGAGATATTTCATTAATATTCCAATAATAATAAAGATAAATAAATATAAATAATTATCAAGGTCTAACAAATACACAATCATTCAATAAAACAGAACAAATAAATCAAAACAGAACTCTCTCTTTTTTTTTTTTTTTTTTATCTGCTTTAATGAAATCTTATTTATTCTAAATCACGTGATGAATAAAAAGAACACACAGAAATTAATCACAATTATCTTGAATAGCATAAAAACATATTCTTTTCATCATTCTTTTTACTATTTTCCGGCTTTTTAAATACAAATAAACAAATATATTTCTATTTTTCATTTTTCAAACACTAGAATTATTATTATTTCAACATTACGAAATATTCAATTTTCATTTACATACTCTTTACCTTGTTGGAATACAAAATCGGAACAAAATATCTAAATGCTTAATCCGAATTATTTAATATGAAACTTATACAAAATATGACTCTTGATGGAACATAAAAAAAAAACATACCCTTTTTTTTTTTTTCATCACTATCATGACATAATCCATACGAGTACTAGCTATATCACATATCCTTGTCGACTTCGCCAATTGTGGTGCCTGCTAATTCGCACCTGGTTCTTTTCTTTCGGTAAATTCATTTCGAGACACATCAAGACACTGATCACACTTGGTTTACTTTTAAACGTATATTTACTTACGGCACAAACATAAAATACATAACGAATACATAAATTAACATCAAGTAAAGTATTTTCTAAAAAACATGTAGAATGGAACGTTAGTCCATCTTGATTCACATACGCACACACACTGTTGCCACACTTTCGTACCAAACTTTTTAGTTCTTGTTTTTTTAATACTCTCGAAATCAGAGGTGCGGCGTTCACAATTGTTTTATAGGTATTTGTGTTAGCTATATTTTAAAGCAAAAATTTTACGGATATCTGTTTATTTTCTTTGAGATATAAAGATTTCTTTGTGAAATCACGTTTTGCCCCCCTGCCCCCCGTTAGGGGCCGAATTTCGAAAATTGTAGGAATTGGTTTTTAGGTATTTATGTTAGCTATATTATGAAACAAAAATCTCACGTATATGTGTTTTTTTCTTTGAAATATGAATGTTTTTTAAAAATCACTTTTTGCGCATGCGAAATCACATTTTGCCACGCACCCCCTCTTGTGGACCGAATTTCCAAAATTCCAGAAACTGATTTTTAGGCATTTGTTTTAAGTACGTTTTAATGCAAAAATTTTACACATATCTGTTTTTTTTTTCTTTGAGATATGACGGTTTTTGTGAAATCACGTGTTGCCCTCCCACCCCCCTTGGGGGGCGAATTTCACAAAATCGCTTCTTAGGGGGTGCTTACACTACATGTTTTAAAATCTGACCCAGTTTCGAGTCAGTAGCCCCAGTAGATTTTGCTGTGCGTTGATGAGTCTGTGAGTGAGTAAGTGAGTGAGTGGAAGTACTCTTTTATATATATAGACTAGCGGGCTTTGCCCGCTTCGCTGGTCATTATATCAATATGAATTCTGAATATTTCATATCATTAACAAAAAAAAGAAAAAAGAAAAAAAAAATCTGAAAAAAGAAAAACAAAGAAAGAAAAAAAAAAATCAGTCAAAATGTAAATTAAAGTTCCCGCTACCTTCGGTATCGGTTTTCCTGCTCCCTACACTTTTCGAATGCTCGAGCCCCAATGCCTTCGGCAGTACCTTACCTGATTTTTACTCCCCCTCCCTTACGGTAATGTTGAAAGTTTCGCAAAATTTCTTCCCATCGAAGTGCATATTGCGTACACTTAATCAACACACACTCATCAAAATTCATCATTCTAAGGTAATCTGGAGTATATTCAAGCTTGTTTTTTGCCCCCGCCAGCCGCAGAAGAGGGGGGGGGAGTAATTTCGCGAAATCCCTTTATAGTGCATCTTGCATACACATACCTAACTAGACATTAAAAAAAAAAAAAAAAAATCGAGATCCTGAGATTATTTGAAACATAATTATGTTATAAAACGTGTTTTTTACCCCCCTGTAATCTGGAGTATATTCAAGCTTGTTTTTTGCCCCCGCCAGCCACAGAAGAGGGGGGGGGAGTAATTTCGCGAAATCCCTTTATAGTGCATCTTGCATACACATACCTAACCAGACATTAAAAAAAAAAAAAAAATCGAGATCCTGAGATTATTTGAAACATAATTATGTTATAAAACGTGTTTTTTACCCCCCTGCACATAAAGTAGGGACGGAGGAGGGAATTTTTCAAAATGTCTTTATACTATGAGTTAGGTATACATATAACGACCCACACATCCAAAATCTCCTCCCTAAGATTATTTAGTGCAGAGTTACACAGGATACATATTTTTTGTCCCCATCTCCCAAGATCGGTAGGGTGGAAATTCACAAAACCCCTCTGTAGTGCGTGTGTTGAGTACGCGTAATCAACCGACAAATCAAAAAATCGCTTTCCTGAGGTACTTTGGAACAGAGTTACTCTTAAAAACGTGTTTTTGCCCCCACTCTGCCCTTAAAGGAGGGAGGCAGAGGGAAATTTCGTAAAACTACTTGATAGTGCGTGTTGAGAACGCATAACCAACCCACACATAAAAATTAATCTTACTGTGATAATAGTAAGCAAAGTTATGCTTGGAAACGTCTTTATTGTTCTCCCTTCCATAAGGGGGAAATGGGGAAATTCTCAAAATCCCGTTACAATGGGTGTTGGATACACGTAAATAAGCCACACACTAAAAATTGTGGCCTCAGCTCCTATGTCGAAATTTTACCCGCATGGCTGGTCACTATATTTAAAGAAAATTCTTTTCTATGTCGCTTTATAGATAAAAAATAAAAATAAAATTCATTGAAATTGCTCAAAAGCTCGCTTGGGTGTGTGTCGCTATTGCATGCGACAATGCCATACCAGTGGGTTTCCACTTTTGTACTTAACAAATAAAAATTTCGAAACAGACAGTATCGAAAGTATCCCTTTTATATTTGAATATTAATTACAAATGAACAACACTATGCGTACTGTACATAATATTTACTTTTACGTTATTTCCCATATTTATTCGATTTTTCCGGTCGACCATAAAATGACAGCAATTTAACGTCAAATATAATATTACAATATGCTGTGAGACAACTAACTTTTTGTAGCTAAATGTATTTCATAGTTAGTTAACAGTGGTTCGTATACAGAAAAATAAATAAATAAATATTTAAACTTATCGTGGTACCGTCTTATTATAGCTCCCCTTGGTGACTTTTGAATTCTTGTCACCATTTTAAACAAAAAAATACATAATTTATGAGATTATTGTTTCTGTTTCTTTCTGTCTATCCTATTTTTTTTCTCAATATTTCATAATTTATTTGTTTATATGCTTTATGGGCTACTTGGCTTAAAGTGGCTATCCCGAAAGTAAACTCCTTTGCGAAAAATGCCGTATCTACTTCAGCATCAAAATTTAAAAAAATTACCCTGCATTATGAATAAGTAAATCTATACTAATATTAAAAGTGCGAAAGTTTGGATAAATGTATGGATGTTTGTTACTCAATCACGCCACAACGGCTAAACGGATCAAGATGAAATTTGGTGCATTGATAGATGATAGTCTGGAATAGGACATAAGCTACTATTTGTGCCGGAAATTTGATTAGATTTTTTTAATTAATTAAAGTATGGAAATAATAAACTGGTAAACTTAATATAAGCCAAGCCATTTAAATTTTTAATTGTTGCCAAAATAGTTTGCGAGGTATTTTTATTTATTTATTTATTTATTTATTTAAACATAAAATGAAATATGCCTTCACGCGAAAAATAAAAAAAATACTAAATGTTAAATTGGTGAATGAGAAAATTATGTCTTTATAAATTTAAAATAAAATAGTAATAATACAAATCTAGAATGTTTCTTCTGAATTTTATTTCATAGCATTTTTTTATGTACCTCAACTTCATATTTTCTTTTTTACCACGGATGAATCACGCTTGGCATAAAAGCTAATTCAGAATTATTTTAAAGGTATTTACTTATTGCTAATTCTGGACAATTTTTTGAATTTTCATGCTGAAGTATATCGGCGCTTTTTCGCCAAGTACAGCCACTTAAAGCCAAATAGCACATCAAAAATATAACTAAATTATAAAATATTAAAAAAAAGAAAAGAAAGAAAGAAAGAAAGAAAAGATAGAAAGAAATAGGAACAATAATCTCATAAATTATATTTTGGTCTAAAACGGCGACAAAAATTCAAAGTCGCCAAGGGAAGCTATATTATGGTTGTACCATTATCAGGTTTACATATTAATAAATTTATTTATTTTTCTATATATCAACTACTATTAACTAAGCATGAAGTATATATAACTACCAAAAAAAAAAAAAAAAAAAAAGAAAGAAAAAAAAGAAAGAAAGAAAGAATAATAATAATAATTGTCTCATGCGATAGACGTAACCGATCATAGCATATTATAATATTATATTTGGCTTGAAATTGATGTCATTTTATGGTTGATCGATTAAATCAAATAAATATAGGAAATAACGTGAAAGCAAATATTATATACATCAAGCATAATGTTGTTCATATGTAACTGGGATTCAAATGTAAAAGGACTACTTCAAATTTTTCGATACTGTCCGTATCGGAACTGTCATGTATGATAAGTACCCAAATGGAAGCCCACGGGTAAGCCACTGTCACAGGCAATAGGGCCAGGCAACGGAGACTGCGAAGACGAACAAGTCGCTGACAAAGGCAGCGGGAACCCAAAGTGAGCTTTTGAGCGATTTCAGTTTTTTTTTCTTTCATAAAGCTATTTAGAAAAAGAGTTTCCTTTAAATCTAGTGACCAACGAAGCGGGCAAAGCCTACTAGTCTGAATATAATGCTGAATTAGCTTTCATGCCAAACGTATTATACGTGCCAATAAATAAATGAAAACACTATTAAAAATAATCTAAAAATCTAAAATTGAGGTATGCTAAAAAAGATTATGAAACCAAATTTGAAGAAATATGTTGGATATTTAATATTATAATTTAATTTTGATAATGACGTCATTTTGTCACAGCCTAAGCAAATTTATTATTTAATATTTAATATTTCTTTTACTATTCACGTGAAAATATTTTTTATTATATGTCGTAAAATAAATCAACTCCATTTTTTTTTTTTTTGGCAACAATTAAAAATTAAAATAATTATTTTTAAAACTTTATTATAGAAGACATATCTATATTATTATATAGAAGATACAATATAGAGAATGCTTTCCTTCCTTCCCCGCCCCTAGGGGACTGAATTTCTAAAATTCCAAAAATTGTTTTTTAGGTATTCGTGTTAGCTATATTTTACAGCAAAAATTTTACCGAAATCTGTTTTTTTCTTTGAGATATAAAGGTTTTTGTGAAATCACGTTTTGCTCCTTGTACCCCCTTAGGGGCCGAATTTCTAAAATTCCAGAAATTGGTTTTTAGGTACTTATGTTAACTATATTATGAAACAAAAATATCACGTATATCTGTTTTTTTCTTTAAGATATGAATGTTTTTTTAAGAAATCACTTTTTGCGCATGCGAAATCACATTTTGCCACGCACCCCCTCTTTTGGACCGAATATCTAAAATTCCAGATATTGATTTTTAGGCATTTGTGTTAGCTATGTTTTAATGCAAAAATTTTACAGATATCTGGTTTTTTTCTTTGAGATATGAAGGTTTCAGTGAAATCACGTCCTCCCTCCCCACCCCCTTGGGGGGCGAATTTCGCAAAATCGCTTCTTAGGGGGTGCTTACACTACATGTTCTAAAATCTGACCCAATTTCGAGTCAGTAGCCTCAGTAGATTTTGCTGTGCGTTGATGAGTCAGTGAGTGAGTGAGTGAGTGAGTGGAAGTACTCTTTTATATATATAGATTATATATAAATATATCCAAGATATTATTGACAATTTTTTAGAAGCTGCAAGAAATTTTCTAAAAAAGGATCAGAATATTTATCATACAACATTTATTTATTTATATTTTACATTTGAGAACATTCCTCGTTATAGTGTACTAGCAGGCAACGCCCGCTTCGCTGGTCCCTATTTTTAAATGAATCACTCTAATTACTGAATTCTCAAAATTGCATTCAGTTTTATCACGTGAAAAGAAAAGAGAAACAAAATCTGATTAGGAAAAATGTCGCACCGGGTTCTCACTGCCTTCGGAAAAAATTCCCAAAATGCTCTAACACTTATTTCTATTATTTTCCCCCTTCGCCCCCCCCCTCCCGTCTATCCTAATAATTTTACAAATTCGAAAATATCCGCAATCGATTTGTAGGTATCAAAAACCACTATGCACCAGTTTTGAACTATCTATCTCTATTTTTACTTTTTTGGCCCCTCCGTTCCCCCTCTTCCCACCCCTCCCAATAATTTAAAAAATTCGAAAATATCCGCAATCGATTTGTAGGTATCGAAAACATCTATGTACCAATTTTGAATGATCTAACTCTATTTTACTTTTTTTGCCCCTCCGCCCCCCCCCCCCACCTTCCCGGCCCTCCTAATAACTTTACACTTTCGAAAATATCCCCATTCGACTTGCAGGCCTCTAAAACCTATCTGTACCAATTTTGAACGGCTAACTGTATTTCTATTTGTTTTTGCCCATAGCTCCCCTTGCCGCTCCACCCCCCTCCCCGCCCCACCTAATAATTTTACAACTTCGAAAATATCCGCAATAGATTTGTACGTATCGAAAACCTCTATGAAAACCTCTATATACCAATTTTGAACGATCTAACTCTATTTTTATTTTTTGCCCCCCCCCCTCCCCTTTCCCCTCTCCCCCTTCCTTCCCCTCCTAATAACTTTACACAATCGAAAATATCCTCCTTTGACTTGCAGGCCTCTAAAACCTATCTGTATCAATTTTGAACGTCCTAACTGTATTTCTATTTGTTTTTGCCCCATAGCCCCCCCCCCTGCTGCCCCACCTGGGGCTGAATTTCTAAAATTCCAGAAATTGGTTTTTAGATATTTGCATTAGCTATATTTTAGAGCAAAAATTTCACGTATATCTATTTTTTTGTTTCAGATATATAGGATTATGCGAAATCACGTTTTACGCATGTGAAATCACGTTTTGCCCCCCCCGCCCCCCTTGGGCACCGAATTTTGAAAATTCCAGAAATTGGTTTTTAGACATTTGTATTAGCTATAGTTTAAAGCAAAAATTTTACGGATATCTGTTTTTTTTGTTTGAGATATGAAGGATTTTGTGAAATTACGTTTTGCCCCCCTCCCCCCCTTGGGGGGCGAATTTTGTAAAATCGCTTCTTAGTGGATGCCTACGTCATAGATAGAACATTGTCACGAAATTTCATGCTTCTAAGTCCAGGGGTTTGGTCTGGGCGTTGATAGATCACCCCCTCACTCACTCAGGAAGTGTTCTTTTATATATATAGATGACAACATAGTTTTATTGCGCAATTAACTTCAAAGAAATTCACTAATGTTACATAAAGCTTAGCCGTATTTGTAAAACGATAACATTAATGGGTAACATTCATCGCTCGTTAGTTTTACTGTTATCCAATTCACTGGTAAAATGACTCATTAAAGAACAGAACTTTTCATTTGTTATCGCTTACGTAATAAATTGTTAATTGTGCATTAAGTTAAAACTTCTCTTTCAAAAACAGTTAAATTGCTTTAAAAAATTAATTAAAATTTTATTGGTACTTCATTAGAGAGGAATCGCACAAAAGACATTCTCCATTTACGATTATTACAATATTATAAACAAATTACAATACAATATTAAATACAACAGGAAATCTATTGTAAATTATTTATTTCGTTGACAAATTACAGCGAAAATTAACCGTAAATGGTAGAAAAAAATTATTTCATATACACATTTTAATGGTAATTATTACTTTGATGATTTAATGGTGCATTTAAATTAGTGATCTATAAAACATTTTCTGAGGTGGAAAAAATCGTTTTAAATTTTATTTAAAAAATGAAAGTTAAAAAATGCATCATATATACAATAAGGTTTAAGAATCTCTATTATTTACTTTTAATTCAAACGTAATTGTAATTTTTAAAAGAACGTGTATAAATATTACGGTAAATTCACAAAATATTTTACAGTGTAATCTAAAAAATAATTAAATATTTCCGCTTGAAATAATACACAATATTAGTTATGAAGTGGTGACTTGTTTCTCTTTTTCAACGCTGTCATCCTCCATATATTTTGTACTTTTTTTTAGGTTTCTGTTATATATATATATATATAAAGTGGATGTAAAATCACACATTAAAATGTTTGATAAAAAATAAATTTCAAACACAATTGTGATATAAATTTGTTTGATTCAGAATAATTAGGAAGATATAAACCTCATATGCAGTATATTCTAAATGCTCGTTAAATTTTCATATAAAGACATACACTTAATGTCGTCTTTTATTAAGAAAAATGATTAAAATTTTTAAAAAATGTGTTTTATTTAGAATACGATGCTAGTTATAACTACCCAAAAATTATATCTTTTTGACATTATACATACGCAAAATGCATTATATATATCGTTACATTATGCATATCATTAAAAATCTTTTTTTAATAGGACTAATGAAGGCCATACATTAACTACATATATATTTAAAAATCTACAAGAACAGTGACGTTCGACGAGAAAAGACAAAATTTACAATGCAACAGGTGTGAAAATCATTTTGTGTATAATGGTAGCTTTAGTAAAGACTGTTTTATTCCAAACACTCTAATATAGGAAAAATTGTATTAATATAATCAAAATGATTTATCTTATATAACATAACTATCTAACAAATATTAAAATTTTAAAACGTGCAACGCAACAAGTGTGAAAGTAATTCTATAAATAATAATACTTTCATTGAAAACGACTATGTTAAAAATCTGTCGAATAAAGTATTCGAGACAATAACATAATTTCCAGATCAAGTAATTATTGAATAATAAAATGCCTTATCAATAAAATTCTACGTGATAGCCATAAAAAGCATTTATTTAATTTTTTAATACTTACGTTATCAAAATACCCCTCTTTACCGCAAGCGATAAATTTTGAATGAATGCACCTTAAAACGCAATTAAGCGAGAAAATTCCTACATTTAAGTTTAACATGCTCCCTAACGAACAAATAAAAAGGAAGAATAAAAAAAAAGGAAAGAAGCTTAGATATTTCACCTCATTTACTAGACTCGGTTAACAGGCAACTCATAATGATCTCTGTAATACAATGGAACGTGTTGACGAAATCGGCAGGGAAAGACTCGTCGACAATTTCCTAAAAATAGTGAAAATCGATTTCTCAGAAATAAAAGGAGAGATAATGCATTTTATATTATTTAAAAATACATTTTTATCAAGAAATGCATTGAAATGTCCATTAAAGAGAGCAGTAAAATATTAATTAAATGAAATTTCAACCCATAAAGCTAAAATGTTATTTCATTAAATAATCATAATTGAAGTTTTTATGTTTTGAAAAAGCTATTATAGAAAGAAAGTAGATAACTGATGGCTTTATTCCCTTCCAGAGGTAATTCTTTTATCTTTATTCAAGTACTTGAGTACTATTATCATTTCATTATTTTCTTTGATAAAATTTCCATCTTAAATAAAAATTCGTAAAATTAAGCCATTTTCTTTCATTTCATTTCACATTCTAAAATTACACACACATATGCATATATATACATAGTAAAAAATAAAGAAAAAATATTTTAAAAATTCTTCTTTTGCATTTCTTCCTTTAATTTTATATTTATTATAATTCAATAATAAATACTAAAATAATTTTCGATTTAAAATTTAATGTTTTCAATTGATAGAGTTTAGAAAATATAATTCTTCGAAGTAAGTTAGTTTGTATAGTGATCGCAAAACGAGTATGACTTAAATTTTTGAAAACATATATATATAAGCAAGATAATTAAAACCAGATGAAAAATTAATCCCAAAACACATGAGGGCCTTCATCAGGGGAGCTCCCCCATGTGGAGAAAGGAAAATGAGAAGTTTCTGACGAAACGTTGGTAATTTAGCCAAAAAACACGCTTCTAGTCCCCAACCTCTCAAAGATGGAAGCAAGACCATACAGCAAACGAATTTTAATTAATACAAAGCCTAAAAAGCAATTAAATTCAGAAATCAAGTACAAAATATAGTACATCAATATAAAATACAAGAATATATAAATACATACCAGGACAAACACGAATAGTCATAGAATATTGAAAATTGAAAACCACCCCCATTATAAACATAGAACCCGCTTCAGCTAGTAGAGCGTCTTACCAGCACTTAAATGTCGCCAAAATGGAACAACAAACCTTAAATGGGATTGTGATCAAGAAAACTGAAACGTTTATTGATTAAAAAAATAGGATAGCGGTTAACAGTTAGTATGTTTTTAAGATTTTTCAAAGCCAGATTCAGGTCTAAATTGTTATTGCAAATCATTTTAATTCTGTTTATTTGGGTGAACATAATATTTTTTTAAACTTTAAGACTAATACAGCAGAACCAATTTGTTAAATTACAAACTTTAAAGTTAAAATCTTGCCTTTTATCATAAATCCCAATAAACCAGTTATTTTCTATTTTTTTAATTTTTAAATCCAGGAAAGAAGTTTGGTCCTCCGTGTCAGTATGGTTTAAGTTAAGATCGGAGGGATAGATTTCAGCTGCATATTTCGCAAAATCAACACAGTTTATTGCTATTGCGTCATCAATATACCTATAAAACCTAATATCTTTGAATTTTCTTTCAAACATAAACAAAAATATGTTGGCGATGGCACTCGAGTTACTTGTTCCTATCGGGATACCGTGAATTTGTAAAAAATAATCAACACCGTTAAACAAAACATTTTCGAAGATGCAAAATTTAATAAGGTTAATCCAGTAAACTTTTTCGCAGTCTATTACATGACAAAATTCTTCGTAATTTTTTTCAAAAATTTCTAGAACTAAGCAATGTGGGATACTACTAAAATGGTTTTCAAAATCATAAGTATTAATTGTAAAAATATTTTCTGAATTTTCTTTAAAATATTTTAAAATTGGGTAATTATTTTTTAAGACACTGCATTTATCGTCTGACTCTAAAGTGTTTAAGATATTATTGAGTAAATAAAAAGGTTTTTTACCGGCCTTATAATTATAAGCAAAATTACCACAAATAACCAAATGAAATTTAATGGGATTTTTATGAAATTTAAAATTAATAAATAGGTATGGTACATTTAAACTGTTATTAAAAAATGAAAATTTAAAATTTGAAAATTAAAACTGTTATATATACATATACAGTAGAGCCTCGATCCATCCTTTTTCATGGGGTGCATGAAAAAAAAATAAAAGATGAAAGCGAGAAATCGATGAACGCGGGTTAAAGTCAAAACACGAATGAACAATTTTTATCAATTAATACACGTAATATGTATAGTATACTACTAATAAAAACTGATTTGTTACTTTTTAAACAGTCAAAGAAATAAATAAAAGTTGTAGAACATTAAGTAATATTTATTTTTCAAATTCAGTAATTTTATGTTGTATTTTTTGTTCACTTTATAAATTAAACAGGGATTTTCAAGATTTACAACATATTCTGGTTCTTTTCTATAACTTCATGTGCATATAAAAAAATTCGTGCATTTTCAAATGCCGTAATTACGTCAGATACACTTGGCACTGACGTAGGCTCAGCCTCAGGAATGAGAAAAAATGTTGTCTACATATTTTTTGAAGACGACACCTTTTGAATGTTCCCTTGTTAGTAAAAACATTTTAACAATATTTACTTTTAAGTATTTATTTTATCAAAAAAAAAAAAAGATTTAAGATTAGTTTTATAATTTCATTACTGTTGTCTTAAATATAATTCCACTCATAAATATATTAAAAAATATATATGTATATATATATATATATATATATATACATTTTTAAGTTAGATACACAGTTACGTGCTGAATAACTGATTTTTTCCATAATTTTAAGGTATTTGTGGTAGTTTTAAGACCAATTGTATTTGCTAAGAACTTGTGTCTGTGAGTGTTTATGACCTCTTTGAGGGTC
Source organism: Salticus scenicus (assembly GCA_963930645.1). NCBI lineage: Eukaryota > Metazoa > Arthropoda > Arachnida > Araneae > Salticidae > Salticus > Salticus scenicus. The sequence goes on along the minus strand of OZ005654.1, from coordinate 338,934,174 downwards.
CCTTAAAGAATCCTAGGTCCGAAAAGTGACCGAAAGATTCTACTATCTAAGCTGATAGACGAGAGGTGTCGGGATCAAGTCCAGGGCGGTAATCGGCTGAGCCGGTCATATTCTTTCAGGGTTTACTACAAAACTAATCTGAGCATTTGCTAGGACCCCTTAGAAAAACACCTATGTAGGACACTCAGCACTATTTAACTTTTTACTCAGCCCTAATTATTTAGTGCAGATAATTGGACTTAACTCCACACTACTATAGGGAAACGGCTACAGACCAGTATAACATTACAACATTTATTAAAATAAAGAAAAGGGACATTACAGAAACACTAACATATACATATTTTACGAGCGGAGAAGACCGTCTGTCTCTCACACACCGCTCCACGTCAACTCAATAACTATACATTGGTTTACATCCAAGCGGGAACGTCTTTCCCTCGACAACGATTGAACATCATCTGAATAAAACAGGTGCGCTTCTCGGTGCGTGCGCATACATTGAAAGGATGATACAAATAGCGACGTAGTAATATCGTCATAACTACATAGCAGTGACGTCACACAGTGGAGACGATAGCCGGGAAATATAATTTCCCATATCGGCCATCATGACCAAGCAGGCGGCCTCGCCTGAAGGTTATTAAACAACAAGAAAAAAAATTAAATTATACAAAAACAAAAGAAATAAAAAAAATAAACAATATACAATACTACATAATAGAGTTATAAATACAGTAATAATATAGCTGCATTAACTAAATAAAAAAAAATTTGTATACATTACCAAATGGAAAATTGTCAATTAATACAGGTAAAATCTGAATCATCAAAATACTAAAATAAAATAAGATAAGATGTTAATAACATATAAGTAGAAAAAAAAAATAGGTAAATAATTTTCATCAAAAGAGAAAAAAAAAAAAATATGGCAGGTATTTTTCATGGCTGGACTGTTCATGAAAAAATAAATAGTTCATAAAAATGACAGCAGTTCTTATTTAACAAGTTCAAGATCAACGTGTGATGTTTAAAAAAAAAGTAATTTTGCACAAAAAATGTCCAAGGAAGAGTTCTTAAAAAAAAATAAATAGAAAGTCTTGAAGAACTAGAGTTTGAATTTAGCAGCTGGTCGTCTTCGAAGGTTATACTGCCTGCGATTTTCTTCTTGCACTATTCGAATCTGTTTTTTCGCGTCGATACGCTGCTCCTCACGTTGCCTCTGGAATGTGTTTGTAGATTCGTCGTTGAGAAGCTCCAGGATCTTGATGTCGTCTTTATTTTTCATCTTGGTACCGAATAGTAATTGAAATGGTGTCGTCTTTATGCTTCTTTGAAATGTCGAATTGAGGATTTGTTGGAGAGCAGGCACATGGGAAAACCACTTTTCGGGGTTGTCGGATGAAAGTTTAGATAGTACAGCGATGATAGTAGAATTTTTATTTTCAACTTGACCATTCGATCTTGGTAAACCTGCTGTAATTGGTATGTGGGTTATATTTTGGTCGTGGCAATAGTCTTTAAATGCAGTGGAAGTGAATGCTGGACCTCGATCAGTTATGATTCTGACGGGGTTACCGAAGATGGATCGTTGGCTTTCTAGTCGGCTAATAACTTCTGCGGCGTCTGTAGATTTAGTGGGGTACAGCCAGGTAAACTTGGAAAACGCATCCACAACAACCATAATATGTTTGTATTTCTTGGATGTAGTAGCTAGGGGACCAAGGTGATCAACATGGTATGTGTGCAGGGGTGCATCGTCTTTATCAATTGGGTGGAGAAAACCATGTTGTTTACCTCGTTTTCTATTATAGAGTATGCACTTTATACAGTTTTTGATGCAACTTTCGATTTTGTCTTTGAGGTGAGGTTATGTAAAAATCTTTATTGATCAATTCTTGGGTACGGAGTGCTGCAAAATGTCCACGCTCGTGTGCTTCTTTAATTATACTATGCTGTAAGTCTGTAGGGACGACGAGTAAATCGACACCGTTCACTGTTTTATATAGAAGATTATTTTTTATAGTGTAATTATAATGAGGTGTGGACTGCAGGAGCATTTTTAATGCTTGAACTTCTTCATCCGATTGTTGAGATTTCAAAAGTTTGATATGAAGGCTATCTTGGATGATGAAACACTGTGGAGCTCGACTTAGAGCGTCCACATGTGCCATGCGGGAACCTGTTCGATGCTCAATATTGTAATGGAATTCTTGAAGGTACAGAGCCCATCGTGCAATGCGGGAATTTATTTCTTTTTTATTAAGTGCCTTGACGAACGCATCACAGTCTGTGATAATTTTGAAATTTGTTCCGAGCAGGTAGATTCTAAACTTTTTGAGGGCTTCTACCACAGCCAGGACTTCAAATTCAAAGCTAGTATATTTTCTTTCGTGATCCGATGTTTTCTTCGAAAAATAAAAGACTGGATGGAATTGATTATCGTTCATGTTTTTCTGCAACAGGACTGCCCCCAAGCCATCTATAGACGCGTCTGTATGTACCTCAATAGGGGAATTTTGATTAAAAATATTGAGAACTGGTTCTTGGGAAAGTAAATATTTTAATTTTTGAAATGCGGCTCTTTGTTCATTTTGAAATTGAAAAGGGGTGTCCTTACGCAGAAGATCACTTAAGGGTTTTGCAATGGTAGAAAAATGAGGAATAAATTTCCTAAAATATCCTGTAAGGCCAAGGAATCTACGTACGTCTTTAACATTTTTCAGATCTGGGTAATTTAAAACAGCTTTAGTTTTGGAAGGGGATGGCAAAAGTTTACCATTTTCTATTATGTGACCGAGGAAATCTATTTTGGTATGTAAAAATTGGCATTTGTTAAAATTTATGTCGAGTCCGTACTCGCTTGCTGTTTGAAGAACAGTTTTTAGACGTTCTACGGCCTCATGTTTGTTACTCGCGGGAATTACAAGATCATCCATATAAGGGAGTACTATGCCGGCAGCAATCAAGTCTCTAAAAACGGCATTTATATATCTCATGAACACTGAAGGGCAGGAACTAAGTCCGAAAGGCATGTAGCGAAATTGAAATTGACCGTTATGGGTTACAAAACTAGTGAAAGGGCGGCTCTGTTTGTTTACGGGTACATGAAAAAATCCATTACGTAGGTCTATCGTACTAAAAATTTTTGCATGTTGAAGTCGATCTAAAATATCATCAATTAGGAGGAGGGGGTAGTGATCTTTAACTAACTTACGATTGAGCTTCCTGTAATCGATGCAAACTCTGTGTTTACCATCTTTTTTTCGAACAACTACAACTTGGCTGGCATATGGGGAGGACACTGGTTCGATAATACCATCTTTAAGCCATTCAGAGACTTGTGCGTCTACAATGTCTCGTTCGGTAAAGGGTGGACGTCGGGGTGAGTGAAAAATAGGTGTATCGTCAGTTAAAGTAATGTTAAGCTCAATGTTCGCAGTTTTGATTTAATTAGGTTTATAGGTCGACAACAGTTTGTTAATGTCGTTACGAATATGTCGTGAAACATTAGGACCAATATCAAATTTGGGATTATCGTCAGTGATCGTCATGATAAAATTTGGATCTGCGGTACACTCATTTTGTTGTGAAAAACTAGAAAAAGTAACACCGGTGGGTGAAATGCTAATGTTCGCTTGTTGGATGACGTCACATCCAATTATAAGATCATAAAATGTGGACACGTCGGGTACCACTGAAATAGTTGCTGAAAACTCTTGATCGTCTATAGTAATAAAAGAATTAAAAGTACCGATAACATGTATACGCGCAAAGCCAAAACCAGTTAAGGATTTATTAATTTTTGACAACGGGGGGGAACCTATTTTTATCCATGCAGAATGTTTCAAAAGGGTTAACTGACTACCAGTATCAACCAAACCAGTTAATTCATTACCACTAATTTTAACTTGTTTACACATATGAGAAGCATGCGATTCATGTACAGTGTTAACTCTATCTCTGGAAGGAGGTCCGTCATTTGCAGCGGTTCGGCGGCAATCGGTAGACTTGTGTCCAAAAAGACCACATGCAAGGCACCTAGGGCCACGAGAACGGTTAGGACAAAATTTAGATAAGTGACCGATATCGTTGCAATTGAAACAACGTAATTTATTTTGAGATGCCGGACCAATATTAAATTTGGATTCGCGAGTGAAAGCTGATTGTGTGTGACCAGTACTGCGTTTTCGACTGTCATATGTTTGTTTATAATTAACTGAATTTCGTTAATTTAAGTTTATTGTATTAAGGGCAGTTTCATAAACACGCAATTTTTCTTTAAATTCTGAAAAAGATTTTGCTCCACAGAGAAGAATTTTCTCAGAGGGGTTACCCTGTATACCTTGAATGGTGTATTGAATTACCGAAGAATCGTCAATAATAGCGTTACCGCGGTTAGCAATTTCGCGCATCGCTAAAAAATATTGCGTAGCAGTTTCATTAGGACGCATTTTTCTGTTTTCTAACTGTTTATGTATTTCGATGGATGGTATGGTATCCAAAAATTCAGAAATTAACGCGGCTTTAAATGACTCGTAAGTATTAAGATTTCGTTGCGAAAATAAAAATGTTTTAGCAGAACCATTAATTAAACGTTTAGCAAAGATAAGTTTTTGTTGATCGGTAAGACTAGGAAATAAACAGAATTGTTCCTCAATGTCATTAAAGAAATTACGAATAGAATATGAATCATTTCCAGAAAAAGTTCTACATGTGCTAGCTAAATCTCTGAGGAGAAACCAGAAGTGATTACTCAAATCAGACATTGTGTCTGCAGCGTTATTCGGAGAAATATTTTGAACACCCGAATGGAAAGTTTCGCTTTGAGTTTGAAAAACAGAACTATTTGGAACGATCGAAGAGTGGGTTTCAACAGAATGATTATTTACACTGAGATCGTCTTCGTCTGACAAAAAACTAGTATCTAATGTTTTCTGAAATTCAGATAAATTAGTAAGTGCTTTAAAAATTTCTTTGCATAAATTTTCCTTACTACCGACTGGTTTTAAATGTAGCGAATTAGCGATTGATATAAAATCGGACAAAGAAAATGATTTTAAAATTTGTTCTTGATGTTTATTAATGTCGAAATCGGCAGTAAAACCGCTAAAATTTCGCATACGTTTACACGATTGATGGTCAAATGTTGGGTATCCTAATAGCGTGTTTAGCAATTTTATGGTATTTGTTTTAGAATATTTCAAAGAATTTGCAACTAGCGGGAGATCGCCTATTTTAAGGGCCATTTTTAGGATGTAATAAAAATAAAATAAAGAAACCAAAGTAAAAAAAAAATTGTTCTTTTTTTTTTTTTTTTTTTTTTTTAAGTAAATATTGAAAAAAAAAAATGGTTTAAAACCAGAACATATATATTTTTAGGAACAATAAATAAATATTGGGTAACAGAATATTTCTTTATTCATGGAAAGCAATTAAATATGGGGAAAAAAAAATTCTTTATTTATATAAAAATGAACAAGCAAATAATGTTAAAACGGGCATAAAACAGCAAGAAATTAGTTTCAATCGAAATTTAAACTATAAATAAGGGGGAAAAAAATCTTTTTTTTTTTTTTATACTATCATGCAGAGAGGAGAGAAAAAAAAATGCATGCGCCTACCTCTGACTTTAAAGGCAGTCCGTGCAGCGCCGACTAAATCATTTTATTAAGCAGGATCAAATACATGATAATGAATCTATGAATTTCATGTAGAATTATGCTCTTTATGTGAAGAACAAACTTTAATCGAAATAAATCACTTTAAGAACGTCGGGCATGAAGAAACTAGCACACTGATAAATTTGAAATCATCGGCAGGAACAAAACTTGAATCATGTTGAAATGAAGCATGATCAAACACTGAATCACTTTTCACTTTAAATTACGTCTGTTATAAAACACCGTCCAGTAGATGAAACGAAGAATATTTCAAGATAAAATGAAGAACACTTGAGAAAAAAAAAATTAATTTCGTCTTCACGCTACTGTTTTTTAAAACCAAAGTAGCGACTTTTCGTGATGCTAGGGGTATTTCCGGATAGGTCGAGCCCCCAAAATATAGGGAAACGGCTACAGACCAGTATAACATTACAACATTTATTAAAATAAAGAAAAGGGACATTACAGAAACACTAACATATACATATTTTACGAGCGGAGAAGACCGTCTGTCTCTCACACACCGCTTCACGTCAACTCAATAACTATACATTGGTTTACATCCAAGCGGGAACGTCTTTCCCTCGACAACGATTGAACATCATCTGAATAAAACAGGTGCGCTTCTCGGTGCGTGCGCATACATTGAAAGGATGATACAAATAGCGACGTAGTAATATCGTCATAACTACATAGCAGTGACGTCACACAGTGGAGATGATAGCCGGGAAATATAATTTCCCATACTACAATGCCGCAATTTAAGGGATCCTTGCGAGTATTCAAGCAAAATTTAGGGAAAGCCACGGAAAACTCCGAAAAGATAGACGAGTGCTATCTGAGTTCATACACTGTTTTTAGTTCCCCATCATACTATGGGTATGGGGAACTTAGGTAATCGTGAAAATTTTCGACCTCGGTTTTTTGACTTTTTTACACGTTTTCAGGTGTGAGGAATCCGAAAATGACAAAATTTGTATGGTGTCTGTCTGTAGGGTGTCTGTTAGTGTGTTAGTCTGTTAGTGTGTTAGTCTGTTAGTGGGTTAGTGGGTTAGTCCGTTAGTTTGTTAGTCTGTGTACACGATATCTCAAGAACAAATTGTCGCAGAGAGGTCAGATCAGTTTTAAAATATTACTTTCGACACTGGCAAGAACCCTATTCATTTGCAACATTCGAATTAAAAAACTTCAGCAGTTATTCGAAATTTACGATTTTCTTAACATGGGAGAATAGCACAAAAATTCACTTAAACGTGCATTAAATGGAAACATTTTATTGTAAAAATGTCAGATTAGTTTTAAAATATCAGTTTTGATGCCGGAATGAACATCAGCAACTATAAATATGCTACTTTGAAAATTTCGCAAGTTATTAGATATTTACGAATTTCTTAACAAGGCAGTATGGGGCAAAATTTCACATAAACGTCAATTTTGAGAGATATTTTCATCGGAAAGATGTCAGACTACTTTTGAAATATTATTTAGGACACTGGCATGAGTATTAATGACTATGAATTTTCTAATATAAAAGTTTCGTAAGTTATTGGAAATTTACGAATTTCTTAACATGGCAGAATAGAGCAAAGTTTCACATAAACGTCAATCTTGAGGGATATTTTCCTCGTAAAGATGTCAAACCACTTTCGAAATATTATATAGGATACTGACAGGGATACCATAGAGTATGATTTTTTCAATTTAAAAAATTCGTAAGTTATTTGGAATTTACGATTTACTTAAAATGGCAGAATAAGGCAAAATCGAGAATAAACGTCCATTTTAAGGATCATAAATATATCAGACAATTTCAAAATAACATTTATGATACTTAGATGAACATGATTGACTACAAATATTCTATTAGGAAAATTTCGTAAGTTATTCGAAATTTAAGATTTTATCAACAAAGCAAAATGGGGAGATATTTCATAAAAATACGCATTTTTAGGAAAGTTGCATTGGAAATAGTAGCATGAAAATAAACTACGAAATTGATCCCAATAAAATAATTTAATAGATTAGAATAAGATATCGAAGTGAATGGTGGGTAGCCTATTAGGCGAGGATTTCGTTCTGTCACGGTGTCAAGCGTTTGGTCATATTCATTTCTCTTAACATGTATATAATGTCCTATACAAGAAATTTATGAGAACATACATATGATGGGGAACTGAGCAGAGTCCACCTATGCCAACTAGTTTATTATTTAGCTAAAAATATAGAACCTCCAGTATCATAGTTGCCCACTCTTTCGGTTTTCTTGAAATATGTATTACCACAAATGGTTAATAGATAATTTTAGTAACACTTTTCTACTGATTATATAAGATTAAATGTATTGGAAACTAGTATTAGAAAATATTGGTAGTTATTCTTTTTAAAAACTCTAAAGATTATCCCGATTATGAAGGTTTACATGTCTTACATAAAATCAAAGGCTTACGGAATGATAAATGAAACTTTATGAGAAGACAATATTGTGAACGCAATTTCCGACAAAAATTGCAGGAATCTATATCATATTGTTCCTGATGTATGAAAAGCCTTTGAAACATATACTGTATCAGAGAAATTGGGGCAACCAACACAATAAGATTTGAATTTCAATGAAAGAGTTAACTACACAGGTTTTTTTACAAAAACCAATCGATATCCTTATAAGTTTAAGAAGCAGTATTCTGAGTTATGAAGCGTCAGTCTGCGTAAATTTTTTTTTTTTTTTTTTCAACCTCTTTGAAATGAGGGTTTTACATCGTGAATGGGTTAAATATGGATGTCATAAAAACTTAATAAAAAGTTATTGAAAATGAACAGCAATATGCATAATTAAAGAAAAAATTAGAAACCTAGTATTATTGCATGATTATGCAAGCGAAATTTAATTTTTATAAGGAAACAGGACAAATATTTCACCTTGTTCCTCTCAATCGGAACAAGTTTCGTGGGCCTATCATGAGCATTTAGAACATAGGAACCATCCCTTCATTATCATCGAATTAGCATCCGAGTAAATGCAAAAAATACAGCTATCTTATTCTTCTTTCTTTTCCTTAGATAAGTCGCTACATTTGGCAGAAATTTGTTTAAAAATTCTCGATTAATCCTGTTTTATTGTCTCTTTTCCCCTTTTTCTTTCTTTCTTTTTTTTTTTTTTTTTCTCTCTTAGTTCTATTTTGTTTTGTCGATATAAAAATAGTGTCCTTTTAGCGTTTTCCACTCTTCTATTCTTTCTTTTCTGTCAATTTTCTCTTTGTTCCACTAGTTCCACAGTTATTATTATTATTATTATTATTATTATTATTATTTTCAAGTGCATCAGAAATTCAGGCAAAATTTTAAAGAATTGATGATCTTCTAAATACAATGTCTGGGACTCTGGGTTTCTGGTGAGACGACGTCGACGTCGACTTGTCCCGTATGTGATACTTTAGAAGTCAAAAGCTGGGGATCTATCTCATATAATGCTTCTTCAGATGTCGAGAGCTGTGGTTCCACATCTTCTAAAGCTCATTCACAAGTCAAAGGCTGGGGCTCTATATTATTTGTTGCTTATTTAATGACCATTCTAAATTTCGTTTATTACATTTTAAAACAAGACTCAAGACCTCACACCATTTCTAATATTAAAACTATAGAAAATTGTTTTCATAGTTATTAAAAAATCCTTAGGCAAAACAAACCAGAATGTGTTTTTGATCTAGTCAGGAGTATGCGGTTTTAAACCGCAATATATGTCGAAATAAATATGGCTATTTTCAGATGTAATGCTTTAATACAAAAAGAAGTTTTGTTTCATTCTTATATTAAAAATGCTACTTAATACACTGAATTTATAATGTTTCTTATCATACTTAAATAATCAATCGTGTCAGATGTGAATATATATAAATAAATAAATAAATAACAATGCTCAAAATTTAATCACAATTGCAGCTCATGATTGGCAAAAATGATTTAAAACAAACCTGAGCTGCCACATAATTAAACAATGCCATTTTCCTAAAATAACAGCACACATTACGCAAAACTGAAAAAGGTAGGTTTAAATCGCCAATACTCTTTCTCCCTAATATCCCCTATGAATAACTCACACACTCAAGGCTGCGTGGCCAGAAGAATTTTTCGGCAGGTGTTCAAAATTTAGTACATATTGTTGATCGTTAAAAATGAAGTATGATTCAAAACTTTTAGAGAAATGTGCAAAATTTCGGCGGTGGAGTTGAATTTCCAAAACTCCCCCTTCGCTATGGCCTTATAGACACACATGGATATATATTGTTACGAATTTGTAAATAATAGTCATTACTTTTTATGTAATTTATTTAAAGAGTCATAGTCAGGTTATAAAATGGTAATTCTCCGCGTTTCTGCTTCGATTTAGTATTAAAATAGCTCATTTTCCTTTAAAAATCCATTAAACAGCTTCTCTATTGTAGAATTGAATTTTGCGGCGAATTTAGCGCCATGTTGGCGAATTTATCGCTCCTTGGCGATTTCATCGGTGACTTTGGTGGAAAAATCCTTGTTATCGATATATCGATTATCGAAGCTCTAAATCGGAAAATTCGCGAAATACCAGGAACATTCTGGAAATATACCAGGTTATAAAAATCTGGAGTGACTCCACTCGACTTTCCGAACATTGAGTAATTAACAGTTTTGTAGATAAAGTAAAGAAAGAGTAGTTGTTAAACAAACAAAAGAGAGAAAACCATAATAGAGTGTTTGAGTATTTTTCTCCATCTATTACACGTTGTTTTATTTAACGCTACTGAACTTTGAGCCCATAGATCATAATGACAAAGAAATTTTCGTTGTGTCCCTGTAAAAACCTATAAATGTTAGATTCACCAAAATGCTTATAGTTAGTGCAACAGTGATTTATAATACTCATATAAATTTTCAGCTGAATTCAATAAGGCGTTTAGATGCTATCGTACTTTTAAAAATTTAGTCCCATAGGCCATAATGATAAAGAATTTTTCTTTGTGTCCCTGTAAAAAAACTGTAAGTGCTAGATTCACCAAAATCTATACAGTTAGTTCAACTGTGATCTATAACATGTGTACAATTTTTTTGCTCGGATTAATAAGGCGTTTAGACACTATCACATTTTTAAAAATTTGGCCCCATAGGCATAATGATAGAGAATTTTTCTTTGTGTCCCTGTAAAAAAACTATAAGAGCTATATTCTCCAAAATCTATACAGATTGAGTATTTGTGATCTATAATATGTGTATAAAATTTTTGCTCAATTGAATAAGGCGTTTAGATGCTATCGCACTTTTAAGATTTTGCTCCCATAGGCCATAATGATAAAGAATTTTTCTTTGTGTCCCTGTAAAAAAACTATAAGTGCTAGATTCACCAAAATCTATAGGGTTCGTACTATGGTGACTTACAATATGCGTACCAACTTTCAGGTTAATCGAACGAAGCGTTTAGACGCTAGCGTGTTCACCCACAGACATACACACATACACACATACACACATACACACATACACACATACACACACACATACATACATCATCGTAAAAATAGTGAAAACGGACTCAGGGGACCTCAAAACGTATAGAAACATCAAAATCTCGAATTCGGATTTTTGACATGATTACAATACTTTCCTCACTATAGTGTTCGGAAAGTAAAAATGGATCGCATTCCAGCCGGTGAGTTCCGTTGAAGCCAATTCATTGAGGTATTAGGAGCTCCTCAACTGAATCTCTGCTATTGAATACAACCTATGCTGTGTGTACCATATTCATGGTACAGTTTATGCTGGGATTTTTATTTCGTCAGCAATTATTTAAGCTGTGTTTTCTGGTGAAACCGAAGTTGTTACTTTGTGTGAACACACTTCTAATCTTCTGGAATATTCTTTAAATCTTTAAATAAACTTTTAAGACTCTGCAAGACCTGTCATTCCTTCACGGACATGTCACGAACCCCGAGTACCCAACAATATATATGTGTGTGTTTGTATTTTATCCACTAGATTTTAAAATAGTTTATCGATTTAATGCATTACATGTACTGGCTATAGGTTGAAAATGTAACATAGTATTTTATTAAAGGATTGATTAATGAAATGGTGAATTATTTAAGGGTCATTCGAAATGACTTCTTCATTGATTTAAAAATGAAAAACATCAAATATTTCCGCAAATCAGGAATGAAGAGTGGAAAACAGAGGAATTAACTGTCTTTTTCATTTAACTTTTTTTTTTTTTTTTTTTTTTCATTCTTTTAAATTTTACTTTACAAGAAACGAATTTTTATAAAATAAAAACATTTGATTTCACTGTAGCCATCTCAAAATTTTTAATATCTGTGCAACAATTCAGTTGCATTGACAAAACGCGGGATTTTTTGTTTAATAGTATTTTTTGTAGTTTTAAGTTACATTATTCTAAATTATATTCATGTTACAAAATGTCAGGATACGCATTTAAGGATATATTGACATTTGCAATTCCATGATTAAAAAAATACTACATACCAAAATAAAACGTTAGTATGTATTTTTTTTTAATTGTTTTTCCGGAAAGTTTCTAAATTAAATGATTTCAAAAGATTTCAAACTTATTACAATGGCTCTATTCGGTAATTAAAAGATCAATTTATTTTTACGATTTCCAAAAGCATTATAACTGGTAGATTTTTCTTTTCTTTATTCCAGAAAGAAAAAAATAAATAAACATTTATTTACAGTTTTTAATAATTCAAAAATGTTTCATAAACGTCGAGAATGTTTTTCATACAAAGAAAATGACAGATTTAGAATTGCTATATTTTGGAACTTAAAATATTTTTGAACATCGAAAAGAAAAAACAAACTTTTGACAGTTTCTCCGTATACTTTATGTAGATTAACGTGCAATATTTTGAAACACAAAATACTCATTTCTTCTCAAAAAAAAAAAAAAAAAAAAAAAAAAAAGATTTAATTTAAGGAATTCATTTTAGAAGAAATAAATAACGTGTCCTGTTAACAAAGAATAAACTTTCCTGTTTACACAGAACATTTTTCTCAGCGACAAGAAAAATAATTTTGTTTGTTATCCTTGGTGGAAGAGTAAGTAGACAATTAATATTTCTTTATTTTGAATTAATTTTCCAAACGAAAAATACCACACTAACCATTTTCTACAGCTTACATTCTTCTTAAACTACTTGTACATGAGTTTATGCTTAGCAAACAATTTTCAAGTTTTGAAAAGTGCTTGTAGCCTTACGGAAAAAAATTCTTTTGTTGTAAAAATTCCAGATAATAAGTATTCAAACAATCTGAACATGATTGCATTGGTTCTATTTGTTATTTTAACGGGACAAGTTGTACTTTATCACTTTCAAGAGCACTAAAGAAAACTTTGTGGAGAATAGAATCGATTAAAATAGTTTTTCTTCATTTAGGAATATATTTATGTGTTATATAGCTATAAAATTATACATAGTATCAAAGTTGAATAAATTCTGTTTTCAAAGTAACACATATAAAAGTAATTCTTGCGTAATGTAATTCCAAATGTAAATAATAAATTTTGAAATTTGAATAAAATTATGAAAATTTTTAAATGATAAAAAAATATTTCCGTTTTTGTATAACTTCAAAACCTTCTTCCTTTCCTTAATGTTGAACTTGTAGTTGTTATAATAACAGAATAACTATAATTATTTATTTATTTTATGTGTTATAAATGCAGGGATCCATGTTATTATTCTATTTGAAAGTTTTTATCCTTATATACTGCAAAAATTTAACAACTCGGAAAAACTTTTTTTTTTTTCTTATGACAAAATTATGCAATGGATCAGAGACTTTTGAAGCGAATAAAATATATCTAAAAAAATATGTTGGACCTTTACATTAACCTTCCGATATTTTTAACTGCAAATTTGATTGGGCAATTCTCTGTAGATGAAATTCCCTTAAAGTTTACCCTTTCTGCATTTAATCAGACGAAAAATGTACAATATAATAATACATTTTAATGAGAAAAATGGCCGCAGTAACCTGGTCGGTAAGAGCAGCGTGTTCGTGATCGAAAGATTGAGGGTTCAGTCCTCGAGTCGGCCGCAGACCGTCGTGTAAGCTAATGACGACTGGTGCACGTTAAACTCCGTCGTGGTCGCAAAGTCCTCCAAGTTCCCATCAAAAATTATACCTCTGGGTGTACCGGAACATGGGTTTAACTCGCTCTGATCCGGATCAAAATTCGAGCTCCTGTTGTTTAACTGGTGCTGCCATCTTTCACCAGCTTCTGGAGCTACAGTCGTACTTCCTCCCTATGAGGCGCTCCTAAATAACGGAAGACGCACCCCTCATGCCTTAAAAAATTCGGTCAGTTCCACTACCGGGGCTCGGAATTTCCGAGTGGCATATGACAACAACATGTGAAAAACAAAAATGTAAATTTTGAATAGTGTAACACCATGGAATATGTGTGATATTGGAATGTTTATTCAATCATATTAATTACAGAAAAATACATCCTTAAATCTATGAAGTAATTATATCTGTTAGGAGTTATCCGAGATAGCTCAGTGGTTGATTATATAAATAATGCACAGCCCATTAAAACATTATATGACTATTTACGAATTGGTGCTTTTCTGAAGAAGAAGACACAGTTTGCAAATTTTTGCGAGTGCATTTAAAACTGATTGTAAAATATTTTCTGTTGTAATTGTTACAGTAAAATTTAAGTTACATTTTATTGAAATCTACTTTTTTTTTTTTTTTTAATTAATTAAGGCGATAGTTAAGAACTTATAAGCCCGTTTGAACAAACTACTATATTACGTGACATCATAATCATTAAATAACTTACCCGTTTGTATTTCGTAAAACTATTCCCGAGAAGCAAAGGTGCAGATTTAGACTGTGTTATTCACAATATATTTGAAGATACCACGAAATGAAGAGTAGTCTGCTGCCGAAATCAGAAAGATTTTTGTTTTATAAGGATGCTGTTAAATTCGAAAAGGAATAGCTAGATTAATTTGGTGCTCTAAAACTACTATTCAAAATGTAATAATTCGTAAGCATTATTCAAGTAAGCGTAAACCATCTGGAAGAAACAGTATTTTTACAGCAAGGAAAATCTACAAAATTATAAGACACCCTAACATTCTAATTAAAACACCTGCTTTTTTTCGAAAATATTGTGCAATATGCAAATTTTCTGCACGCTGTTATGACGTCAGCAGTTAACTAAAGCAGACGATAACCGACTTCACGCACTTACAAACATGCCACGAGGTACAGAATTAAAAGAAAGGTAAATTCGTGAAATGTGGGGATTAAATGGAACTGGTGCTTCAATTAATAATATTTCAAAAGTTATTAAACGCTCTAGTTGTGCAATTAGAAACGTTTTGAAAAGAGGAATTAATGGACCGGTGAGTAAAAGATCTGGACGTACTCCTTGCTTGTCCTCGAGAGACAGACGCCATGTGCTTTCGCTCGCTACACAGAATAAGATGACCACTACAGGCATTAAAAATGCTTTGAAACTGAATTGTTCAAAGAGAACCATTCGCAGGGTGTAGCATAATGCTTCCTATGTGATATATAAAAAATTGAAGAAAAAACCACCGCTTCTAAGCCGGCACAAAATGGAGCGTCTAAACTCCGCTAAACAAACTATGGCCTGGACCTCCAAATGGTACACTGTGTTATTTTCTGATGAAAAAAAGTTTAACCTTGATGGTCCTGACGGGTTTCAATATTAATGGCATGATTTACGTAAGTCTCCTCATGTACTAATGAGCCGCCAAATGGGTGAAGGCTCAGTAATGGTTTGGGCCGGTTTTTCGGCTCAAGGGAAAACGGATATTGCTTTTGTGCATTCAAGAATGAATTCCGAAAAGTATAAGAATCTTCATAAAGATCAACTAGCCTTATACGGTGAACTTCTTTGTGGTGAAAACTACACTTTCCAGCACGATAACGCTCCGATTCATGCATCACACGAAACAAAATAGTGGCTTTCAGAGCAAAGTATGAATGTTCTCCCGTGGCCTTCTCCCTCCCCAGACTTAAATCCCATCCAAAACTTGTAAGGGGATCTTAGCTCGTGCGGTTACCGAAATGGGAGGCAGTTTATATGCTTCGAAGACCTAAAGAATGCTATAAAATGTGCTTGAGAAGAACTGTCTTGCGATGTTTTGTTAGAATTAATAGATTCGATGCCGAATCGCATCTTTCATGTTATAAAAAACAATGGCGGCTCCACCAAATATTGAATAACCATGTTAGAGGATTTTCTTTTAGACCATTAGTGTCTGCTAATTATGTTGACCACTGTATTTGGAAAAAAAGGTTCGTGTCTTATAATTTTGACCATTATGTTTTTAAGTTTTTTCATTAAATTGTATGAAAATATCATTAATATAAAATGATTATATATGATAAGAGAATAAATTTATGTTTTTGACGTATTTGATAAAATCTTTTTAAGCTCTGAATCTTTTCTTTCACTATTTGTCAAATTAGATAGGTGTCTTATAATTATGTCTACCACTGTAGCTTCTAAATTCAGACTTACAAAACGTAAAATAAAGTGTTTCAGATGCGGACGGGGGGACATGTACGAAGCAGTTGCCGCACCAAGTTGAAAAGGAAGAACCCAGGAAAGAGGACCACCTACGAAGAGTCCTCTGAAGGAGAATCCATGGAATGGATACTTCCAGTAGTCCAAGGAGTGTTATACAGCACCTAAAACTAGCGGCATCAGGAATGGTAAGAAGGGAAGTAATAATTCAAATTTTGATTTAAACCCCCTTTTTTTTTTTTTTTTTTTTTTTTTTTTTTTTTTTTTTTTTCGTCCAGGCCAATTTGAGCCCTAATGAGTTAAAAGATATTTTTGTGTTTGACTCAGCAGAAAATCATCATCTCATACACAATAAAAATATATTAGAGGATTACACTCCTGTAAATTATGGGATGTCTGTCTCTGTAGATGGTCTTAATTACCCCATAAAGTGAAAAGGCACCATGAAGTTGTGATTCGGTCAACAAATCTTGTCTTTCAAGGACACAAAGTATATACCTAGTATCAGAAGGAACTTATTAAGTGGGCCTCGTATGGATTTTTATGGTGCTTCATTTCATGGTAAAAATGGGAAGGTGAAAGTATCAGATCGAAATAGTGAATATATTTTTTACAGCCACTCTTAAAAATGGGCTTTATGTTACTTATGCAAAACTAGTTGCTGAGAAGCGGTCGATTAAATATACTGCAAACACTAAAACTGAAAGGGGAATCGATAAATTAGACTTCCCAAGTAGCACGGGAACGTTCTGTGAATGTCTAATAACGGTTACAGTCGTTCAAACACCGTGTTTCGTGTCAAGAGAACGTTCGATTAGACGTTCAAAAATAGTATTACTTAGAACGTTCTGAAAAGGTGTGCTTTGTAACATCTATAAAACGTACAAGTCTAGTTCTATGAAAAACGTTCAAGTGTATCACCGTCGTAACACGTTCTGTCACAGTGTGATTATAACGAATATGAGAAAATGAATTTTTTTTTTTTTTTTCAGTTTTTTTCCCCTTTTTTCAGTTTTAAATTTTGTTGACATGTAGAATATTCATTGAAATGTAATAGAGATGCGGTGAGAAAAAATTACAAAATTTTAAATTTTAATTATATGTTATTATAATTATTATAATTATTTATAATTTTATTTAAGTTTTATGTTGTTGAATTCTGTCAAACACATTACTCCAGATTACTTTTGCAGCTATTCATTATTTGCTTCTTAAATTGTTAATAAATTAAGTTACGAAAAATTAATTTATTTTATTTATTTATTTATTATTATTATTATTATTAATATTATTTTGTATATACCAAGAAAAATGTGTTGGATAATTGGGAATTTTTTATCTCCGGTTTTCCATGGGTTTATACACTCTTGAGATGTCCAGAACACAATTCTACCATTCTTTCAAAATGCCAGTCTGTCTGTTTTTTTTTTCTTTTGTGTGTGTGTGTGTGTGTGTTATCAAAGTTTTGTGGATTCTGTTTCTCACAAACCAATGGACGGAATTTAACCAAACTTGATGTTTAGTTAGACTTTAAACTAATTTGCTAAATATCAGGAACATTTAATTATATATTGACCTAAATATCAGCTTTGGTGCTCATTAGCCTCTGGAATGTATCACCAGATAGGGTTCGCTTCTATATTCTGTAAATTCTCCCTTTTATGGGGAGATTATATCTCAGCTTCTACAGTGCACAAATGCACCAAACTTAATATGTGAAACAGATATTATGTATCACTACGCTGATTTTATTCGGGTGCATCTATTGACCAACTGGTGGCGCTGCTCTCCTGCAATTTAATCCCGTTAACGTAATGGCAATAATTCAGTTTTTGTGATATAAATAATTCTAAATACACTGAACTTGATATGTAAAATTAATATCATATAAAATTTTGCAGAATAATTTTGCGTGCATATCGGACAACTGGAGGCACTGGTATGCTGCAATTTAATTTTATTCAAGGGAACGGAACGCAATAGCTCATTTTCTATGATTCATAAATGCTCTAAATTTGGTACGTGAAATAGATATTAAGTAAATTTTACAGATTTACTTCGGGTACATATCAAATGACAGGTGGCACTATTACGTTTCAACTTACGGGAAGCCTGTACCTCACCTTCTATAATACGAATACTTATCAAACCTTGTATGTGAGACATATATATAAAGACAAAATGTGCTGCTTCAGTTTCCGTATATATCCACCGACGGATGGTGCTTCTTTTGCTTTCTGCGATTTTTCATCATATCTGTATTTCAGCATTTTTTGGTGAAAAATGTACAAAATTTCATATATAAAAATGTTAATTATAAAAACCTGTGTTAATGAAATTTTTATGATTAAATTAATAAATTTTAAAATTTTATGGTGCTGTATCTCACGAACTAATGAACGTAATTTATTCAAACTCGGTTTACTTCGACTGTGGCCTAAACTGGTGGTAATTATATTTGTTAATAAATCGTTCAATAGGTGACGCTGTCATACCATTATTTTCAGAATTTTTAATATGTCATAATAGGTCAAAATTTCGTATAAATGTACATGAGTGAGCATTGTTTTTAACTTTTCCCTGGAAAATTGAATATGTGTATATATATATATATATATATATATATATATATATATATATATATATTAGTAATATTTAATTTAAAAGTATGGGCAATTTGTATAGTTCATCGCTTTCGCTATTGTATTAAAATTTTCAATATCCTTGCCAGAAAAGTCGTTTATACTTTTAAAGCGAAAGGATGAACCCTAAATCTGTGATAATTTAAAACAAAGTTATCGACTTTTCACATTTTTCATTATGTAAAATACATTTCTTAAGATACATATTTTGTATACTATAAAATTGATTTTTTTGGATGTTTAGTGCTGTACTTGTTTGAGATGAAAATCGTATACATTTACCATGGAAAATAATTTTGATAGATTATTTTAGAAATAATATTTATGACATCGACCTGCGCTGAAAAATATAGAAGAAAGTTTTAGGATGGCCTCAGTATAATAATTTTTAAAAGGTTAAGTTTTGAACAGTATGAAAAATCTTTATTAGAAACGGGTGTTATTGAATAAATTGCTTGATCAACAGAAAGTTTCGCCGCGTGTAAATGCCATCTGCTCTGTTGTTGCACAGGAAGTTGGTATTTTTTGGCGTGGCCAGTGTGATCCGAAGTCTAAAGCTTCTGACTTCTACTTGCTTACTCATCATATTTTGTATTTACATTCAGATTTGAATTTAACTTTCGGATACGCTACAACAAACTTCAAGATACAGATAAGTTCGTTCACTTACTTTTCCTTTTTATAAAATTTTCATTCGTGTGCATTGAAATCTTACAAAATTTAGTTTATTAAAATTTATCAAAAAAAAAAAAAAAACATATAATATTTTTAAATTAAATTTGAAAATTTAAAATTTTTTACATCTTTCACGCTAACTCCTAAATTTATTTGGTTCGATATTTTATTATTACAGTTCAACATTGTAGTCTAAACTAGCAAACCCATGCGAATTTTTCGCACTTTTCTTTTCTTATTTACTTTTAAGATTTGAAACTCACAAATATTATACCGAATTCCCCATCTAATTAAAATTTTAATTTACCAGAAGCCAAATTATTATTAGTACCAAATTAATATTGTGCAATAGTGAGACCAAGATCATTCGAAGAAAGGTTTCAAAATAAAATTCACGGTTGAAGGCCCAGTTTCATACTTTCGCAGGCAGTACAGTTATAGTATAGGATTTCCATAATGCCTTTTTAAATTTTTGTCGCGATGTTGGTGATGACTTTTTATTTATTTTGGTATAATATTTTGTTTAAAAAAATAATAATAATTCTTATTTTGATTATATTTTTATGTTTATGATTTTTAGTCAATTTATGATAATTATTCATATTCAAAAAAAAAAATAAAAATAAAAATAAAAAAATTTTTTTTTAGTCAATTTATGACAATTATTCACATTCTCGCTCCAAAGTCCTACTGTTTGCCTCATCGTGGCGGGAGGGTGTTCCTGGGTGAAATGGGCGAAGTACGTCGGGAGTTTACTCCTGGTAGGGCCACCCAAGGCGTGAAGGCCATTCCATTATGCCCAGCTAAATATCAGTAGGCGAAGGAGCCAAGACAGACTTCTACCTCCTGGTGCTCCGGTCCTCGGACTAACAGAAGGTGCACATTCCCTCACCAATGACTTCGTTGACTTTTGATATGGATGCTGCATCGTCCGTCGCGCAGAGAAATCAGGGGCGTGCTCGAGGTTTAGGCAGAGGGCCTCGACCGATAAGTATTCGACAGTCTCCACATGTTTCTAAAACCTTGAAAATATTGCAGTGCAATATAAATGGTTTGACTACCCCGGCGACGAGAACTAAATTGGACCAACTATTAGAAATTGCAATTAACAGAGACATCCAGGTTGTTGCTGTACAGGAAAAAAACTAAAGAAAACTACAGTTCTTAAGATCAAGGGTTTCGACATTTATAAAACTGATAGAAAAACCAAGGGTGGAGGAGGTTTAGCCTTTTTCATCAGGAATGTCAAATACCAAAGTATTGACACTTCAATTGTCCAATCTTCGGATCTTGAAATCCAAGGCATTGAGATTTTTTGGAGAGGTAAACCCTTTAAGATCTTCAACGTTTACCATCCCCCCAACTCTAAACAACTTCCAACCTATTTGGCAAACTTTTTGGATAAAAACTCCATCGTTCTGGGCGATCTTAACGCTAAACATTCAGCCCGGGGATGTTCTTGTAATAACACAAGAGGCGAGGATTTTCTTCAATTGATGGATGACAATAATTTTCTCATCCTAAATTATGGTACCCCCACTCACAACTCCTTTAGCTACAATTCATCTGAAGCTTTGGATATTGCGATAACCAGTGCTGAAGTTTTTCCTCAATGCACTTGGTCTGTACTGGATAATATTGGTAGCGACCACTTGCCAACTCTCATCGAATTTAAGAAAAGACAACGAGTTTCCTTTACTAAGGAGAAATTTTGGAACTTCAAAAAAGCTAATTGGACCTCATTTAGGGAGTCCATCGATTGCAGTCTGGACTTGGAACCTTTGACTGAAGATCTTAATGATAATTGGATGAAATTCAAGCAAATCGTCCTCAACAACGCTAAGCTAAATATTCCTAGAGGCAACGTAAAACGTTATATACCTTTTTACACTCATAACTCTTCTGCCATTAAACCCCTCCTCAAAAAGAGAAAACTCTTGTTAGATACTCTAAGTGAAAGAGGGAACAGTGCAAGAACAGTATAAGATAGATTCTGATTAACTTGAGCTATAAGATAAGTGTCGCAATAAAACTCCAGGAACAATAAGCAGTCGCAATAACTAAAGGAAAAATAAACTGTAGGCCGTGAAGAATAAGAATCAATTATTTCGCATCAAACATCTTTATTTGGGCAATATGGAAATCAAGAAAGTTTTTTAATAAAAATTATTTTCAACTGTCTATTATAAAGTTTAACAGACATACAGAGGGTTAGATGAGAGAGAGAGAGAGAGGGCTTCGCGATTACGTGTTCTTACGTCAAGATTGAAGAGCGAATTCTGAAGTTTACTCTATTGCAATTAAGATCAGACTCCTGAATTACGCCAAGAATTTAAAAAAAGAGCCAAATTTTACAGCCAAAGATATTCCATTGTTTCTAGATTAATTTAATATAAATATTTTGAATTTAGCAGGACCGTTACAGAACCAACGTCAATTATCCACGCCAAGTTTTATCGCCAGAAGACCGTTAAATAAGCGAGACATCAAGTCTGTGATTTATTGCATATCCTATCATTAAAAAATATAAATTACTCTTTATTGATATCATAACGGAAATGTATTGCTTAATTTAGCTTCAAATAAATAAACATACGCAATTTAAAAGAATGAAAATGTAATTATGTATCCAACGGTTTATAAATAAAATAATATTTTTTTTATATTTTATTTATTAAATGATTTAGGAAAGATTATTATTCTGAGAGATGTTATTTAAAAGGAATATGTTTTTGTTCTCAGACGATTTATTAATAGCAAAAGGGATAAAGTATTATTAGAATTAAGATATTTATTATAGACAAAAGCGAATAAATAAAAGTAATTTAGAATTTCGTTATCTATTTTTATTAGCCATTTAATTTATTGAAAATATAATAATTACTTATTACCTTTATTTAAAGTTATAATTAAAACTCATATATGTGAAGGAACGACTTCACATATTTCCCCCCATCGACGAGGGAAAAAAAAAAGGATCGTCAAAATGGACGAAAAGTATAAAAAAATAAAACGCTCTCTCTCACCTTCACAACAGTAAAATATAATTCCAAAAATTTTGTATCCCATTGTGGGAAATGTAGAGTAATCTTTTGTTCAACAAGAAAAAAAAATTGTGTCATATTACAATAAATTTGAAAAAAATCAATAATAATGACAGTTATGGAACAATGAGACATATTCAATCTTTTCATGATAAAGTGAAAAATCTGAAACAAATTACATAACCAATAAAGTATATAAATATGATGTATAAAAAGTGTAAAATATTAAAAATAATCATTCATTACAGTGTATGTATGGTTGATAATAAGGAAAAGGAAATCAGTAACCATAAATATGAAAAAACAATTACATTTATATTTTGTTAAATTTCAAAAAAAATTATATTGCATTAATATGAAAAAAAAAAAAACATTTTTGATTAAAAAGACCATTATCGTACACGTGAAAAATTAAATTCCAACAAAGTGAGCCAGAGAGTGTATAAGAGAACAATAGCTATGACAGATATGATGGTTTTGTGATGCCTAACTGAACATAGCGTACTGAACAATATGTGTGAAGCAGAAAAGGCTTCATGTTGTGCAAAAATGACAACCAGCATTCTGCAAAGTGACATAATGAAATGTCCCTTGTATGTGTAAAAAAATGTGTAGAGAAAAAAAAAAAAATCTAGCCCTATGTCAGAATAAAAGCGCACATGTAAGAGTTCAAGAGAATTATTTTATTTTATTTTATTTTATTTTATTTTATTTTAACTTTTATTTATTTTTATGCCTTCTAATTTATTTTCCTTTGCATAAATTTATGAATCAACTTTATTTCAATAGATTGTGTTGGTCAAAAAAAAAAAAAATAAATAAATAAATAAATAAAATTTACTCGTATGAAATAGTTTCCTTTTCCTGCACAAAATCTCAATAAATGAATTAGCATTTGAATATCTCAAAAAAAAAAAAAAATGATCTCATTAAAAAGTTACTTTTTAATGCATAAACTCTGAGTATACCTGAAATAAGTGAGAAGAATACAACTCATAAAAATTGTCAAAAACAGCAAAAAAAAATCTAAATACACTATTGTTTTATAATTACAATTGAACTATTATTTTATCGAGCCCAATTAATATTCAATATCTTTTTTAAAAAGTATACTGTATGTTATACACATGATTCCATAATACTGCTCAGCAAGAAATAGTCTTTAACAAAAAAAAAAAAAAAAAAAAAAAAGAAGAGTGAACCAGCCACATACTTCTGCACAGATTACTTCTTACAACGCACAGATGATTTCAAGGCCATTTAAAATACATCTGTGGTGCAAACCTTACAAAAAGGAATTATTTTAATTAAGAAATTTTAAATAATTAAATATTTAATTTAAGCTGAACGAAAAATCTCTGCAAGAGTTTTTACTCTTTACACAAGAAAAAAAAAACTTTTTTTTGATAAAAATAAAAATTTTAAAACGTACAGACTACGTACGGAAATTTCACCATCTATGTAATTCTTAAAAAAAAAAAAAAAAAAAAAAAAAAAAAAATGGCTCTAAAAACATAACAGAATTTGCTGCAAGTTGACAAAAATACCTTTATTTACTTTTTGTGTATGTGTGTATTATTATTGTACTTAGTCTTATAAAAAAATCCGTCAAAAAATTTAATAAAAGAAAATGTAATTATCTCCAAATGTGAACCAACTAAATAGCAACTAAATAGGTCACATAAAATTTTGTGAGTGTGTGTGTGTCAAACATTGTGTTGTGAGGCCAAGTTTGAGAATAATGAAGAAAAGCATGGAAAACATGCATGTGAAAGATAATGGAATATTATTGGATAAATTTGCGTTATGACTGACAAACTGAGAAACCAGCCAATAATACAATGAAATTCCGACCCAAAAGAAAACATATACAGGAACACATGTAGAAACATAGGAAAGAAAAAAAATATATATTCTTTTTGGTGTGTGTGTGTGTGAGAATTATTAATTATAAAGTGTTTGCAAACGTTAAAATAAACTGATTATGTTATTCAAATAAGATGAAAAAATAGTGTGAGTTTGTTAAAAATGAATCTTGTGACAGAGGTGATGTGTTCACGCAAAGAATCCCTGAATGCATCAAACGAAACTTTGACAACCAATGAAAATATGATTAGGAAAAATATACAATCCAAATATTTCCAAAAGTCACATACATCCTCATGTTATTTATTTAAAATTTAGTAAGTAATTTTATATCAATATCTTTTTATTTATTATTATTTTCATTATTTTAATTATTTATTTTGTCACCCGAAATATTTATAGAACATGTGTTCATGAATTATAAGTGTCTATGAAAGCCAATAAAACATAACCTTCAAAAATTGTAGTGAAAGTGTGAAATCC
Source organism: Salticus scenicus (assembly GCA_963930645.1). Classification (NCBI taxonomy): domain Eukaryota; kingdom Metazoa; phylum Arthropoda; class Arachnida; order Araneae; family Salticidae; genus Salticus; species Salticus scenicus. Next base: position 338,909,237 of record OZ005654.1, on the reverse strand, counting down.
CCTACACAATTACAGGTGTTGAAACCAATATAATGGTCAAAATCCATAGATTATAGAAGTCATTAATATATTGACAACCAGAGCAACACAATTGTGTTTAAAGGGTATATGTGTATATGTGTAATTAAAAAATATATAATCCAACGGGTGATATGTTATAATATTTAAACAATATTGTAAAAAATGAATATCAACTGAAATAATTTGAACTATTAAAAATTTAGTATATGTCTGTAAGTGTTCCAAGAAGTATTAAAATTGAAAAAATTAAAAAAAAAAAATGCCACAAAAATAAATTTCCATTGCCGCAGACGAAAGCGCTAAAATTGCGAATTTAACGTGCACAGAAAATTATAAACAAAAAGTAAAAGCAAAAAGTCATGACTAAAATAACAGTATTATCTACTGAACTGAGCATATATGAACTGAGATGAGCTGAGCTGAGCTGAGGCCTCAAAAATTAAAAATGCGCATAAAGTAGATATATAAATAGCTTCAAAGGCTATAAATTGCTCAGTAAAATAATAAAAGACTCGAGTACAAGAAGTGTAATCTCACTTCAAAAAGGTGAATAAAATTTTTTTTCACCAAATCAGCTGATAAAAAAAACAGTAAAATAAATCTGTTCACACATGTGCCATAAAATGTTTTTTTTTTTTTTTTTTTTTTTTTTCTTTTTTAAACTGCAATTATTCAGCAGTGGGCCCAATTCGATGTTAAAGTAAGCTTACTATATATCTTATTGTCATAATTATTTTCTAGCAATAGAAGAGAAATATTCCTATATATATATATGATAGACATATTGAATATAAACACCAATAAACAAACATGAAATATCGAATAAATGCGATAAAATATATCATATGTACAGTAAAAAATAAAAAAATTTCTCCTCTGCAATCAACGTATTTGAACTGAATGAGGAAAAAAAAAACTATTATTATTATTAAAACATAAATAAAACTCAGAACGGCGAGATGTTTATTTCTGTTACAAAAAAAAAAAAAAAAAAAAAAAAATCAAGCAGACTTCCTTTTTCTCTTTCTCTCTCTCTCTCTCTTTTTTTTTTTTAATCATATCACGATTGCTCTTATTTTTTTTTTTTTTTTTTTTTTTTGCACGAAAAATGAACGAAATAAAACTATTATGCATATAAAATAAATTTCGTATGAAAGGTAATTAAGAGTTAAAATTTTAGAAGATGATGATAGGTGTCATCTTACAAAGTTGAATGAATGTGAAAAGAAATGTGTGAAATGTAAAATTAAATTAGATGTCAAATTTCACGACCAGCATAATAATATCTGGGTTTACGCGATATCATCTAACCGACAAAAATATAGAATGTGTTATAAAATTTCTCAAAGTTTATGAAATTAGAAAAATAATAATTAAAACATTTGTGTCAAAATGTAACATTTTAGTTAAAACGGGCAAAGAAAATACTGTGTTATGTTATTATAAAAATTAAAACTTGAAAAATATACGACAACCAAAAATAATATTAGAATAAAATTATGTTTATGTGTTTAGGCATCTAAGATATACAACCAACTCCCTTTCTGTATAAGTGATTGTACATGATTATTTAAGAATGCCTGGTAAGTATAATAAATAAAACATTGAACTTTATGTTCAAGACTAACAAATTTGTTAGGTTTACATGAAAGTCAATGTGCATAATATCCGAAAAATGAGAAAAGAAATATGTAAATTTGGAAAATTGTGTGTTAAATTTATTTAGGACACTTGCATGCAACAAGATACGGCCAGTATAGATTCATAAAATATATTATGTACTGGATTTACATATTGTCCTGAATACATATAGTGTTAAAAAAAGAAAATTGTTGAAGATACAATCAATTAATTAAAATTTATCTTCAATATTTTATTTTATTTATTTATTCTGTCAATGTGTGCGTGAGTATGTACCTATGCGTTGTGAGAAAGATCTTTTTATAGAAACAATATTAGTAAAGAATGAGAAAAAAAAATACCCTAAATACAAGCCATTCTATTCGATTCTGTAAAATAATATTAGATTTATGTAAAATTTAAATAGTAAAAAAATATTATGTAAATGAATTATTGTAACCACAAAATATTATGTAACTCAATGCAAAATCGTGCAAGGTAAGGCATACAACACAGGCCCCTTCATCAAGAAAAAAAAAATTGGCCACGAATTCAAGATGAAGGAACATGGTGCTGAACATCGAACCAGTCACTTGTGCATTGGAGCTAGCATCCAAAACACAGTGATGCACAAAATTACACAGACCTTTATTTTAAGAAACTAACTATAACTATCCTTGATTTAATATAACCATGATAAGAATAAAAAACCTATTATCTTTAAAATTCAAAAATGAATATCAATCATTTATGTAAAGGTGTGAAAGTTATACATGTAACACACTGAGTAAAAAAAAAAACGAAAGAAAAAAAATCAACTAAATTCTCTAAAATATATTTTTTTAATTTTGCTTCAAAATATGACCTTAAAAATAATGAAAAATATGAATTTATGAAAGAAAGGTATGGGAATACCTGAAATTATCACTCTAATTATTTTATTTATTTATTAATTTGTTATGCAATGGCAGTTCCAAGCAGGTTAAAATAAGTGAACAAAAAAAATATGTGTGTGAAAAGATGAGAAATAAGTGTCTAGATATCGACTGATATCAAAAACGAATTTTCGCCGAGACATCTCTAAAAGGTATATAAAAAAAAGGTATGTGTATTTCCAACCTGCCCGGAAAACGCCAACATGAGAAATAACTTCGAGTTTAGTTCTTAAATTAAAAAATTAATTAAATTCAATTATTGACAATAAACAGAATAATACACATTTTTCAAAAGGAAAATCTGAATATGAAAATAAAAAATATACTGAAAGGTAATGCAAATTTGTAAAAAAATTACACATAAAAAAAAAAAAAAAAAAAAAAAAAAAATTATTATTATTATTATTTTCCCCCTTTTTTTCCCTTTCATTCTTTTTTTTTTTTTTTTTTTGTTTTTGCATTATGAATGAAAAATCAAGAAATTTCTAAAAATTTATCATCGCGCATTGTATATCGGTATTAGCATAAAAAGGAAAATATGAATATGAAAAATATAAAATACTATAATATGCAAATTTATATATATATATTACACATAAAATTTTAAAAAAGCAAGTCTCTTAAGAGTAAAAATATGGAAAACACTTACCATACCTTGGCAAGATTTTTAATCTGAAAATGAAATTATATTCCATGAAAATAAGACACAACAAAATTATAATTTTTTTTGGGCTTTCTTTTTTTTTTTTTTTTTTTGTAGAACGATGTAAAAGAGAACCACTATAAAAGAATGTAAAATAATTTATCACCAGCGTGACTAATGTTTTTTTCTTCATTTTCCGAAATGCGCGGCAAGAAGTATGTTTACACATTTTTATATTCAACTAGCGACGAGCTTCGCCCGCTAGCGGGTCAGTATTTTCAAATGAATCACTAAAATTAATGAATCACTAACAGTAACTTTTAGTGTCAAGAAAAGAAATAAAAAAAAAATCATTTCTGATTGGGTAAAAAGTCCGCCCGGGTCCCCACTGCCTTCGGCAGCGCTGCCCCGTGCGCGCTGCGCGCGCGTATTCCTTCCCTGACACTTCGTGCCCCCCCTCAAAAAAAAAATTCTGATCAGGTAAAAACTCACACCGGGTCCCCACTGCCTTCGGCAGCGCAGACCCATGCGCGCTGCGCGCGCACGTGTAAGAGTATACGTGCACTGCGCGCACATATTCCTTCTCAAATCAAATTTTTATTCTTAAGAAAAGAAAATTAAAAAAATCATTTCTCATCGGGTACAAAGTCGGACCGGGTCCTCACTGCCTACGGCAGCGCAGTCCCGTACGCGCTGCGCGCGCTCAAGTTAAGGAATACACGCGCTGCGCGCGTATTCCTTCCCTGATCCTTCGTGCCTCCTAAAAAAAATCATTTCTGATCGGGTAAAAACTCACACCGTGTCCCCACTGCGTTCGGCAGCGCAGACCCATGCGCGCTGCCCGCGCACGTGTGAAGGTATACGCGCGCTTCGCGCGCTACGCGCACATATTCCTTCTCAAATCAAATTTTTATTTGTAAGAAAAGAAAATGAAAAAAAAAAATCATTTCTCATCGGTTAAAAAGTCAGACCGGGTCCCCACTGCCTTCGCCAGCGCTGTCCCGTGCGCGCGGTACACGCCTATATCTTTTCCACCCTTTCAGCCCTTCCTAATTAACCTACATATACCAATTTTGAACGGTCTAACTGAATTAGCTGAGATGCAAAAAAAACCTAATCAGAACACCTTAAAACGTGTAAATCTGGTGAAAACTTTCGATAATATAAAAAAACTTTAAAATATCTTTCGAATGATGTATTAAAAATAATTTAATCATAATTAGAAATTGAAATATTGAAATTTGAAAATATTACAGCGCCATCTGGCGGTACAAATTTATGTAATCTACTATTCGATTCCAAATCAACAAAGCTATCTAATGATGTATTACTTATGAAGTTATTTTAATTAGTAGCTGAGATACAAAAGAAAACCGATTCAGGAGACCTCAAAACGTGTAAATGAAGCGAAATCTTGAATCCCACTTTCGATAATATAAAAGTACTTTAAAATATCTTTCGAATGATGCAGTAAAAATAATTTAATCATAGTTAGAATTTGAAATACGCGTATGAGAATAAAATTTAATTTGCAATTAAATTGTACATTTTTTATTTATTTTGGAAACCCGGTGAAATTTTAACTGCTACTTCGTCTTGTGATGTTAAAAGTGTGTAGCAAGTTTGAAATAGTTTTGAATAAAATTGAAGCATTTTGAAATTTGCAATTTTTATTTCCAGTACAAAATCAGTAAAGCAGGAAGTAAAATCTATTTATTCTTTCGCCCGGCGCCATGGTAACCGAAATACGTCTATTGCGAAATTAATAAAACTCTTGTGATTTGTTGCCACCTTTTTTTTCATACTTTAGTTAATTTTAAAAAATCTAATTGCCCTATCGATAAGCTGTTTAAACCGTCGGATTCAGAAAAATCGGATCTTTCATTTGATACCTTATTTGTAACGATACGACTGATATTTCTAATTTATTTTCCACTTTTTCCATAAAAATGTCGCTTTTTAAGCATTTAATCATGAATTCTGGGTCATTTTTCGGTAGACAAGGGTGGACGTTTTAATTAATATCTCCGCTAATTAGGGTCGCATCGCTTAGCGAATTATCGCGATGTCGAGATGAAGAAATTCTGCGTCTGTCGACATCGGTTTCGAAGCGATGCGACCATTAGCGCCGGAGCTTTAGCGGTCACAAGGCAATTCTCACAGACAGACAGACAGACAGAGAGACAGACAGACAGACAGAAAGACAGACAGACAGACAGACAGACAGACAGAAAGACAGACGCGCACAGATTTTAATAATATAAGGAGATAACGTCGTCACAAATTCACACGCATATTAGACGAAATTCTTTCTTCCTCTCTGTTTCTCACTCGATATATAACATTTTCATTCACATGTTCTTTATTATCTATTTACGGAGAATAATATTTAATCCATTCTTTCAAAATGAGTGAAACATAAAAACGATATCCCAAGGAGAGTACGAAAATGTCGTTCAGTAATTGTAACTGACATTATTAAATAAAACTAACTCCGGAGCAATAATAAATAATTACTTCACATGAGCCAGAGACGGGAATTGGAGAAGCGCATCTGGAAATCTCTTGATGAAAGCAGAAAGAAACTACGGCTGGCACTCGCAAATTCATTGCGTTACAGAGCGAAAGATTGGAGAGCAGATGGGTTGAGCGTAACATAGAAACACAGGCTGCCATTCTCGGCGTATTGTCCCATACACAGTATTTCCCGAGGAGAGTATAAGAAGAGGATAAACTGCCGGCACGATGCGTCCAATCCACAGCCGTGCTCCAATCAGTGATATTTTCAATGATTCTTCTCACAATTTGAAAATATGACGAGTCATAGATCAAAATATATCTCTCAATTGAGATTAAAAAAATTGTAGTAAATAAGTTTCTATCTTCTTAAAAAAAAAAGCAGCTGTGATTTTATATTAAGTCATAAAGTCATTTTAAACAATAATGCCCCTCTCTCTCTTTTTATCTCGTAACCACTCTGAAGAGGTCTGGCACCAAATATATATATAAGATAGATTCTGATTAACTTGAGCTATAAGATAAGTGTCGCAATAAAACTCCAGGAACAATAAGCAGTCGCAATAACTAAAGGAAAAATAAACTGTAGGCCGTGAAGAATAAGAATCAATTATTTTGCATCAAACATCTTTATTTAGGCAATATGGAAATCAAGAAAGTTTTTTAATAAAAATTATTTTCAACTGTCTATTATAAAGTTTAACAGACATACAGAGGGTTAGATGAGAGAGAGAGAGGGCTTCGCGATTACGTGTTCTTACGTCAAGATTGAAGAGCGAATTCTGAAGTTTACTCTATTGCAGTTAAGATCAGACTCCTGAATTACGCCAAGAATTTAAAAAAAGAGCCAAATTTTATAGCCAAAGATATTCCATTGTTTCTAGATTAATTTAATATAAATATTTTGAATTTAGCAGGACCGTTACAGAACCAACGCCAATTATCTACGCCAAGTTTTATCGCCAGAAGACCGTTAAATAAGCGAGACATCAAGTCTGTGATTTATTGCATATCCTATCATTAAAAAATATAAATTACTCTTTATTGATATCATAACGGTTGGTTGGTTGGTTGGAGGATTAAGGCCGATTGACTCCTTATGTGTCCTAGGCCTATAGGGGGAATGCCCTCCGTGGGGGTCTTTCTAAGGGGTCCTAGCCCGTATTTACGCGAGTTTCGGAGGAAACCACGGAAAACTCCGAACGGCTAGGTCGATGAGCGCGACCTGGGATCGAACCCGGCACCTCCCATCTACCAGCTTTGAGCGCAGAACCGCTCGGCCGCTGGTGGGCCAGATATCATAACGGAAATGTATTGCTTAATTTAGCTTCAAATAAATAAACATACGCAATTTAAAAAAAGAATGAAAATGTAATTATGTATCCAACGGTTTATAAATAAAATAATATTTTATTTATATTTTATTTATTAAATGATTTAGGAAAGATTATTATTCTGAGAGATGTCATTTAAAAGGAATATGTTTTTGTTCTCAGACGATTTATTAATAGCATAAGGGATAAAGTATTATTAGAATTAAGATATTTATTATAGACAAAAGCGAATAAATAAAAGTTATTTAGAATTTCGTTATCTATTTTTATTAGCCATTTAATTTATTGAAAATATAATAATTACTTATTGCCTTTATTTAAAGTTATAATTAAAACTCATATATGTGAAGGAACGACTTCACAAACAGACATAAATCAAATTAATGCCGAAATAAAGTCGAAATATGCCCAACAGAAAAGGTCAAGGTGGATGGAAATGTGCAACACATTAGATGCAAGGACTTCAAATTCAAAACTTTGGAGAATTATTAAAGGTATTAACAAAGAGCAAGAGCAATATGAAGAATGTAACTCCGTGAAAGACACATTTGGACAGGCCTTCCCTGATGACAAATCAGCAGCTAATGGTTTAGCTGCCCATTACCAAATGATTAGTAGGCTTGATTTCACAAGTGATAATCGACCGACTTTAATTAAAGCTAGAAATATCATTCATGGCTGTGGCACTTCCGATAGTGGGGACTCGATTTTGACCAAACCCTTCTCTCAACTGGAATTACTCTGTGCAATGGCATTCCTGGATCTGAGTAAAACTCCTGGCCCTGATGGCCTTCATGGACAAATGCTTGAAAATCTTGGTCAGAAAGGGAAAAACAGAATTCTTGACATATTCAATCAATCTTGGATTAAGGGTCGACTGCCCACTGAATGGAAAAGAGCCACCATCATCCCAATCAAAAAACCTGGCAAGAAGACTTGTTCTCCTGAGGATTTTCGTCCTATTGCTCTGACTAACATGCCTTGTAAAATCATGGAGAAAATGATTTTAATAAGAGTACAATATTACCTGGATAAAAACAATCTATTGCCCAGTGAGCAATACGGCTTTAGAAAGGGACACAGCACTACAGACCAAATTTTATATTTCTGTCAATCCATTAGGGATACCCAGAATCTCAAACCCACTCACCACACCGTGGCCGCTTTTCTGGACCTCACGAAGGCCTTCGATAGAGTTTGGAAGGATAAACTGATTATCAAACTTCACGATTATTTCAAAATCAGTGGCAATGCGTTAACGTGGATCTCAGACTTTCTACAACACAGATCTATCAAGGTGAAGGTTAACAAGTCTCTTTCAGGACCATTTAAGCTCAGCCAAGGTGTTCCTCAGTGTTCAGTGCTTAGCCCTACTCATTTCACCATGTTTATATCTGGTATTGAAAAACTGACTTCTACCAGAGTTTGGATGGGAGTGTTTGCAGACGACATTGTACTGTGGTGCTCAGGAAACAATATTAATGATATTGAATCCAGACTTAATAATTCTCTTGTAGCTGTATCCATCTTTGCCAAGGAACATAAAATCAGTTTTAATCCTCGCAAATCAATTGCCACCTTCTTCACAACCAATAAGCATTTATATAATTATCAAACACAACTGAAGTTGGAGGGACAGAGTCTCACTTACAAGAAGCATCCCAAATATCTGGTATTTATTCTGGACCAAGAGTGCACTAGTAACAGGCATATCGAATACATTGTATTGAAAAGTAGAAAACGTCTTAATATTCTTAAATATAATGCGGGTAGAGACTGGGGAGCCGACGCAACAACCCTTAGAACATCATATATGACTTTCATTAGGCCTGTACTTGAGTATGGTTTCCCGGTTTATTGTTGTGCATCCAAAACTAACCTTAACAAGTTAGAACAAGTTCAATTAAGTGCTGCCCGGATTATCACTGGTTTGAGACATAGCTGTCCTTCTGAAATTGTTCTTTTTTAGGCTGACTTACAGACGCTCCATACTAGAAGACAATCTGGCCTTGTTAAGTACTATAATAAATTCTCTAGTTACGGCCTCTGCAACAAGACCTCCACGTACCTTAACAGCTGGAGTAATCATCAAAGATTAAAGAGGAACAGCCCTTTCAGTCAGGCCGCCTCTCTTCAACTACCTAATTGTAATGTTGAACCCAACTCACTACGCTGCTGCTTAAATCCTGCAGAAGGACTCCCCAGGGTTCACTTTCACTTTAACTTAAGCTCTCATGTTAACAAGAAAGACTTCATCCCAGAACATCTTAGACAATTGACCTTGGAAAACCTAAGCCACATTCCTAATAATGCCATTAAAATCTTCACCGACGGTAGTAAAATTTACAACCTAGCAGGTAGTGGCATATATATTGAAACCCCTCACGCCAACTTGACTCTTTCTCATCGTAATCCAAATTACTGCTCTGTCTTCAGAAGTGAATTGATTGCAATAGACCTGGGACTAGAAGCTATTTTCTCTGAAAAGGATTATGGTGACCTATGGATCTTACTGATAGCCGTAGTTCTCTTCACCATCTTAGTAATTGGATTCTTGTGGGCGACAAGGTCAGCACCTCTATTCTACTTAAATTAAAGCTCATTTCACTTAATCATGACGTTCATTTGCAATGAATACCTTCACACGTGAATCTCCACGGGAATGAAATGGCTGATAATCTTGCTAAGGAGGATTGCAGGATTTCTTCAACCCCCTCCTCCACAATTACTTTTCAGGAGTTATACTCCCGGGAAAATTCAAAAATCTCGGAGGAGTGGAAAATTCCCCCACCCATAATTGGTACAAGGGCTCAAAACCGGGTTTGTCCCTTGACCTCTCGTATGACAGACGTACCCGAACTGTACTGTCAAGACTCGCTAGCGGTCACATCAAGTGCCTCACTTTCATCGAGGGCAGGAAAACATTCGCCACCTGCACCAAGTGCCAAATTCATCAGGCTTCTCCTGAGCACCTTTTGGAATGCATGGGACTCTGTAAGGAGGATCTTTTTATCAATCCTCTTCTGGTCTTTGACTTTCTAACTGTCAACGAACTCGTGGATCTTGTCTGACTCCGTCAGACAATGAGGATAAGCGACAACAACAACAACAACAACAACGTTCATATTCTGTATAATCTTTAAAGTATATCTATGTTTAAAATGACGCTTATAAATATTGAAGAAGCAATTTTTAAAAATACAGTTTTCCATAAAATAATGTAAGCAGACAAATTTCGTAATTTTTTCTTATTAGTTCATTGAGTTGAGTCCGCATGCTTAAATATAGTTCATTTTTAAATATTATTTTTTATCCTCGCGTATTTCAATAATTACACTACTATATCGTTTCGGCAAAAATTATTGCAACTGATCCACGTTAAAGAAATATATAGATAGATTTGATCATGTATGTTTACATTTTACATTACACTGTAGAAATGTAAAAGCAGGGAGAAGTATTAAAAGAGAAATAGTTACTAAGATGAATCTTAAAATTGCTAAATGTTTTAAATTTTGAAGTTTGTTTATTTTATTTTTATTTATTTATTTGTTTACAGAATAAACTTTTAATTATTTCTTTATTTATTTTTTAAAATGTTTCACCACATTTTATACTGTTATGTTTCACTGCATGTGTATGTAAAATTTATAAACTCAAAATCAATAATTTAAATAAATTTCGCATACGCATGATTTGAAATATGAAAATATTAAGTAAATTTCACGTAATCTATTTAAATAAAAAGACAAAATAATAATAATAATTTTTATTTTTTATATTTTTAAACGTATTTAAAATACACCGCTGTTCAAAATTAAAGGAACAAACCTGCTTTCCCATTTTCTTCTTTTATGCATAACTTTTAAACAAATAAACTCATGCACATCAAATTTGGATGTCATGTTTGTTATCATACCATTAATCGAATTTTACATAACTTTAAAATAAGTAATAATTTTAAACTAATAATTATTAATTTTTCTCAAAAGTAAGCTTTGGAAAAAATTAAAAATTTCAACAATTTTAGCGAAGAAAACTTAATGAAAAATTGTGTTGATGATGCACTACAGACGAACATGCCCTCAAATGTTAAACAAAATCCTGTTTTACTTTCTGTGTTCACTTTTCTTTTACTTTAATAACGGAATTTTTGAAAAAAAAATAATAATAATAATTACTAATTTGTATAAACTGTGATCATCACCAGAATAATAAAAACGTCGATAAACAATTTAATAATGAACGCCTTATCCGATTTTCATATTTCTATGTAAAATTTTTAAAAAATTATTCACACGCGAAAAAATGAAGAAAAAAGAAGAAACAAAAAAGTGACTACATGGAAAAATATACGGTTTTAATCTAACGCATGGATGCGCGTACATCTTTAACCTATCTGTAATGCATCTTCATGACCATTTTTCATTAAATTTTCTTTTCTAAAATTGCTGAAATTTTTCATTTTTTCAATGTTTACTTTTGAGAAAAATTTACTGATATTTAGTTTAACAATTATTACTTATGCTAAAGTTATATAAAATTCGATTTAGGATATTTTAAAAAACATACTATCCAAATTTTATACTTCTGTGTTTATTTGTTTAAGAATTATGTGAAAAAAAAAAAAAAAAAAAAAAAAAAAAAAAAGAAAAAAGAAAACGAGAAAACAGTTTATTGTTTAAATTTTGTACACTTGTGTACTTCTTTTAACTAATTTTTATTTTTGGTTTTCCATTGATTGTGCATTATTATAGTTTAAAAATAGAATATATAACATATCAGGGCATTAATTTGAGATTTCATTGATAATTTAAAATTTAATAAAATATTTTTTGTGTTTGAATGCTAAAAGTTTGCAGTAAGTTTCCAAATTTACACATAAATATTTTTAAAATTTTTTGCTTAAGGGGGCCCTCTTCAGTCACCGCCGCTGGCAGCCGAAGCTAATGTTATTTAATGTGAAATTTTTCTTTACAAGTAACTTATTAAGTAATACATATTTTTAAATTCTGTTTTCATATTATGAAAATTCCCAGCTGTTAAATTGACGGAGCTTTTTTAAAAAATTATTTTTTTTTTAGTTTGTTATATTTTACTTCGAAGCTGCAAAATACGAATTTTCAATATGTGGATTTTTTTCATTTTGCAATTTCAAAATGAAATGTTAAAAATTAAAAAAATACTTTTTCAAAAAAGGCCCGTCAATTTAACAGTTGGGAATTTTCTGAATATGAAAACAGAATTATGTATTAGTTAATAAGTTATTTGTAAAGAAAATTTCCCAATAGAATAACATTGGCTCGGGCTACCGGCGACGGTAAGTGAAGAGGGCCGTTAACTTATTAAAATTAATATCCAAATATTCTATTATTAAATTATAATGATGCAAAATCTAGGGGGGAATAATAATTAGTTAGCAGGGGGCATATTATCTTAAAAATTTTCAAAATATTCCAGAACTTGAATTTATTTATTTATTTGTTTTTGAATTCAAATATTTATCTAGAATATTCAAAATACTTGATCTTTTGTTATACCATATTTCAATGCATGTATGTAAAATTTTATAATACTAAGACCATTATTTATGAAAAAAAAAAAATAATAATAAAAAATTAATATAAAAACTACACAAAAATAAAAAATAAAAGAAAATGTAAAGAAGGAAAAGAAGGAAGAAAAGAAAAAAAATAAGTAAATAAAATAACAAGTGCAAAACTTTGAACAGACACTATAAAATTTAAGAACTCGATGCAATTGTTCCGGGTCGAGAAAAGACACAACCCTTCATCAACCGAACAAAGTAGGCACGAGTGGTGCAAAAAATCTGCAACGTAGCTCGTGTATTTGCAGCACTCGTGCCTGTTATGTTCGTCTGACGAAGGGTCGTGTCTTCTTTCGATCCGAAACAATTGTTGCGAGTTCTTCCATTTTATTATACATGAAATATATTTTTAGCACGTTCAAAGAACGGTCAAAAATTGTTTACATAACGTTAACGTGTGTATAGAACGTTTTCAGAACGTTTCTACACTATTTTAGAACGTTTACAGTACGTTTTCTAGAACGTTCTGAAAATGTGTATAACGTTTTGAAAACGTTCTTAAAACGTTTAGAACGTTCTGAGACCGTATACATAGAACGTTCTCTAAACGCTTCTATAACACCGATGGTGATAGCTACACGTTCATTGAACGTTCCCTGAACCGTACTATTGTACGTCTTCAAGATGGACAGATAGACGACTATAACACGTTCAAAGGGAACGTTCTTAGAACGTGTTTGCAGAACAATTTTTGAACGTCCAGAGAACGTTTCGGTGCTGCTTGTGTTACGGCATCGTTGATACGAACTTATAAGTCCGTGTTTAATTGAACGTATAAAACGGGAAAATGTTGTAAAAGGTCTTCCTTGCCTGAACTTTAGTAACTATTCATGTCAAACCTGTATTATGAATAAGTTTAGAATAGTTACATTTAAGAGGGAACATGAAATTAAGCCTAAAGCCCCGGGAGAAATGATACACACTGATGTTTGGGGTCCGACCACAACAATTGGTCGTGATAGGGAGAAGTACTTTTTGTCAGTGATAGACAATTTTAGCCGTTATGTGACCATGTATATCCCTTGGTTTCGAAGCATGAAGTTAGTGATATGTTGCGTCATCATATATTGCGGATGGAAAACTCTCTTGATACCTGTCTAAAACGTGTAATATCAGACAATGGAAGTGAATACTTGAGTAATGTCCTATCGGATTTCTTTAAAGAAAAAGTTATTAAGCATGAAAGGTCAAATTACACGCCGGAAGAAAACGGTTTGGCGGAACGGTTTAATGAAACCGTGCTGAACAATGTTAGGTCTATACTGGACGATAGCAACCTTCCGGACACATTTTGGCCTGAAGCTTTGAGGTACTATTCGTATACTTGGAATGGTTCTTGTCCGAAAAGGACTGAATGCACGCTTTTTAAAGGATATTATGGTAGAGTTCCATCAAATAAGCATTTAAGGCCTTTTGGTTGCACGGTTTATGTGGGCGAATCTCGCCAGCTGAGACGGTCTAAATTTGAGAGACGGGCCAAAAAGGGTGTCATGGTAGGATACGCGTCAAAAACACACGGGTACATGATATTCATTCCAGAAGACAATAAGATTATCGAGTCTATAAACTCCAGGTTTAATGAGCAGGAACAGGGTAGTTGTAGCGCTGATAGTGGAAGCATCCTGGACTCTGATGTTTGTGATAGGAATAATCCGGTAGAACCTTCTAATCAGTATTTTGTCCCAATAAATCTTCCACCCTCATCTGATGACGAATATGAGGATGCCCAAACAGATGTGGAAGAAGCCGTTAAGGAAGAGCCCCGTACAGTAGAGTGGTATAGAAAGTTAAAACATCGTAAAGAATAGCCCCGTGTCGATGTGTACTAATATGAAGTAGGAAAGAAGGAAAAATTCAATTCAGTTGTAAAGGTCGAAAGGTATTGTCAACGTCACAATATTAAGTTTGACAAGTTATATTTTAACTTCTCTCCAAAAGAAACTTTCGGAGGTACAGTGCTCGGTCCTCCCATTCCACCTAGTACTAGTGTAGCACAAGCATGACTAGGCAAGACTACTACTGTAGTTCTCAGAACATTAAAGCAAGGTATTTATTCTTTGTGTGTGACCTTGTTAATAAGGATATATTTCAAATTAAGTATGTACCCAGCAAGTGAAATTTTGTGGTTGCTTTCACCAAACCCCAGACTTAAGTTTACCTTGCTAAGTTTATAAAAGCTTTATTCTTATGAAATTTGTGTAATTTGTATATATTTATATGTATGTATTTATGATACTGTTTAACTAGAAAATTGTATTTATTCATTTATTTATTTAACTATTTTTAAACTGTGATTGTTTTTTTGTTTTTTTAGTCTATTTATAGAAAGAAGGTACAATTGAAAAGACTTATATAGACTGTTGTCAAATGGACAATTTTTTTTTTTTTTTTTTTTTTTTTTTAAGAATTTCAAGTATATTTTTCTCTTCCGGAAGTAAGGGATCGTTGTCAAGTATACGGGACAATGAGACATTGACAATAAGACTTCCACCGGAAAAATCATGCCTATCTAGCCTCCTCAACCTGTCTCCATACTACAGAATCCGTAACGGTCGCCAGCAACTTAAGTTTCTCCAGGATTCTCTTCCTTCAACGCAAACCGCAACTTCAGTGATTCATGAATAAGTTTATTCAGCAGAATCTCCCAGAAGGCGTTTGTATTATTCAAATGCAAGTATCAGGAAAGCGTATAAATAGTCCGGTCAGTGAAGGACGGGGCCGCGGTAGCCCAGTCGGTAGAGCGCCGGCCTCGTAATCGGAAGATTACGGGTTCGGTACTCGAGCCGACCAAAGACCGTCGTGTACACTAATGGTGGCTGGTGCACGTAAAATCTGTCGTGGCCGCAAAGTCCTCCATGTTCCCATCAAAAATTATACCTCTGGGG
Organism: Salticus scenicus; assembly: GCA_963930645.1. Classification (NCBI taxonomy): domain Eukaryota; kingdom Metazoa; phylum Arthropoda; class Arachnida; order Araneae; family Salticidae; genus Salticus; species Salticus scenicus. Next base: position 338,893,674 of record OZ005654.1, on the reverse strand, counting down.
GTCACCGAAGCGGGAGAGCCATCCCTTCCGTGGAGGATCAAAATTGTGATGGCATGTCTCCGGATCACCTCTAGGGGGGTGTCCCAGACCGTCGCCAATTGCCCATCTGCGCAGCATTAGTGCGACGTAAAAACCCAACCAACCAACCAACCAGTGAAGGACGAATCGCTTCGCTTCTTCCTTCGTTCCTCTACTTAGCAGATGTGCTTCCTTTGCAGTTTTCCTAGGGGAAAACAGATTGCACTAGCTTTAGTGCGGAAGCTATTTGTGTTTTTCTGAAAATGCCATAATGGATAAGCATATGAAACTTTACTGTTTATTATCGAATCATTTTTCATAATTTATTTAAACAAATTTTCTTTTAATTTTAATAAACTAAATTTTTTTAAAATTTTGATTCTGTTTTATTTTCCGTATACCATGTGTGCGTGAATTATCTTATTAGAGGATCGACTTGAATTTTTTCTAAAGATTTAAAGTTAATAACTAAGGCTTTGTTCAAATGTCTTAAATTGTGATTTCAGATATTTTTTTCTTTTCAAAGCTTTTCCAGATTTAAATTAAATATAGCTAAAATCAGTAACCTCGCTCCATTGTTAATGGATCTCTACAAACTGATTTATCTTATTGGATTATTAAGTTAAAATTAACCCATAATCCCACACAGGCAGAGCCCGATTAACCTTACAACTGAGTGGAAGCACAAATCCATTTAGGGGCCCCCGCTGGCTGCTTGGTCTAAAGACTCATACAAACATCTCAAAAAATTTATAAATTTTTCGGTAAATTTTGCAGTTACCTGGAATTGAGGACAATTAAATTCGCTTAAAATGTAGACAAGTAAATTCACTTAATTTTTGTACCAAAATATAAACTGGTGAAAGACTATATTCACCACAATATATGAAATTATTCCATTATAAATGAATGTGTAAAAGCTTCATTAGCATATTTCCTACATAATATAGAAATGGTAGTTGTGCAGTCAGGTGTACTGTGACTTTTTATAATCAGACAGTGCTTTTAGACAACAAGCTTACGATTCGGGACCCATTTTTTGATTAATTTGGGGCCTTTTCAAAATTTTCTAGTGGAAGCACATGCTTCTCGTGCCTATTGGGTAATCAGGGCCTGCACACAGGGTCGGTCGGTAGCGCCGGTTGCACCGATACCTCGTGGAAACAGGGTCCCAGAAGTCAGTAGTTTTACTTAGCAAGAGTTACATGACGAAAAGAGCTCTGATTTGTTCGGGATTTTAGTTTTTGTTTGTCAGATCTCAATTATAATTGGTTAATTATCCGCTGATTGTTACTTTATCTTAGGTTCTGATTTTTCTCTTAAAGTTGCGCAATATTTCAACTTTCGGGTTATGAAGTCTTCTGCTCTGAAACAAAGCTTAAAGATTTCTAAATTTTTAAAATGGGTTTTAAATTAATTAAATTTACCTATTTTTATCCCTTCATACATTTATGGGAGGCAATGTTACTCGCGTCCACGATATCCTTAATTCACACGTGCCTCCTGGGTAGCGCTAAATGAGTAACAGTTTTTAGCTATTATGTAAATTTTTAATATATATATATATATATTTAATAGAAAAAAATAGCAATTCGTTTGCAGTAGTTATTATCAATTGAATAATACGGAAATTGCTTTATATAAATAGCGATATTGAAAAAAGTAATTATGCGACTCCTGAGTATAGCAAATATTTTTTTTACCCCTAACACAATAAAAGTAAAAACAGAAACTTTCGTTCCACTCAACTTTATACACTCATTTTAAAGTCCATAAAATTGTTAAGCAGTAACTCGGACGAAAAGTATAAAGTTTCTTTCCCTTTTCAGGTTTAAAAAAAAATGAATAAATAAATAAAGTGTATCCGAGAGGACAAGAGTGATGATTTTCCATTTTACGGTTCGTAAAACATAAAGTAGGAAGCAAGTGATATTGGAATAAATTTTTACGACCATAAAATGATATGTCATCTTTATTTTATAGATCTGTCGGTAACACATGTCATACGTTGATTTTTTTTTTTTAACTTGAGTGAACTGGATGCTCTTAAACTTACTTTTAGAAACAAATAAAATACAACGATCCGGTATTTAAAATATTCATTTACTTCAATATAAGTTTGTGTGTTTGTTGACCTTAAATTTCATTCCACATTTCTCCAAAAGAAATGTTTTAGGTATTCAGAATATATAGTTTTTATTATTTTTTTTTTCAAAATATAAATACAACAGTATTTATTTCCTTAAGAATGAGTTTAAGAGATTGTTGACCTTAAACAGCATTTAACATTTCTCCAGGAGGAAGCTTTTAGACCGTTCAAAAATATGCTTGTCGACGAATTTATTTTAATGTGTAAGAATACTGTTGTTTATAAAGAATTTAATAAACAAATATTTTAAATATTTAGAGACTATTAAATTTTTAATTGACAAAAATATGATGATTCACATTACCTATAAAAATAAAGAGAAGTGTCTGTATGTGTGACTGTCTGAGTGTGTGTCTGCACTCTGGCTCTCAGTCTATTGATCGCAGAGCTACAACGCTTGGCAGAGAGGTAGCTAAGACTAAAGCTGTGTACATTTCTATTATTTTATTTTATTTTATTTTTTATTTATTTTATTTTTTATTTAACTATTTAATTATGTTTTTCTAATCTATTGATATTCTGCTTAATTTTCCAAAATTTATTCTTTTATTTTGATTGTTTGCGACGCATAGGAATGGCTCTTATACTATTTATTTATATATTTTAATTAACTACTTTGAAAGATTTTTTATTTTTTTATTTATCGTATTTATCAATAATATTGATAATATAGTAGAAAGGATTAAAATTTATTTGTATTTATTTAATAATTTTGAAAGGAATATCATATTTTTTACTTTATTTGTTGTATTGGTACAAACCAAATGATAATGTAGTAAAAAGAGCAAGAGCTTTAAAATATATGGTACTAATACTAAATTATTTAATTTGATAAATACAGCCATCTTTAAAATCGTACTTCTTGAAAAATAGCAGCTTTTGTCATTCAACAAATACCCAAAGTTAAATGTCTCGATGGAACTTTTTATTTATATAGCGATATTTTAAAAAATCTCCTGTGAAACAACCACACGACTTCCATTTCTCACTATTATACATATTATATGCACTTTTTGGAGATAATGTGATCAGAAGACATAAAATTGACCTAATAAAGATAACACCTAAATATTTTCCGGTAGAGGAAAGCTGATAGGCATGTGAAGACATATAAAAGAGAATTTACATAACGAATTGAAAAATAAGAAAAACAATCGATTGAGCAATTTTTTGAAACTTTAATTTTCGAGATCTAAAACTGTCCTGCTTAATTAGGATGATTGTTAATTTTCCTATAATAACCAAATAATACATCAGAAAGGATACCTAAAATAGGTTTGTGTAGCAATTTTCAAGAAAATCGCTAGAGCCGTTTTTGAGATAACGACTTTTACCAAAACTTGACATACTCAATTGTTGACCGGAAAAGAATAATTATATACAAAAACCCAGGTAGTACAGTGTGGTATTTTAAACATTTAACAAACGGCAATGCATTCCGTTGAATGATAGTTTTTCTGTAACGTTAATAATCTGAAAATATATCGCGTTGATTTGCTCATCTTTCAACGGTTGTTTTAATATATTTTACAACCTAAAAAAAAAAAAAAAAAGTTGTAACAGGGTTGTATGAAATCGCAGTACTGTCGTGTTTTTTTATATCAGTTTTCAACGGTTTTTCTTATGTCTTATAAACGTTGAAATCCAAGAAAAATAGCTAGCTCCATATATCCATTGAATTTTCGTTTCTAAAATATTGCTAATAATAATAAAAAAAAAAAAAAAAAAAAAAAAAAAAAAAAAAAAAAATTCCCTTGTTTAAAAAAAAAAAAAAAAAAAAAAAAAAAATTCTTTTTTACTTAATTTTGAAACTTTTTTTATTATTAATTTTATTACTTTTTTAATACTCAATATACGAAAATATTAGATTCGTAAAAATTTTCAACTTCCGTTTATCGAGGAAAGCTAAATTTCATAGCGCATACAACTGCACTAAATTTGATATGTGAGACAACCGATATAAAAACGAATGCTGAATTAGTTAAGAGTGTGTATCAACCAACAGGCGATGTTCTCATTACTCACTTTCAGAGATTTTTACATGACTACATCTCAACATCTGTTAATTAAAATTGCTGCAAATTCTGTATATAAAACCTTTATTCTGAGAAGCTATATAAAACTTTAGTGCATGTTAAGTAACTGCAAGTGCACTTTTAGATAGAACATACTAATTTTCTTAATCAATTGTTTATGGAGTTTGGTGTCATTTTCATCAACAGATGCTGAGATGTATCTATATGGAAAACAGTTTATAGATAACATTCATAGATTTCAATAAAAAAAAAAACACTATACTAATTATATATATTGTTTTGAAATTGTATTAAAATTATTTTATTTATGTAAATTTTAGTTAGTTTTAATTCACACAATTTAATAATAATAAAGCAAATAAATCGAATATTTAAAATTTCCATAAACCAACATTTAGATCCCTGTGATTGTCTATTTATTAGCTAAGAGTATTTATTTGAAATTAAAGGATAATCAATATGATAATAATTTGTGATTATAATAATAAAATAAACAAATCTAAGCGGAAATTGGGAATGTTAATTAATGTAAACAAAAACTAAAATTTGCAGTTAAAAGACAATCAAAAATGTAATAATTTATTAATAATAATAGAATAAATAAAACCAAAGCAGAAAATGGGAATGTTAATTAATGTAAACAAAAATTACAGTTTGTAATTAAACGAAAATCAAAAAGGTAATAATTTTATTAATAATAAAATAAAATTAATTAATTAAAGCGGAAATTGGGAATGTTAATTAATGTAAACAAAAATTAAAATCTGCAATTAAAAGAAAATCAAAAATTTAATAATTTTATTAATAATAATAAAATAAAATAAATCTAAGCCGAAATTGTGAATGTCAGTTTTGCTCCCTTCACAAAATTTAAATTCGTAGAAAACAAAATTTTCAAAAGTGTAACTTTTGTATACATAAGACCTGTTTTTAATAATATAAAGTTACTGCATATAAAACAATAGTAGTTCAATATAAAATAATAGTCGTTCAATAAAACAATAGTAGCGTTACATTATACATAGATATATTTTTTCAGTAAATATGAAAAAAGTAAAATTTTACAAAAGTATAGTTTTAAAAAAGAGTATTAAATATTTAAACTTAGACCGGCCCTTGAAAATTTAAGAATAGAATTCAAACATAAAATTAAAGAAGGAAAAAAGAAACACTCACTTCATTACTTGGAAAATCTTGTTTAAATAAATATACAGCGCTTCATCAACTAGACGAGAACTCAGAAGTAATTTTTAATATTGTGCTAGCAGGCAAACAAACCCAAAACCAAAGAATAATTAAAATTTGAGCTTTTAAGGGTTGTACCAGCTTGCAAGTTTTTTGGCAGTTACGTAAAATATCCTTTTCCTTTCACTACTACTTCAATGAAACTAGAAGTAGTTTTAATTTGCGTTTAATTGATTATTGTTTCACAGAAAACTTCCATACCACTTGAACAAGAAAGCGATAACTTCATCTTCATTCACATCCACTTTCAAAATGGCACGCGTCGTATCGTAAGACGTTTTTAAGGTTGCCACAATACACTTGGCGATTTCGCATGTGGAACGGGAGAAAGCGTTCAATATGAATTCCTTCGTTAGTTACGGTTTCCGAAAGCCAAAGAACATCTACTACAATATATACTTTGCCGAAAGCTTCCCTTCTTATCTGTTAGAAGTTCTTTGGCAGCACACCATGTTCTAAAACTCTAAAGAAGATTATAATACGCACACACCGCCAATTCACACTCATATCGATATCAAGTTGAAGAGATTCAACGTCATTTGATTCCAACGTCATTCGTCGAAAATGACGAAAAACAAAAATGCGTTTTTGGAAATATTCTTAAGAAGATATGGTTGTTTTCAATATATTTGTACCATTTTTATTAAAGCACCATTCTAAGTGAAAGGTATAGTCATATGAAGCTAGAGGTAAAATTTTCGCATCCAGGGCAAAATCTTTGCTGTAGCCAATAGCTCAGTTTACCATAATTGCAAAAATCTACCACCCCAATAATAAAATCTAAACACTTTCACCCAAATAAATCCATATATTTTTGAAATTTCTAAGTAATATTATGCCCTTTTATTAATTTTGTAACATGCATCCCTTAATAAACATAACCTATTCTAATTTTTCATATTAATTTCATCTTTGTATTTTTTTTTAAACTGGAGCAAAACCCCTACTCTATATATAGTTACTCTATGTGGTTTTAAAATAAATCATTCATTTGCAATCTCCATCAATAAAGTATGTCATAAATGAAACAAATAAATACTTGTAGTTCAATTAGTAGAAAATTTAAATTTTTCTTTCTTTTTTAAGCAAATCTCCGTTAAAGGAAAATATAAACACAACATTAATTTTTTAAAAGCTGAAGCACACTCAAAATATATTTAAAGTAAATGCATGTATCAGTAGCAAATTTCAATTTTTTTCTTTCTTTTTTAAATATTTATAGCTGTACATTTGAGCAACAACATTTTAAATTGCTCTCAATTTTATCTGTATTCCCTTTATTTTATTTTTTGGAATACCATAAATTGAAATTTGCCCCATCAAAATAAATTAACACATAACGCATGTAAATAAAATAAACAATAATGATATTCTTCTAGATTATTTAATAACAGTACAGCAGCATGAATACGTTTAATAAAAATAAAAATAAAATATTCGCGATTTTTTTTTTTTTTTTTTAATCGCGATCTCTAAAAAAAATTAATCAATTTTGAAAAAGAAATTCATGAGCAAAACCTACAGGTTCTCAACCAAAATGGAGGATTGTTTTTTTTTTTTTTTTTTTTTTTTTTGTCATGGCACCATAAATGGTACATAGAAAACCTTAATAGATTACTTTTTAATCTGGATTGTAAATGATAAATTTGGTAAAGTAAATAAAATAATAAATGATATAGTTTAGTGATGGCCGGAAATCAGAGTATAGTGGTAAAAGGATAACATTGCGTTGGAATTAATAACCGTGCTCATGAAAAACTAGTAACTATTGACACTTTGAATTTTTAAAAATTTTTAAATAAAATGCAAATTAAAATAAAATCTAAAAAGATATATAAATAGGAAAAAATGAAAATACTTTTAATTTTAACTTACCCCATTTTGATGAAATAAATAAGCTGAAAAGTAAGTAATTAAATATTCATATGAACACACAAATAATAAGAAATAAAACGAACTTTTCTTGTATAACACCTTCCTTTTATTTAAGTATTAAAACATGAGAACTCTGCAGCATATGAAATTAAATAACCATGAGTAGCAGCGCCGTACTGCTTAATCTTACATCAACATTTTTACAGATCTTTGATCATATTTTATTCATTCAAATGGGAATTCTATCGCCTTTGAAATTAATCATATTTTGATCAACGAATTTATATTTAATGAGCACATCTACGTTCATAAGTTAGGAAACGTCCAATTCCTTTTAGTAATTATCAAAATTTTGATATGATCGATTCTCTGTGATTACGTTTGCAGCACCAAACTTCTTCTCAGTCACGTTCACAATACCGTATGAGGAATTTTCAAATTTGAGAAGGGAAAGATCGACGAGGCTTCTCGACTCACTAGTGATATTGCTAGGCCGCTATGGCAAGCCACCGCAATAAGTGCATACATCGTTGCTTAACGATAGGCAGGAAGAGCATTTTAATTGAGGACTATTTAAATATTTCCTTCATTGCCACATTGCATGACTTTGCTCACGAAATTATCGTCATTATTTGGTAACATTAATACTTTCTTGTTCTGGAGATCGTTACTTGCAGACGCTGTCCTTTTAGACCTTGAATTAGGCCTAGTCACTAATAGGTAGCTTCGGTAACAGAAAGCGATAACCAACAAATCCATAGGAGTCAAAACTCTATTTATCCACAAGATCTGTATATATTAATTTCAGATTAGATATTAGGTGATTTTCTCTTAAAGCATATTCTTTTCAAAATCAGTTAGAACATGAAGAATTCAGTACAGCCACAACGGCCGAGAGCCGTCGGCCCTGCCGAGGGAAAAATCCCCGTTCAACTTATTACGCTGCTACCATCCACGAGAGTCACGCGCACATCCAAATTTTCCCGCTACCGAAAAACTAATTACTGGCGTATTCTAGCGCGCGGTAAATAGTTCTTAAAAAAAATATTTTACTTCGATCGCCTGCTCAAATAAAGTTAATGAAATAGGATAAAATAAAATTAATTTTGATGGAGGAATATTTTATTTTAGACTATTTTTTGGATCGAATCTCTATTATTAAAATTAGTCAAACTTCTAGAGGGACGCTATTTTGATTCTGCGTAGTGATACCGATTAACTGCGGACCTGATGGAATGTTCTAGAAAGAAAATTTGAAAAACGTAATAAAAGTGACATCATGAACTTTAATTTATGAAATATGAACGCCAGGAAAATTATTAAAAATAGTTTTAAATTATTTCAGGACGATTAAAAGTAATTTTGAAATGATTTGAGTATTTTATAATTTTGAATTTTCTGATTGGTGAAAACGTTTGTTTACATTTTTCGAAAATATCGATCGTAGTTTGTTTACAAACAAACCCTTCACATGAAATTTCTAAACTTTTGTATTTCTTTGAAAATTGAGAACTTTTAAAAGATTAATTGAGGAAAATAAATTAAATAAATAAGAACGAAAGTATTTTTTGGAGGATTTGATGAAAAATAATTAAATTCAATAGTGTTAAAGTTTTCAATTTTAACATAGCTGAAATTATCAACATTAAAAACCATAATGCATAGTAATAAAATCAAATAAACTGATATGCACACTCTGGAATTTCAACACGAAAACAATGCTTTTTAAGCAGCGTTTATCACTAGCATATGTTTACTACTACAAAAATTCCAACTTTAAATTTTATTTTTAAATTCAAATGAATTAAACTTTTCATTCAAATTATGCCTAAACTCACCACTTTTAAAAGTAATCCGAGATTCAGTTGCATGATAGAAACAAATCAAATATTCCAGAGTGAGCACAATATATGTCCCCCAACTATCAAAACAAACTAATTAAAACTGGAACTATTGTTATTTATTAAGTAAGGTTGAACTTTAAATAATGACTCATTGATCTGATGGTATATCAAAATTTCTAATAACCCTAATCCGAATGGAGATAATACATCTTCCATTAGAAGAATATTTTTCCCTTTTTTATTTAACGATAAAAGTTAATTAGCATTCTTTAAAATATAGATCTTCTTTTCTCTAAACAGAAAGATGAGGATTACACTTCACACATTAGTTAACTTTAAAACAAAATTTATTTAAAGTTGAAATGCTAATTATTAAAACTGAACAACATTACAATTAAAATTACAATTAGCTGAAATTAATTATTAACATCGTTCACAACTTCTGTAATTTCCCTAGATTTATATATTTCTGCAAATTCCAATACAAACAAGGTTGTTTAACTTATGAAAAAAAATTACTTTATCAAAATACTGTTTCTTGCATCGAGTAAAAAACAATTAAAACAATTCTACCTTTTTAGAAGCATTGAAAAGAAAATTAGATCGTGTACAAAATTCACAGGTTTGCTAGCAATAACATAGCACAGGAAAATGAAAGAACACCAGGAGTTGTTGATAACCACGGAAGGCATTATTGCATAAGCTCTGATAGTCCGTGGCAAATAGAAGTCAATTAGCTGAAATTTCCAGTTTAAAAAGGGAATCGAAGATCAGCAGAAGTACACTTCAACGGCAGACATTTCGCCCAAAACAGATGACAGTTGGTTACTAGAAACAACCTAAACAAAAAGCTCCGATCGAGTATTATAGACTCATTATAGGAATTATTCCAGTGTGTTTGCGATAATTGAGTAAACCATACAAGAAATATGATTGGCATGATCTGTTACATGACGCGTCACAATAACCCTAAATAAATCCTCCTTCCAGGTACTAATGTAGATCCTTCTTATAATAATAATAAAAAGAAAATGGTCTTATTTTAATATTAACATTCAACACTCTGATTGCAATTTATAAATATCTATCTGAAGTCACTCTTTCTCTTATTTGGAATATTATCATATTATAATGATGACACCCGTGGCCAATGAGTTAAGATCGAATTATAAGTTATACTTTCTTCAATAATATTCATAGAGAAAATAAAATAAATTAATTAATAAAGTAACAAGAATTAATGAAGTTAATACACACCTCATCTACTTTAATTCTATTTATTGACTGTGTTAGGTTGTCAATCAAAAATACAAAAAAAAAAAAAAAAAATCCACTCATCTAAAAAAAAAAAAAGAATAACTATTCATTTTTTTTTTTCATTTAAATTGCTAAAAGTTCTTTTTTTTATTAACTAATTTTTGTTTCATTTTTGTAATAAAAAAAGTGGGGAGGTGGGGGGAATGGCCACTTATAAGAATACAATGTGATATTCTCCCCTGGAATTATAAAAGCAGTGAATTTAAATTGAAATTTCTTGCTGGTTCAGCAGGCAGCTTTGGGAGGCTTTTTGGGACAGTATCCAGGAATCGTGCTCCGGGCAGTTGGGAACTCTATCTCCGTACCCTTCGAATCTTCTATCTCCCTTTTGTACTGTTTGTCCGTGGAAATATGTTGCGGTCCAAATAAGGATCTCGCATCCTTTCTCCCTTCATCTCCCATTTCTCCTTTTTTTTTCAGGGGCGATTATTATTATTTTTTTCATTTGTGAATGCCTATTAGGCTGCTTATTTATGCCCGAATTTTGATAGGGCAGCTAAGACTGAAGGCTTGTAAAAATGTAAAAATTTGTATGTGACCCCTGACTCCTGTCTTTTTTTGGAATCTGTTGGGGGGTGAATTTTTTTTTTTTTTTTTTTTTTTTTTTTGGCTGGGAGAAGTGGTCATTCGGTTTCTTTACTTAAGAGCCATTTTTTCTTTTATATTTTAAAGTATTGTATGGGTTTGTTACAGGGGCTTAAATGATTATTTACCATTTTCTATTGAGAGGATATTATTGGAAAACAAAATAAAGTTGATTAAAAACATTTATAAAGATAAAATAATACTCACTGTAAACATTTAAAATAATATTAACTGGAAACATTTAAAATAATATTGTAGGGACTATGGAAACATTTAAAATAATATTGTAGGGGCTTCTCGTCCTTACACTTATCCAAGTCGGGGCATCACATATAATCAGCGTCAGTTATAAAATTTTATGATGAAAAAAAATCTCCTTGTACGGACTTAAGCAGCGGACCTTCATTTCTAAGTATCAAGGACAGGCCTTTCAACCATACCGCCGACGTTATTTCGAAGACTCATAACTAATCCCCGGAGACATCACTCTTGGGTGCACAACCATTGGATCTTTCAAAAACTGCTTTCTCCTCGAAAAGACTGGAATGATAAAGATGATGTTTCGGGAGAGGTATCGGGCATAAAAATACCCACAAAACGACTGGAGTTCCTGCCAGACACCACACTCACATAAACAACAAATACGACGTTTTCTTTTTAACTCAAAACAACGCCCTGTCCCAGATAGCCAATCCTTATGCTGCCACAACTTACATATAAAAATTGCTATTCATTGATTCGATACAACCGTGTATTCGAATATTAACAAGACTCCGCTCCAGCTTAACAATTATCTAAAAACTCATTAAAGTTCCCAAGTAAATTTTCTCACGACGAGAATCTTCTAAAAACCATTAACAAGTACGTACACCTCTATAATCATCATTAGGGAAACACACCTGGAAAAACAAACCATTAACCATTTATTCGCAGTTAAAAATTGAAAAAAAAATCAAAGTTGGTGCGTGTTTTTTACTTCGTTCTCTGAAAGTACTCACAATTCCCTGTCGAATAATACCTATTGCATTTTTATGCACCGATTATCAACGAAGTTACGTCGAGTTGAGTTTTCTCGCTGAGAGTCCTTTGGGAAAAAATAAGAGTTCTGAAAGTCTATTAAATTTGTACATATTGCGCAGAGAATAAGTTCGGATCACAAATTACGCAACAGTATATGAAACAAATTAAAATAATCCTTAATGTCATTTTGTATTTATTATTTGTGAGAGTATTAAGAAACTATATTCCTTTAAAATGAATATTTTAAATTTCTATGGAAGGAAGAAAATATATTGATATTTTTAACTTTGTTATAAAATTATAATTTAATTTTTAAAAAAAATCCATTTTTGCATGTTATTGTTTCAAAAAAGTATGCTATATGTATTTTTATTTAAATTTTGAAATACACAATAAATTTTTTATATGTTATAGCACACCCTATGGCAAATTAAAATAATTTTTATAAAGTATATCAATTATACTTATTAAAACAAATTAATTTTCTGGTGAATTAAGTAAAAATATTATTTTTAACAATGAATATGTCCTTCATTTAAATGTATCTAAACATTGATGTATCTGTACAGATAAGTATAAAGGATTTAAGTCCAAAAATGTCGATTTTGAGTTAAGTACATAGTCAGACTCAGAAAAAAAAATTCTCTATCGACTGGTAAAATGGATTTAAATCTATGTCATTTAGTCTTTTAGAAAATCCATAGGTAAAAAAAGATTCAAGTCAGAAATTTAGCATTAATCTTTATATAAAATATTTAATTCATTTTTTTTTTCGTTTATTAAATGAAGGTTGACAATCACTGAATGGTATAAAGGACATAAATCAACAAAATCCCTTTTTCCTAATCGATTCTTTTGATTAGTTTTTAGCTAGCTTAACTTTATTTCTCGTCTCCTGAAAAATCAAGAATATGGACTTAAATCCTTTATACTTATCAGTACAGATATATTATATGAGATTTATGGTGTGATTAAAGTTTACAAATTAAAATACTAATACAACTTCCATGAGCATGAGATCTTTTTCTGCCCTTACACACAAAATAGTAGATATTATATACCTTTAAAAGTATCTTTTAGAAAAAAAAAAAAAGAAATTCATTCGGATATTATGTCGTAATTGACGATTTCTTTTATCTGAAAATTATAAGGCAGTTGGAAAAAAAAAAAAATGTAATGTATCTTTAAAGCAGAAAAATAATATATATGATTTTCTTTTCACTTGTCGATTCATAAACTAAATTGTGAGTCGTCTTAGAAAAGAAATCTACTGATACAGAGAGCTGCACTTATTTATCAAGAAAAAACTTCTGATTATAAAACATATCACACTAAAAAGAGTACCTTATTTAAAAAGGATATGAGTTATTTAACTGCGATAAGTTATACTGCATCTTCCGGATGAAATAATTCAAGTTGCCGAAAATATCAAATGTCAGCTTCATCCTTCAAGTCAGTTTTTCGTTTCTCTTTTGTAATTGAAGATTGATAGGTCCTGTTAATATTTCTATTCAACTTTTCCCGACTGATATCAAAGAGAAAAATTCTCACAGAAGAAGTGAAACATCAAAAGAGGATTTTTGTAATTGATAAAAAGCTGATTTTGAAATGGGTATTGAAAATACTTAATACATAGATTCAAATTACGCTTTAGAAGACTATCTGGGTAATTTTTATCATTAAGAATGTTAGTCATGTATGAAAGCACTTTAATGTTAGAGTTAATTTGCTTATGTATACATATAAAATCTTACACATTATCCCAAGTGTATCAGTTTTTAATAGCAGATAATTTGCTTGTATGTATTGAAAAATATGTCAAAAATGATTTGCACGATAACTAACTATTAAAATCTATACACAAATTGCCAAAATAAGACATAAATTTAATGAAATTTAATGAAATCATCTAAGTCTGTAAGACCTCAACAAAGCACATTTTGTAGTTTAATCAAATCCTTTTCCATGGTGTGTAATTCTACCATAACTACTAAATTACTAACTACTTAAAAAATGCTTTTTTTTTTAATAGCGTCATTTAAACAGGATATTTTGCATATGCAAATAGTTTTCTATAAAATTAATTTGAATTTTATTATTCAGCTGTTTATATTTATAGGGTAATCTGGTCTAAGGGTGCGCACTTAAGGTTCAAATTGCCTCAAAATGAAAATGTATAATTCTAGATAATTAGCTTAACTTTTATTTTGTTTTTAATTAACATATCTGTCATAAAATAATATAAAACGTAACAAAAATATATCACATCTTTGAAAAAAAAAATAATAATAACAAAAGTGCTCTTACAAGTGCTATTGGATAAGAGTACTAATGCGAATTGATAAGATTACGTCGGAAATATGATCTGAAAATTCGTGCCTGCATTACTTGCAGTGGTCACAAATAAAGCTTATTTCACTTTCATAACACGTACAAGCTTCATGCCACCACTCCTCGCAATTGGAACATCTTATCCAGTCTTCGTCTGGGAGGTCTAAGTGTACTTCATCCCATGGTGGACATTTCCATATTTCCTTTCTGGGTGTCTTCTTTGGAACTTGAAACCGTCTTTTGGCTCCTTTAGTAGTTCGTTTTGGAATTCTTTTGGTTTTTTTATTTGGTACCTGTTTAGAGGACGAATCCTTTTCGAGAGCCAGCTTCTATGAAAAACCACTCAAAATGTTTCATTTTGTTCTTTTGATGTTAGATCTTGAGAGTACTTCAGCTTGTCGTAGTGGGTACACATGTGCAAGCGGTACGTGATGCGATTTAATTCCTTTATTTTTAATGCAGGGAGGTGGTGTATGTGCTTTTTCTTTTAATATATTTTGACTATCTTTAAATGACGTGTTCTCACCCTGAAATTTGCTCGATATTTCATTTGTTATGCATGAGTACAGTGATGAATTTCCCGGTACATTGTTGTTACTAGCTGTAACAGTAATTTCCTTCGATGTTTCATTGATAGTTTTGCTCTGATTCCGGTTGGACTTCTCATTCCCCCTTAAGTTGTCAGACTAAAGTTGCTCTCCCACCTCATTAGTCCGATCCTCATTATCGTCGCCAACGACGTCAGCCACAGCAGATATAGCGTTTTCCTCACAATCAAAGTTCTGTACTGGATCATGAACTGGATGGAAATTTTGTTCACCTCGAGCTTTCGGCAAAAGCCTTTCTGTCACTGCATTGGGTAAGAAATCGACTTCTCCAGAAACGTGCGGGTTTAATGGTTGTATTCTTAATACCTTGAAACTCTGAATGGCATTTGTGGGAGTAGATGTCTTGAGATAATCCGTAGTCAAAATTTCAGCAATTTGGTAAACTGCATTAATCGACCAGGATGATTATGCATCCATTTTTCACATTCCAATTCGTAAAAAATCTTGAGGCCGTTATGGATGCAGCAATTAATTGGCTGAGTTTTGTGTCAGCTGTGAGGTAGTATTGAAGAGCTTGAATGTGATTAGCCGCTACTAGCTAGACATTTAACACTTTCACAGTAGCTCAGAACCCGGTGACAACACAATACTTCGAAGTCAGATTATCGAATAGTATTCTTTTAATTAATTAAAATATGAAAATGATAAGCTCCTAATAGCAATAAAAAGAGTCATTAAAATATTAGCTATAATTTAATTGTTGCCAAAAAAATTTTACGAGTTCATTTTCATTCGACATAAAAATAAAAACATTTAATTAAACGTGAGCATTAAAAAATTGTAAAAAGTTAAATTATGTATCTGTCAAAAATTGACGTCATTATCATTTTATAGATTTTCTACGCATTGATAAAGTGCTAATTTAGTTCATGATGCAAATATATGTATTCGGAAAGGATTAATATTTTATTTTTAAAACCAACTTTTTTTTAAAATTGAAATTTCCCGTAACTCTTTAACCAATCACATTAGAACGTCCATCTTTGGAATATCGATAGTAAAGATTTTCTCGCCAAAACGTCGCCAAGTGCAAAAAGTTGCCAAATTTGACGCCAAATCCATTACCTGCCTATTGGAGCTTTTTAATGGGTTTTAAAGGGTAGATTAAGCTATTTTAATGCGAAAAGGGTTGGAAATGCAGAAAATTAACATTTTATCTCTTTGAAAGAATTTATGCAAAAAATAAATACAATTATTTACAATTTCGTAACAATACGCATTGATAAAGTACTAATGTAGTTAGTTCTATAGCTATGATTCAACAGAAAATTTAAAAACATGGTTTATAAAAAGTTTTTTATCTTATAATTATTTTAATTATTGTTACATTGTATTCAACAAAATAAGTTTAATATACACTGTTAAGATGCTTAAACGCATGGTTTATGTGGAAAATGTTATGGACAGAATTCATAATTTGGTTAAAGTGTTACAGAAAATAACACCAAATATTAATAGAATGCTAAGTAGAATAAAATTTATGTATATAAATTGATACATCTTATTTTAATTTTAATTTTTTTTATTATTTTAACAAATATGCAAACACAGACATTACGAGGAATAATTTCTAAACAGAATTAACATAATTGATTTGAAATTTTATGCCTTAAAATATCTGATAAATATGATTTAATATATTGCGTTAGAAAAATTCATAAAAATATTTTAATAATTTCTCTGTAAGTAAGGCGAAAAGTATTTAATAAAAGCATTATTAGCTACCAAAATTAATCTTTCATAATCATTAGTTATTAATTTAGAACATTTTACACTCTTGATGGAGAATTATTTATTAGTTTTAAAATGTTCTACAAAACACATTTAGTCTCTATTTAATAAAATAAATAAATGAATTCCTATTAAGTGAGTTCTTAATTTGATAATTAGGTGCGAAATGTTATACAGTATTATCGTGAATTTTTTTAGTAAATTCAACTATAAAAATTTTACAGTTCAATTGATAAAATGTACAAAAGAGATAGTTGTTAAATAAAAACTCTGTTGTAAAGTAAAGCATTTTAAATAAATTACGTATATCCTAAACATTTCAGAATAAATTCTAAGGTGCCTTTCCAGCAACTTTTCTGTACATTGGAAATATTTATCAAAATTTGTTTACTTCAAAATTCTAAAATATGTATATTAGATGTTATTTCTAAAGCTTATACTTTAAGTCATGTTAAAATTTGTTTCACTTGATATTTAAATAAATTTTATGGAACCCCATAAAAGGAAATGCGAGTTATTTGAAGCATTAGTAGGTGACTAAAAACCTCAAACTGTTCTTCAAGTTCAAGTAACATAAAAATTAAGCACTTTAACCAAATTCAGTTAAGCATAAATTTTGAAAATTTTTGCTTATAACTAACGTATTTGAATTTCTGTATCCCAAAAGTAATTTAAGAGAGTGCATACTTCAATTTTACTTCTTATCTGGATGCAAATGTAGTACTCTGGAGACTGAAGAAATAATATTTACTGGTTTAAAATTTTATATCTAAAACTTTAGGAAGTTAGGTTTTATTTATATATGTATGAAATTACAAGAAAAAAGTCTTAATGCAAATATGCATTCTTCTTATTGCATATCATTGCAGTAAGATAACAATTCTTGTTAGTATTTCATATGCAAACTTTTTTTTTGTTTTTTTAATACCCGTATAATGTTTTTTGCCCATATATGGTGGATAAAGTATCTTTTTATGGTCAAATTTTCGAAATTTGAGATTTTATTGTATTTAAACTTTGCAGGGGCTACTGAATCAGCATATCTGATTCTTAGCGGTCACTCTTTGGGTATCTGTCTGTTATAAACGTAACTCAAGATCAAATAACAACAGGAATTCTAAGCTCGGTATTCTAAATCTGTACCATAGAGGGATGCTACTTTAATATATATATATATATATTGAATTCGGATAAAGGATCCATGTACGCTGTACAGGCATTGGTGTTCGCGTTAAAACCAATTGTCTATACTAGGTACCGATTCGTGTACAGAAACATATAAATTTACTCATCTACTTTACGTCTATGTCCAAAATACTGTACTATATAGAGTTAACATATTAAAACTGAGCTAAAATAAATATTGTATGAAAATAATTATCCTTTATTTCCAGGGTCACACAAAATAATTCCGATATATTAGTGCTATATTTGGAAACGGTTCGATGCACTTTTCAAGTTATTTCATGCATTATACCATATATATATCTATATATATATATATATATATATATATATATATATATATACTAGCAGGCTTTACCCGCTTCGCTGGTCACTATATTTAAATGAATAATAATTAAAAAAAGAAAGAAAAAACAGAAAAAGAAATAATCATCATTTTTATACCGATTTACAAATAGAAATGAAAAATAAAATACATTGAAATTGCTCAAAAACTTCGCTTAGTTTCTTCTTTGCCTTCGACAGAGACTTCCCCACCGCAAAATTTCGTGTCGTTGTCTGTGATGCCTGCGACAACACCTTACCCGTGAACTTCAATTTGGGGGCTTAGTGGAAGATTATCGAAAAATATCGAAGTAAACTTTTATATTTAAATTGCAATTATACATAAACAACATTTTACGCACTATACATAGTATTTATCGTCACGTTATTTACTGTATATATGTATATATATATATATATATATATATTAATGTATCCTGTCGACCATCATATGATAGCAATTTCACGCCAATATGCCTGGTAATACAATATGCTGTGAGCACTATTTCACCCGGATTTTAGACAACTAATGTTTTTGTGATTATATATGTTTCCTATTAAACACATTTTTATTTTTATTTATTTATTTAAATATTAATTTGAATTAATCAAATATTTGTGCCCGATAGCGTGGAAGTGCAGTCACACATAGCAGACCATTTATTTGTATGTTAAATTAGCATAGTGACTGATGTATAAAAAAATTTAATAAATAAGTAAAACTCACGGTACACAGCTTCATTTTATCTCTCACTTGACGGCTTTTTGAATTTTTGTAGCCATGTTGGCAATGGATTTTTTTTTTTTTTCTTTTTTTAAATTAAATTAATTTTTTTTTCTGTATACTATCTTATATGAAAGGGGTGAATATTTTCAGTAGATATTTTGATAATACTTTTATCGGTTGCATATTTTCGTTAATTTATAAGAATCCTTCATATTCTATTTATATTTTCAATGGTTTTCAGGTTAAAATAGTGTTTGTTTAAATAAATTTTCTATTTTTAAAACTGCATTTTCTTCTATGAAATTATCTACTTAGATAAAAATAGACCATTTACGTGACTATTATTTCTGTTTTGATACATTTTTCTGCAATATTTTGTAATTTATTTATATTTCTGATGCGCTAATCGGCTTAAAATGACTATTGCTAAATTCCAGTTCTTCGCGAAAAATGTTTAGTGTACTTCAGCGCTAAAAATCGCCCATGAGGATTTATAAATAAAAACTGATAAAATTTTATCATACAAATTTTTTATATATTAGAATGTAGAGTAGTAAAGAAACGCTACGCAGTCAAATATTACGTCATGGGCAATTTTTTTTTTTTTTTTTTTTTTTTTGACAACTTCGACAACTTCGCAGTAAAAATATAAAAAAAATTCTTTAAAAAAAAAAAATCCCTTTAGAACAGCATACTTTGTCATCGTCAACTATATTAGCCCTTTATCAATATGTATAGTTTTTTTTTAAAGTGATAATGACGTCAATTTTTCTGAGATGCCTAAATTTTTTATTGTTCACATTTAATTAAATGCATTTATTTTTATAACGAAAAAAAAAATAACCTCTAAATTGTTTTTGGCAACAATTAAATTGTGTATAAAATTAAAATGGCTAATTATTTATGCTATTATGAGGTTAATATTTCCATATTTTAATTTTAATTAATTAAAAAAAGAAAAAAAAAAACTAATCAAAAATTCGAAAATCGGGATTTGAGGTGCACACGGACCCCTCGGAGGGAACCTTCATGTCAAAACACATGACTGTCCGAGCTACCGTCTTTGCGCTAGGCTGTCCACACACACAAACATTGCCTACATCAAAATATCTCGAAAGGAAAGCAAATTTGCTAAAAACATTGATCTCAAAAGTTTCATGGATTTAACTGATCTATCACATGAGGTATCTCGAGTGAGTCCCGGGGGCCTCTGGGGCCCCATGGGACACAAACTTTAATTTTTTAATAGAAAGGTTACTTTTTCTTGGCAGAATCGTGTTAAACGGAAAAAAATCTGTTTTAAATTATGTACTGCTTTTATATTTTGCAGTAGAGGGAACCCCGGGGCCCCTATTTTCATGTTGTGTTTCATAAGTCTGGATACACCAAAATATCTCGAAAGGTAAGCAAATTTGCTGAAAACATCGATTTCAAACATCGATTTCAAAAGCTTCATGGATTTAAATAATCTATCACATTATCACATGGGGTATTACAAGTGGGTCCCAGGGGCACCCGTGGCACAAACTTCATTTTTTTTAAATAAAAACCATATTTTTTCTTTTCAGAATCGTGTTAAGCAGAAAAAATCTGTTTGAAATCATGTACTGCTTTTATATTTTGCAGCATAGGGGGCCCCGGTGCCCCTATTTTTATATTGTGCTTCATAAGTCAGGATACACCAAAATATCTCGAAAGGTAAAAAAAATTGCTGAAACCATCGATTTCAAAAGCTTCATGGATTTAAAAAATCTATCACATGGGGTATCACAAGTGGGTCCCGAGGCCCCCGTGGCACAAAATTCATTTTTTTTAAGTAAAAACCATATTTTTTATTTGCAGAATCGTGTTAAGCAGAAAAAAATCTGTTTTAAATCATGTACTGCTTTTATATTTTGCAGCATAGGGGGCCGCGGGGCCCATATTTTTATATTATAATACAAAAATTTGGAAATTCTAAAATATTTCTATTAAAAAATGTCTTTGAATACATTAATTTCAAAAGTTTCCTGTATTCGAATTATTTATTACATGAAGTATCATGAGACACCGGAACCCCTGGTGCCCCATATAACATCAATTCAATTTTTTTTCAAATAGGAACCATACTTTTTCTTCACAGAATCGAATTAAGCAGAAAAAATCTGTTTTAAGTCATTTATCGCTTTTTTCGTGTTGCACAATAAGATACCCGGCATCTCGATTTTATGTTGTAATAATAAATTCGGATATCCCAAAATATCTCCATAAAAATACAATTTCGCTGGACTCCTTTCAAAACTTTTGTGCATTCAAATAATCTATCGTATGAAGTATCATAAATGGGACCTTGGGACCCCCAGGGGCCCAGATGACACAAATTCATTTTTTTTTCAAAGGGAAATCATTCGTTTTTCTTGATAAAATCATGTTAAGATGAAAACTAGTATGTTGTGGCCACCACGAGACTTTCTTCTATATTTTCCTATACAAATTCACTCAGTAACAATAATTTAAAAGAAAAAAAAAAAAAAAAAAAAAAAAAAAAAAAGTGGGACTTTGACAAAATTTTGGGTAAAATGTGAAAATTATTCTAAGTTTGTCAAAACATGGAAACCGTGAGACTTTGGCAAAATTGGGGGGGGGAATGCAAAAATTTGTTTAAGTTTGTCAGAACACGGAAACCGTGAAAAAAGTGGGACTTTGACAAAATTAGGGGGAAAATGCAGAAATATGTTAAAGTTTGTCAAGACACGGAAACCGTAGGACTTTGACAAAATTAGGGGGGAAAAGCAAAAATTAGTTTAAGTTTGTCAGAACACGGAAACCGTGGGAGTTTGATAAAATTAAGGGGAGAGAAAAAAAAAAGTTTTTTTTCGTAAAAAGTAAAAAAAATCGATAACTTTGTTTTAAATTATCACAGATTTATAGTACAACCATTCGTTTTAAAGGTACTGACGAGACCTTTCGAAAGATACCCATCTTGAAAATTTTTGCCCTATATCACCCTGTTAAAAATTTAGAAAAAGCGGGATGGCAACGCAACCTGTAAGACGATTTTTACCAAAAGTTGATAGGCACTAATTTATGTCAAGGTGCAACTACATACCAAATCGTATGAAATTCTGTGCAGTAGTTCCAGAGATACAGTTGCTACAAAATTTTGTCACACACACACACAGAGACAGACAGACAGACATTTTCTAAAAATGGTAAAATCGTGTTCTACAGCTCTCAAAACGTGTAAATCCATCAAAAACCCGAAATCGAAAATTTTTACGAATCCAATACTTTCTTCTATTGAAGATAGAAGAAAGTAAAAATCTGTATTAAAATATATTCTTTTTATTATTATTATTATTATTATTATTATTATTTTAATGGTTAGGGGGTACCAGGGTCCCTATTTTTTTGTAGTAATAAAATATCTGAATATCCCAAAATATCTCAATAAAAAAGCAATTTTGCTCAAACCCAATGATTACAAAAGTGTCGGGAATCCAAATGACCTATCAGGACAAGCACTTCATTTTTTCAAATGCAAACTTTTCTCTACGATACATTTCTATACAATAAACCGCACCTTCCTTTAAATCACACTTTTTCTTAATACGATATTGTGAAGAAATGTCTATTTATGATCTGAAAAAATGGAGTTTGTATAATGTGGTGTCCTAGGACTCCTGGAGGCCCGCATACGTTAATTAATCTAATACATCATTTAAAAAAATGACACTTTTGTAACAATTGTATCCAACAAAATTTTTTTTTATTAAGATACTTTCGGATTTTTAAGTTATTCTTACAACATAAGATTCGGGGATCTAGAGCCCTTTACACTTTAGTATAAAAAAAAAAAAAAAAAAAAAAAAAAATGCAATACATCATTTAAAATAGATTTTTCCACTTAAGAATATTCTATGAACAAAAAGTTTTATTTCTGTTTCAGAAAGTTGAATTTATGTCATGTGGGACCCACTCATGATACTTCACGTAATAGCTCATTCGAATGCACGAAGTTTTTGAAATTAATGTGTTCAGAAAATTTTCTTTTTTATTGAGATATTTTGAGATTTCCAAATATTTTATTACATCATAAAAGATCCCGAGGCCCCCTATGCTGCAAAATATAAAACAGTACATGATTTTAAACAGATTTTTTCCGCTTAACACGGATCTGCAAAGAAAAAGTATGGTTTCTATTTTTTAAAAATCTGGAGTGACTCCACTCGACTTTCCGAACATTGAGTAACTAACAGTTTTGTAGATAAAATAAAGAAAGAGGTGTTGCTAAACAAACAAAAAAGAGAAAACCATAACAGAGTGTTTGAGTATTTTTCTCCATATATCACACGAGGTTTTATTTAATGCTACTGAACTTTGAGCCCTTAGATCATAAGGATAAAGAATTTTTCGTTGTGTCCCTGTAAAAATCTATAAATGCTAGATTCACCAAAATGCTTATAGTTAGTGCAACAGTGATTTATAATATTCATACAAATTTTCAGCTCAATTGAATAAGGCGTTTAGATGCTATCGCTGGTCTCATAGGCCATAAAGATAAAGAATTTTTCTTTGTGTCCCTGTAAAAAAACTGTAAGTGCTAGATTCACCAAAATCTATACAGTTAGTTCAAATGTGACCTATAACATGTGTACAAATTCTTTGCTGAGATTAATAAGGCGTTTAGACGCTATTACACTTTTAAAAATTTGGCAAAGAATTTTTCTTTGTGTCCCTGTAAAAAAACTATAAGTGCTAGATTCTCCAAAAGCTATACAGATTGAGTATCTGTGACCTATAATATGTATAAAGTTTTTGCACAATTGAATAAGGCGTTTAGATGCTATCGCACTTTTAAGATTTTGGTCCCTTGGCCATAATGATAAAGAATTTTTCTTTGTGTCCCTGTAAAAAAACTATAAGTGCTACATTCACCAAAATCTATAGGGTTCGTACTATGGTGACTTACAATATACGTACCAACTTTCAGCTTATTCGAACAAAGCGTTTAGACGCTAGCGTGTTCACTCACAGACATACACACATACATACACACATACATACACACATACATACACACATACATACACACACACATACATACATCATCGTAAAAATAGTGAAAACGGACTCGTTGGACCTCGAAACGTATAGAAACATCAAAATCTCGAATTCGGATTTTTGACATGATTACAATACTTTCCTCACTATTGTGTTCGGAAAGTAAAAATGAAGTTTGTGCCACCTGGGGCCCCCATAGGCCTCGGGACCCAATTGTGATACCTCATGGGATAGATTGTTTAAATCCATGAAACTTTTGCAATCAATGTTTTTAGCAAATTTGCTTTCCTTTCGAGATATTTTGGTGTATTCAGACTTATGAAACACAACATAAAAATAGGGGCCCCGGAGCTCCCTATACTTCAAAATATAAAAGTAGTACATGATTTTAAACAGATTTTTTCCGCTTAACACGTTTCTGGAAAGAAAACATATGGTTTCTATTTGAAAAAATAAAGTTTGTGTCACGTTGGGCCCCCAGGGGGCTCCGGGACCTACTTGTAATACCCCGTGTGACAGATTATTTAAATCCATGAAACATTTGAAATTAATATTTTCAGCAAATTTGCTAACTTTTCGCGATATTATGGTATATCAAGACTTATGAAACACAACATAAAAATAGGGGCCCCCGGGGCCCCTATACTGCAAAATATAAAAGCAGTACATGATTTTAAACAGATTTTTTCCGCTTAACACGATTCTGCAAAGAAAACATATTGTTTCTGTTTAAAAAAAATGAAGTTTGTGTCACGTGGGGCCCCCAGGTGCCCCCGGGACCCACTTGTGATACCTCATGTGATAGAATATTTAAATCCATGAAGCGTTTCAAATATAAGTTCTCAGCATATTTGTTTTCCTTTCGAGATATTTTATTGTATCCAGACTTTGGAACACCCTGTATATAAAGATAAAGGTATATTATTATTTTTGTGCTGTGCTAAGTGTGATACATTGCTTTCTATGTACGTAATCTATATACAATATACATATAAAAAATACATAAGTATACTTATAAAAAATGCATATAAATCTATGTAAAATTAGTCTAATGAGTGTTAGAGGATAGTTTAAATGGCAATTTTTTATATATATGAAGTTAATTTCAACGTTTGACAAATGCATTAAATTTTTCATGGTAATAGCTATAATATTTAAACAGGGAGTTGAGGGGCTAGTAACTCTCTTCAAACAGAACATTTTGTAAAAGAGAGCTATTTTGAACTGTTGTTTAAAGTGCATTAGAAATGTTCATATAGAGTATTTCATATGCTACACCTTAAACTGTAATAATGCTTATAGTAATGTAAAGAAAGTAATATGAGTACCACACCAGATTATTTTTGCTTTATAACGTTATATGACGTTCGAATTTTCTACATTCAAGTGTATAAGGGAATATTTTACGATGTATAAGGATAAGGTTTTTTTTTTTTTTTTTTTTTACAAAATCGGTATTTTAATGAATATATATTTTTAGTTATGTGCTTACATTAATGTATTTTGTAAATTTAACTTGCTTGTTGTAATCAAAATTAAAATAAAATACAATGTACTTAATCGTGTTGAAATCCAATTTATTTACACACTAACTCACATGCACACATAGAGCGACGAAATTCAGAGGAATGTATGAATGTTTTAAATTATATAAAAGCTTATCGAGAAATTCATAAATGCTTGATTTAATCATTTAAATATATTTTATACATCTCTTATGTTTGTTTATGCCTTAAATACATCAAGTAAAATAAAATGAAATATCTAAGCATTTCTTTTTGGCAACTGATACAATGTTTGTGACTATTTAATTACTTTGTACTGCATTATATTTTCAGAAGGATCGTTAAACGGCCTCCAATCGATTGCCATAATGATCATTTAAAAAAGTGTACTTAAATGCAATAAAAAATAATATAAATGTATTTAATCACGAGTTAAAATTTACATGCGTTTTGTAAAATGAAATATTTATTCTACATGAATAGATCTATCTGTAAATATCGCAATAAAAACATTTTATGACTACCATACCCAATATATAATATTCTTGAATAACAATTATTTTACTTGTGTTTATTGCTTGGTTAAATGTAAATTATTCTAAGTGGTTGAGGGAATAATGTACAGAAATATTCCTATAACACGTTCATGTACATATGTCAGTTAAAATTTCTCCCAGTTTCCGTTTACAGATGATTATCTGTAATTAATCAATTACATATATTCAATGATAATAAATCAACGACTTCCAATCAATATACAACATGGAATTTACATGTTGACAAAATTCAACGTAGCTTGCTCTTACGATAACTGTTTTGCAACTATATTTTAAATTAATACGGTTTCATACGCGGAATGAATTTATAAAATAACTTTGAAGATGCGAAGAAAGTTAAAAAAATAAAATCCATTAAAGTGATGAAAAATAGTAAGGTTTTATCAATACTCTATACTGTTATATAAAGAGGAAGCTTTGTTTGTATGTGGAGGGTAATCTCAGGAACTACTGAGCCGATTTAAAAACTTCTTTCAGTGATCAAAAGCTGCACTATCCCTGAGTGCTATAGGCTATATTTAATTTTGATTTAATAAGTTTTCTAGTTAAAATTTGAATATTTTACTTAAAATCTCGATAAAAGCCATGAAAAAATAAAATATTAAAAATTTTAGCTAATGTCAATTAAAAAGAAAAAAATACATGTTCATTTTCTTTTTAAAATGTTTTGACATACAAAGAAAAGAAATATATTTGCACGTAAATTAAATTGAAATTGATATAAATTTTGAGAAATGTTAAACTTGCACGGTAAAACTGACGTCATTATAGCTTTAATAACTATTTCGAGTATCGAACCCGAAATCCTCCAATAACGAGCTCGATGCTCTATCAATCAAGCTATCGCGGCCCTACTTCTCTTATATTGAGAGCAAAATTAAAACATCGATACAACCAAACCATGAAACAGGAATTATCGAAGAATTTTTTGGTATGCACCAGAAAGCTCAAAATGCCTTGATTGAAGAAAATATTATAGTATAAATTTTACCAGAACTAGCAAATGGAATTTCCAAGTTTGCTCAAAATGGATATGATTGACTAAATAAAGGGTAACAAGAAACAGAAAATATTGTTATAACTAGCGAGTTTCGCACGCTAGCGGGTCAGTATTTTTAAACGAATCACTATAACTAAAGAATCACTAACAGTAACTTTTATTCTTAAGAAAAGAAATTAAAAAAAGAAAAATCTGATCGGGTAAAAAGTAGTACCGGGTCCCCACTGCCGTGCGTGCTACGCGCGCATTAGTTAAGAGATACACGTGCTGCGCATGCGTGTCCCTTCCCTGGCCCTTCGTGCCCCATAAAAAAAAATCATTTCTGATCGGGTAAAATCTCACACCGGATTCCCACTGCCTTCGGCAGCGCAGAACGATGCGCGCTGCTGTGTGCAGATATACGTGCGCTACGCGCACATATTCATTCTCAGCTCAAACTTTTATTCTTAAGAAAAGAAAATTAAAAAATTCATTTCTCATTGGGTAAAAAGTCGGACCAGGTCCCCACTGCCTTCGGCATCGCAATCCCGTGCGCGCTGTGCGCGCACAGGTTAGGGGATACACGCGGTGCGCGCGCTTATTTGTTCCCTACCCTTCTAGCTTCTCTTAATTCACCTACATATACCAATTTTGAACGGTCTAACTCAATTAGCTGAGGTGCAAAAGAAAACCTAATCAGGACACTTTAAAATGTGTAAATAAGGTGAAACCTTGAACTCCACTTTCGATAATATAAAAGAACTTTAAAATATGTTTCGAATGATGTATTAAAAATAATTTAATCATGATTAGAATTTGAAGTATTTAAGTTTTAAAATATTAATGCACCATCTGGCGGTGAAAATTTCTGTAATCTACTGTTTATTTCCAAATCAACAAAGCTTTCAAACGATTTTATTACTTATGAAATTATTTAATTAGTAGCTGAGACACAAAAGAAAATCTAATCAGGGGACCTTAAAACGTGTAAAGCAAGTAAAATCTCGAATTCCACTTTCGATAATATAAAAGAACTTTACAATATCTTTCGAATGATGTATTAAAAATACTTGAATCATAATTAGAATTTGAAATACGCGTATTAGAATAAAATTTAATTTGCAATTAAAATGTAAATTTTTTGTTTTTCTCCGAAATCGATGAAACTTGAACGCCAACTTTGTCTTGTTATAAAAACTCTCTATAGTAAGTTTTGTGTGCAATAAAGGAAAACTGGAGAATTTTGAAATTTGCAGTTTTTTAATCACAGTTAAAAAACATGCGACCTGAATCAGTAATCTATAGCATGAAGTATACACTCTTTCGCCCTGCTTTCTAAATATTGGGAGTTGCCATGGTAACCAAAGAACGGCAAAGGAATGCTTGCATGGAGAATTTCATTAAAATCTGTGGCCAAAAGCGTAAAATTTAAAAATGTTTAACTGATTCAGTTTTTAAAATATTATCTCAATCTTTTAAGATCTGATTCATCTAACCAAGGTCTATATACAAAAAAAAAAAAAAAAGAAAGAAAGAAATGATTTATCTCTAATATATTTTGAGTTATAAAATGTTTTGTGAAAAAATCGATGTTTCGTAAAATCTAAAAATATGGATCTCTAATCCATATTTTGTCAAAATGTTTGTATGGTTCGAAAGAGGATTAAATGACCTTTCGAAATATACCAGTCGTTAAGAAATGGGACTGTTATTCTTTCGTACAGGGCGTTTCCAAAAAGACGATCGAGAAAAAGCGAAATTTTGGACCCTTTTTAAAAATATAAAGATTCCCTTTTTAAAACAAAGCAAAAAAAAAAAAAAAAAAAAAAAAAATGTACCGTAAGAATCGGTAATAAATGCTCATTTTCGTGGTATAGGTGTACTTTCAATATATCCAACAGTTGAGCAGCGATTGATTTACAAAAACCCACCAATTTTTCTCTCTCTGCTTTTTCTTTTGAGGAACGCGGTTCAGGCGGAAAATTACGGTGGCCTGGCTTTTTGAATCGTTTTTACTTTCTTCTATATGTAATATAGAGAAAGTATTGGATTCGCGAAAATTTTCGACCTCCGTTTTTTGACGGATCTACACGTTTTGGGATGTCCTGAACACGAATTGATAGTTTTTAGAAAATGTCTGTCTGTCTGTCTGTGGTTTAGTGTTTTCACCGTATCTCACGAACCAATGAATGAAATTCAACCAAACTTGGTATATAATTGGACCCTGGCGGGGCATTGTGCTGATTAGATTTTGGGATCAATAGCTCATCAGGTGGCGCTGTGATCGCATTTTATGTAAATTTTTAACATGGCAGTATAGGACAAATTTTCGTATTTTTCACCGTATCTCATGAACCAATGAATGAAATTCAACCAAACTTGGTATACAGTTGGAACCTGACGGGGCAAGGTGCTGATTAGATTTGGGGATCAATCGTCCGGCAGGTGGCGCTGTAATCGCAAAATTTCGTATTTTTCACCGTATCTCATGAACCGATGAATGAAATTGAACCAAACTTGGTGTATAGTTGGACCCTGACATGGAAAGTGTCTGATTAGATTCGGGGATCAATCGCCCAGCAGATGGCGCTGTGATCGCATTTTATGTAAACTTTTAACATGGCAGAGTAGGACAAAATTTCGTATAAATGTACATAATGAGCGTTATTTTAAACTTGTGATTGTAAAATTAATATGAATTATTGATAATAGTAGTAGTTAACTATGAAAAAATGTTTGTGCATGTGGGGGCATCCGTTCCCCCCCCACCGGGGAGGGAAGTACCCACCCGGGGGGGCAAAGTTTCAAGATGGGTATCTTTCGAAAGGTCTCGTCAATACCTTTAAAACGAATGGTTGAACCACAAATCTGTGATAATTTAAACCAAAGTTATCGATTTTTTTTACTTTTAACAAAAAAAAAACTGAAAAAAATCGCATTTTTTTTTTTTTTTTAACGAAATTTAACCAAACTTGGTGGTATTTAGTTGGTCCCCGACATAAACTGGTGCTGATTATGTTTGGGGATCAATAGCTCAACAGGTGGCGCTGTGATAGCATTTTAACTAAATTTTTAACATGGCAGCATAGGACAAAAATTCGTATAAATGTGCATAATTAGAGTTGTTTTAAACTTGTGATTGTAAAATTAATATGAATTATTGATAATAGTAGTATGTAACTAGGAAAAAAAATTTCTGCATGGGGGGGGCATCGCTTCCACCCCTAGGGGGAAGTACCCCCCCAGGGGGGGGTAAATTTTCACAATGGTTATCTTTCGAAAGATCAGGTTGATAATAGTAGTAGTTAACTAGGAAAAAATTTTTGTGCATGTGGGGGCATCGGTTCCCCCCCCACCGGGGGGGGGGAAGTTCCCACCCGGGGGGGCAAAGTTTCAAGATGGGTATCTTTCGAAAGGTCTCGTCAATACCTTTAAAACGAATGGTTGAACCATAAATCTGTGATAATTTAAACCAAAGTTTTCGATTTTTTTTACTTTTAAAAAAACAAAACTGAAAAAAATCGCAATTTTTTTTTTTTTTTTTTTTTTTAACGAATTTTAACCAAACTTGGTATTTAGTTTGTCCCCGATATTAACTGATGCTGATTATGTTTGGGGATCAATAGCTCAAGAAGTGGCGCTGTGATAGCATTTTATCTAAATTTTTAACATGGCAGCAAAGGACAAAAATTCGTATAAATGTGCATAATAAGAGTTGTTTTAAACTTGTGATTGTAAAATTAATATGAATTATTGATAATAGTAGTATGTAACTAGGAAAAAAAATTTCTGCATGGGGGGGCATCGCTTCCCCCCTGGGGGGAAGTACCCCCCCCCCGGGGGGGGGGCAAAGTTTCAAGATGGGTATCTTTCGAAAGGTCTCGTCAATACCTTTAAAACGAATGGTTGAACCATAAATCTGTGATAATTTAAAACAAAGTTATCGATTTTTTTTACTTTTAACAAAAAAAAAAAAAAAAAATTAGAAAAAAAATCGTACTTTTTTTTTTTTTTTTTAAATATTGTTACTGATTGAATATGTATAGGTAAATATAGAAGAAAGTCTTGTGGTGGCCACAACATACTAGTTTGATTAGACATAGGTTGACGTTTTAATTAATATCTTCGCTATTTAGGGCCACATCGCACTGCGAATTATTGCGATGTCGAGATAAAGAAATTCAACGTCTTCTGGTACCGGTTTCGAGCAGTAATACTTCAAGATAGGAATGGCGCTTCATTATTGGTGGCTTTTTTTATTTGGCGATTACTTTCTCAAAAATTTTGCATATTTTTGAGATTCATGAATTTTCTGAGAGGGGTGTCCAGAGTTTTTTTTTTTTTTTTTTTTTTTTTTTTTCATGTACGCGAAGCGTATAGACGTTCATGATACTGGTTGCTGCAGTACAAAATATTGTATATTTTTCAGATTTATGAATTTTTTGATCCAGTGATTTTTTTTTTCATGTACGCGAAGCGTACAGACGTGCGTGATACTCGTTGCTGCAGTACAAAATTTTGCATATTTTTCAGATTCAGGAATTTTCTGATAGGAGTGTCCAGTGATATTTTTTTTTGGTTTGTTTTGTTTTCATGTAGGCGAAGCGTACAGACGTGCGTGATACTGGATCATGAAATACTAAATTTCGTATATTTCTGATATTCATGAATTTTTAGGTAAGATTATCCAGTGTTGATTATTTTTTCAAGTACGCGAAGTGTACAGATGTACGCGTTGCTGATAGCTGCAATTTAAAATTTTGTGTATTTTTGAGGTGGAAACAAAAAGTGAAATAAAACTTAAAAAATGTATATATATATATATATATTATTTTCTTATAGTTTACTGATTTAAACATCTTATTAAGCTAGCCAAAACTACGATAAAGTAGCAAATATGGTAAACCGTCATTAATCTGAGCATGGGAAACTCTGGCGCCCTTCCTAGGTTGAAGAGCGAGTCTCTTCCAGACTGTGAGGATTATTTGAATACCTTTGGGTCTTTCTTTTTTCTTCGAAAGTAAAAATCGCAAGGAGTGGGATAAAGCAGTCAAGATGATTAAGAAATTTGACTGCCTCTGCTGATTGTCCTTTCTTCCCCGAACACCTCATGCACTCATGACAAATTTGCCAATGAGGTGTGTGCCCTTGCTAATTCTTTCTAAAAAATGTCCTTTTAGTCATTCATCTTCTGTAAATTGATTCAAAAGTACACTAAAGTAATTCTCGGCATAGCAATAAGCGGTAACACCTCGGTAAAAAATCCTGTTATGATGCAATAAACAAACATTGCACCAAACACAAATCTTTGAATTATTTAACGGCTATTTATTTTATTGAAGAGAAACTATTGAGGTTATATCAACAAAAATATTTGGTTTACATAGCAAAACTTTTACTGTTTCAACAAAGCATTTATTTTTGTGTATTTTCTCAGAAATGAAAATTTTTAATATCTCAAAAATGCTCTCAGTTTTTGAGATTTCAATGCTTAAGAAAATTTAATTTCAATCATCTAACAGGATATTTTTGCAAATACTCTCTAATATTTCTGTTGCTAAACAGTATTAAATTTAACAAGTGTGTAGATATCTTTGATTTTTTGTTACAAGAAGTTACATCTAGAATCAAAAACATTGCGAAAATTTGCGTAATTTCAACGGTGATGAAAGTGTTCCGTATTTTCTGCTACCACAATTTCCATATAGAAATTTGTATTGTATTTTCAGAATAACATTTTTATGATTAAGTAGGATATAGATTATTGTCAAAAAATAATGATGGAACAGTTTCATCGCTTTAACAGTGTTTTACAAAAATTTAAAATGTATTATGTGAATGAATTCAAAAAATATAGGACGAACATTTAAGTCAAATCAACAGTGGCGAAAATGGTCTGTATTTTCAGCTGTCGCTATTTTCATATAGAATTTTTTATTGTATTTTCAAAATAAAATTTTTATGATTAAATTGGATATATAATATTGTAAAAAAAATAGTGATTAGAAAGAGAGAATAACAGTTAGTTTACTTGAATAGGGTTTCATAAAAAACGAAAATCTGTTTTGTAAACAAAATTGCGAAAATTACTTAAAGTTGCGAAAAATGTTATTTATTTATATTCCAAACACAGATTAATATGTGGTGAAGCAAATAATTTGAATTGAAAACAAAGGAAATTTTGAGGCTTTCTAAAATAGCTAATCAAGATTTTATGTTTAATTGTTTTAAAATATAATGGTGTTCATCATTTGACTCTTCTCCAATTTCTAAGAATGATTGCAAAATCATGGAATGCTGAGGACCAATATCCTTGGAGAATGTGGGATAAACATATCAACTTTCAAAGCAACAGCATCAAAAAACTAAAAATAATAATAATTTAAAAAAAAAAAAAGGACTTTCCTTTTTTCATTTGCATTATCTTCGTGGTTAGGAGCAATGTTAAGAACTAGCCCAATTGCTCTTGTACAACTTACTAAACCTAAAGAATGCGAAAACGCCTAAGTCTTAATTTATTTTCTTTAAACTTTTTATTATAATTCTTTATGAAGACCACAGATTATTTGAATCTAAAATATATTCGGTAACCAAAATACTCTAAGTAATATGCAGTCGTTATCAAACAGTTAATTTTTTTATAATAATACAGAAATGTTACCTCAAACGAAAATCGACACACATAAATTCATGCATCACTTTTTTTTTTTTTTTTTTCAATTTTAAGGCATTACAAATAAAACTTTTGTTAATTTATTTTTTAAATAGTTAATGCACGAAAATACTACTAATTACAAAATGCATCTATGAATTATATTATCATGATAATTATCTTCGGTTTTCAGTTAATTATGTGTTTAAAAAATATGTAATTTTTATTTTTACCGTGTATATATATTTTTTAAATTTCTGTTTTATTCATAGAGCATAGAGCATACACGCTACGAAAAAACACATTACTTTTTTAAGCAAAGTATTATCCACTTTGAAAATAAAACAAGCTGTTTTTAAAATTGCTTGCAAGGTTCTTAAAAGATTATCTTTTTACAAAATTTCGGGCAAAAAGTAATCAAGCATAGATAAAAAAAATAAATAAACAAAAATGAAACGAGAACGAAAGAGAGTGACAATAAGGAAAAAAAAATGAAAGTGCATTTAACAGATACTATTAAAAATATGTGTAAAATACAATAAAGATATTGACGCGAGCTATTAATAGGATTAACTCTTCATATTTTCGTAAATAGAAGTTTAAAGAAAGGTTTATACATAAGTCATTCTCTGAACAAATTTTAATCTCTCGCTTATTAAAATGAAACCAAATTTACTTAATATTCAGAGTGAAATTTGCATATAAAATAGCTATAAGGGTTTAATATATATGATTATTTTTAGCAACAGACTTATAACTTATGCTATTATTTAAAAAAACATATTTAAGAATTTGAGTATGTTTGAATTATATTTTAGATAATTTTATTAAAATTAATTTTATTTTTAATCATATTAAAAACTGAGACAGACGCAATATAATCTAAAAAATATATACAATTTAAATTATTAAAAACACAAAACATAAATTTAAACGTTTCGAGACTTTTACAGGCTCCTCATCAGTAAAAACATCAAATGGAAATGCTGAGAACAACAACAGACTTTCATTAAGATAGTACAACGTGTTCAGCGGGAACTGCGTATGCCTCATTAAGTGGTGAAAAATCTTGATTTGTGTACCAGCCCTCCAGGAAAATTCTTGAATGATAATTTAAACAGTTAGATATGATTATTTTTGTATTGTTAAAACCAGGTAAATGGTCAGTTTCTATGGCATGCTGTAAAAGTCTCGAAACGGTTAAATTTATGTTTTGTGTTTTTAATGTTTTAAATTGTATATATATTTTTAGTGTATATTGTCTGTCTCAGTTTTTAATGTGATTAAAATTTAGTTTGACTACGAGCCGTAATGATTTTTAAATATTTTAAAATTAATTTAATAACTAGAGTTAATCTTTTAATTTCCTAACATTAATATTTTTCAGATTTCAACAAGTTGGGTAATATTTAAATTAATGAAGATAGTATATAAAATATAAAATGATCTAACACTTCCGACATATGTACAACCTTTTTACACTATTTTATTTAACTTGGTATACTGTTCATTCATTTATGTGTGAGTCAAATCCAGAGCTGCCAACCTAATCCGGCAAACTGTTAGTACCGCCCATTTTTCTACACCAGTAATTTCTTAGAGTTTTTTTCTTCTTAATTCATCGCAAATGTATTTGAAAAAAATTATTTTAAAAATTAATTGGTGTAGAAAAAGGGCCGGTACTAACAATTTGCCGGATTTGGTTGGCAGCTCTGCAAATCTAAGAATTGAATTTTCTTCCACTTCATATCATACGATTGAGCTGAAATCTTGCGCAACTCCGATGACAATACATGCTCAGTAACGGAGATAGATCTGGGACTTCTGGAATCCCAACTCTTGTTAAAAATTTTGGATTTTAACCCACTCTCTTTCATCTAATTGAGCTAAAGTTTTTCATACATGTATAACTTCGGTAACAATATGTGGTAACATGATAAAGTTCTTACGAGTGGGATCCTGGGGCTCTGAGCCCTATTTCAAGTTCAAATTTTCTTTTTAATATTTCACCAACTTTTTATCGTTCAATCCTGTTCAAATTTAACGTACAAGTATAATTCCGATCAAAATATGTTCAGGCAGTAAACAACGTAGGCGTTGTCCTGAGGACATGGACCCTATCTCCAGTTCAAAATTCATTTTCGAATTGTAATCCACTTCCTACCATCCTATCGACATGATATTTTGCATACATGTATATTATTCACATCTGCTGGATTGGAGATATGAGTAAATTTTTATATAAAAGTCAGTTTTTTTAAATTTTTAATTTATGTTTTATCAACTTAATTGAGAAGCAATTAAGCTGCTTAAAATATTTGTGAAATCTGCTGGATTAGCTTTATTCAAGCAACACTGTAATTGGATGATTCTGCAGTGTGCTTTTCTTTAGATAAATAATGAATAAATAAATAAATAAACTTATTGGGGAAAACAGGTTAATAGAATGTTTTTGCTGTTTTAGAGATGTCACTTTTACCGAGAGAGTATTAAATTTACGAGAGTTGCAGGTAGCGTAAAATTTGTCAGTAAAAAATAATAATGATCAAGACTTTTATTTTATTTGCTATTATTAAGACATTTCTACAAAGTCGCCTTCCATAGTGAAACGTGACAAATGCTATTGCAGCCCACCTCTAGGGGTTAAAATCACTCAAAGCTGCTGCATAGTAGTGAGCGGCCTCTTTCCGTCTTTAATTCTTTGAATCCCACAGTTATGCATTTCTCTCAGTTTTTTTTTTTTAATCTTTTGACGGTTTTTATTGCATAAAAGCGTGTGCAAATCAGTTACTTCAATATACTGCTCACTTATACAAAACAAATCATTATTAATAGTTATGAATTATAACATTGTGTGCATAAGAATCAACTAGTAGCCAAATAAATTTTATCAGATACATAGGCTTTGTGATATACCCTCCTTGAATATGTGGAGGTGGTGGAAGTGAATTGCTTCAACATACGACTGCTCCTAAAATGAAATAAATTCACTTTAATATTTAAAATTCGCCCTATTATGCACATAAGTATCAATAATTGTGCAAAATAAATTTCATTCGGGTACTTAGATTTTTAATAATGTCTTTTTAATAATTAATACTTCACAATGATTCTACATATGAGATATAGTAAATTATAATGAAAATTATTTAAACATCAATAACAATTAGTTAATAATGTAAAGGAATATTATTATATTTCATTACCTTTTTTGTTGAATATACAGCAGTTAATGTGTTGTACGCATTCGTCGCAAAAAATGAATAAAAATATGCAAAAGTCTTTTGTAAAATGTAGTGAAATATAAACTACCCCGAATTAAAAAATATATAACAAAGTATTTTATATTGATACTCAATATGCATTTCAATAACTTATTTATTCATTGTCTTTAGTTATTTATTGTTCTAATTTTTAATTTCTCTTATTCATATATATATGGCAAACGATGTAGTATAAGTTTTGGATAATTTTTTTAGTTATATTAACACGGTTTGAAATCCTCTGAATCCGAAAATCATTTTTTAGCGATTGGTCTGTGTGTGTGTTATCAGTATATGTAATGAACAAATACTTGTGACAGGAAGTCCAAACTTGGTATTCTAAATCTGTATCCTACAGTGGTGCTACACTAAATTTTTTTATGTGATCAAACAAATGGTTCGTGTACAGGGCGTCCGATATCATATGCATTACGACTATGGAGAAATTTTCTAATAAGCACAGTTGTTATAAAACGCCATTCTTCTGAATGGCTTAAGCGAGTCTTCTAGACCCTTTGTAAAATATAGATTGCAGGCTATTTCATTTAATCAAAATAATTATTTAATATTTTCAAAGCATTTTAATTTTCGGTAATAATCTTCAAAATGATATATGAGTATTCTTCTTACCTGTAAAATTCTTCTGTAGAAAAGGAAGAAAAAAGAACATTTACTTAAATTCAATAATTCACCTCTTCTTGATCTTGAAAAACATAAGACAGTTTATTTACACAGCTTGAATGATGATATTTACACTGAAGATGCACAAAAATATATACATATTCGAAATTTTAGAACATCCATTTCTTTCTATCTATAGCAATACTATTTCTAAAATTATACTTTGAGAAAAATGGATTTATAATGAAACTAAGCTAATTTATGAGCTACTTTTTCTATTTCTTAAACTATAGCTCCTTGAATAATAAAATCAGGCCAAAAAGGCCCCGCGAGAGCAAACTACTATTTCATGAAATGTTGCTCTCCATTCTAGAACAGAACTAAAACTAAACTGATGTCCCGCGAGAGTAAACAAAAAATGTTCTTCGAATTTCATCTCAACGGGACCTCTGGCGTCCTCTAGTGAGGCAAAAGTATATCAATACCTAACAACAGTGAAACATCTATAGGTTGCCCTAAAAAATGGAATAAGAATATTTATTTATGTACATAAAAGCATGTTTTGTGTAGATTGCAGTACGGAAACATTCATTATTCGTTTACAGGACTAGGGCTACATAAAATATTTGGATATATTGGCGCTGTACTTGTAAATTGCTGGAAGGAAGTGTATTTAATTTTGTGTTAGAACTTTTTCATGTAAAACTAAATTTAGGTACACAATGTGATGTGCATATAGTTTATCGACAATATACAGGGC
The DNA here is from genome assembly GCA_963930645.1 of Salticus scenicus. Classification (NCBI taxonomy): domain Eukaryota; kingdom Metazoa; phylum Arthropoda; class Arachnida; order Araneae; family Salticidae; genus Salticus; species Salticus scenicus. Next base: position 338,855,299 of record OZ005654.1, on the reverse strand, counting down.
TATCCGAATTTAAGCTAAACGTTCGTTTCCATTGAATGTAATCAATGGAAGTGCTTTGCAACATTTTACTTCGTCGACGAACACTGATGAAGTAGGAAAATGAATTTTTCATTCCCATATTTTAAACAAAGTATTTTTAAAAGTTCTATTTTCAATTCTGTACTATTATTATTATTATTATTATTATTATTACTATTGTATAATATACCGATTTGAGGTAAACCTTGAATACGAAAGTCCAAAGTTTAGCCGTTGGTCTGTATGTATACTTGTTATCAGGATAGCTTAAAAAAAAATCTGCAAGAAATTAAAATTTAATATTTTAAAATTCCTATTAGGTTGCCTCTCTGGAAAAAATTTAATAAGATTTTCAATTTTGGATGTAAATCAACAACTGCCTTGATTTAAAAATAAATAAATAAATGTAGGTCCAATAATAAAACAGGGTTGAGGGGGATGGTTGCCCTCTCACACAGAATTTTATGCGAATTAAACTTTTTTCTAAACTTATTTAAACTATACGTATTATTTACAGTAGATTGTACTTTATTATCTTACCTTAATGATCTTATGACATAATCTGCAATCTATCTTTATAGCCTAAAACGCAGGGTAACAGAAAGTCGTGTAAATGACACGGTTATTTTCTTGCAGTCAAATGAAAAATTATTCTGTTTTAATTTAGATTTGTGTAAATTAACACTTACTATCTTCCCATCATTCCAAACTATAGTGATGCGCTATAATTAAATTTTATTTTGTTTTGCTTTTCAATAAGGAAAATTTAACATTTTATTACTTGAACGTGTTCCTCAATCCTATTAAAATGAATATATATATATATATATATATATAATATATTAAAATCACTCAATCAACTGATTGGGAAGAAAATCCTTTCTTGAAATTTATTTTCACTCAGTCGGAAAAATAAATTTCAATAAATAATTTTCTTCCCAATCAGTTGATTGTGTGATTTTAATATACTGTATTTCTTTCACATTGTTTAATGGTGTTTTCCTTTACCTGCGGCTTACTTCTGTCGAGCTATCTACATGATAGACCAGATGTGTCTGCCTAAAGGTTGTCTGAGTGAGTAATGTCCACTGGTTGTCGGCCTGGATAGCTCAATTGGTAGAGCCTTGACCTTGTAGTCAATGATCTGTGGTTCGACTTCCGGCCAGGCATTATATTCACTCAGTCGGAAAAATAAATTTCAATAAATATATATATATATATATATATATATATATATATCTTGATCATGGACGTTATTCACGGATATAATTTACAAATCAAAATTTAGTGAAATCTTCTTTATCAAATAAATATCTGATCAGCCGTTTTAGAACATTTAATACATATTTTAAATTTAATGAAAGGAAGAACAAAACTTTTATCGGCAAAAACTAAAACATGAATTTAGTTCTTTCAATAAATCTACAGTTTTATTTCATTATTTTAAATTTTAAATCATTAATGTATATTTAATTTTACGTTTCAGTGCAGAAAGAATATTATTTTGACATACACTTATTATAATAATCTAACCGTGTTTAATATAACTATATTCATTTAATTGCCACTGTTTTTTTTTTTTTTCCAATATTGATAAATAATATTTTTATATTATATTTTTAAAAAGATAATTAGATTTTTTTTTTTTTTTTTTTTTTTTTTTTTTTTTTTTTTAGGACTGAGGGCCTATTAGTCTGAATCTGGGATTTTTGCGTTGTCGTTTTCATAGTTGGACACTTGTCGAAATCTAAAATTTATCGAAAATATAATTGAATAATTTGAAAGCGATGTTATAATTTGAAAAACGAAAAGAAAATAGTCCTCCGTCCTAAACTAAATTCTGCTTTTGCCAGAATTTCATCAAAATCTTTTATTATTATTATTATTATTATTATTATTGAAAGAAAAAGAAAAGAAAATTAATAATAATCAGTATCGTTACAAGCGATATCGAAAAAGTTTTTTTTTTTTTTTTTTTTTTTTTTTTTTTTATAATTTTGAATGGACCATATTCCCACTTTGGGTTCGAGATTACAAGAATATGAGCTGGTTAGGAAAACAACCTCAACTCTACCATAGCAAAGCATTGTGGCTTGCAAATTTTTATCTTGCAATATTATTTATAAGAGTTACAAATTATATGAAATTGAAGTAAGAGTGATATAGTGATACCTTTGTTTTGTTTTTAATCCAGCTTTAGTAATAAACTTTAATATTAATCAACATATATAATATTAAAAGTTGCAATGTGAACTGTGGCGATGTTAACAAATTTAAATGGATGTTCCATTTAATAAATTCCTTTATTAAAGTGATTGAAATTCTAATTATTTAAGATTTGATGTCTATATATATATGTGTGTGTGTATAAAATGTTCTTATTAATCTTTTATTCATTATATATACTATGTGTGTGTGCATACATAAAATGTTCTGCAATATTACGATATGGAATAGTCTTAACTTTACCATTCGATTCAGTTGTTTACATTTCTCTTTTGTTCTTGTTTGAACAGATATCTGATTATTAAGTTTCACTGGAGAAATATTTAGGAAAATGTCATGCGTAACAATAAAATGGCATCTTGAATGTAATTTGTTTACAAATTATCGGCCACGTGTTCGGCGATTTGACCTACTGTGACGTCACAGGAATAGTGTCCATTAGGAAATAAGAAGGCGCAAGCAATATGAAATAAAAATAAGTAAAAAAATGAATTTAATGGTTTAATTTTTATATAAAACAAGATCACGTGCTATCTTAAAAAGTAGATGTAAATTTTAAAGTTTAATTTTTTTGGCAACAATTATAAATTAAAATAAATAATTTAATGAAAGCTTAAAAGTTAGAATTTCTAATTTTATTTCTGTTTTAACTTAAATTGTACCAGGCTTTTTTTTTTTTTTTCTAGATTTTTTTAAAAATATTTCTGGTGCAAAAAATAACGAAAATGAACTGTTATCTATTATACAGTAAAAGTTTTCCATTAAAATTTCGTTCCTTATATTTACTACTACCAGACTACGCCCGCTTCACTGGTTACTATTTTTAAATGAATCACTATAATTAATAAATTCTCAAAATTACATTAATTTTTATCACGTGGAAAAAAAAAAAAAAAGAAATTCGGATCGGGAAAAATGTGGTTCCGGGTCCCCACTGCCTTCGGCAGTGTAGGACCCTGTTCGCTGAGCGCGTACATTTATGTTCGACACTCTTAAGGAATCACTATAGTATCGTAAAGGAAAAACATAAATATAAAATACAAAAATATTCTTCCCTAATCGGTGTAATAATCGGTCTGGGCCCCCACTGTCTGCGATAGCATATACACGCGCGCACGGCGCGTGTGTTTCTTCGTCTTCCATTTCCGCACCTCCTAATTATTTTACAATTTCAAAAATCTTGGGATTTTAAACCTAATAATACCAATTTCCAACGTTCTATCAGAATTTCTTTATTTTTAACACTGCGCCTGCCCACCTTCCCGCCCTTCGTAAATATTTTACACTTTTGAAAATATCCATTATCGACTTATCGGGCCTTAAAACCTAATAGTAATAATTTTCAACGCTCTAGCCCTTATTTCTTATTTTTCCCCCTTCGACCCCCCTTCTTCTTCTCGTCTATCATAATAATTTTACGAATTCGAAAATATCCGCAATCGATTTGTAGGTATCAAAAACCTCTATTTACCAGTTTTAAACGACCGAAATCTTTTTTTTTTTTTTTTGCCCCTCCGCGCCTCCCTTCTCACCCCTCAAAATAACTTTACAAATTCGAAAATGCACCAATAGTTTTGCAAAAAATTAATATTTGGATTTTTTATATCATTTTGTTGAATTGTGCGCAAACTCTCTTAGCTTTAGCTTATATGAAATCACGTTCTGACCCCTTCTCCAGCCTTGGGGACCGAATTTCATAAATTCCAGAAATTGGTGTTTAGATATTTATGTTAGCTATATTTTAAATCAATAATTTTACGGATATCTGGTTTCTTTTTTTTTTTTCTTCTTTTTGAGATATGAATGATTTTGTGAAATCACGTTTTGCCCACCTCCCCCCCCCCTTCGGGGGTCGAATTTTGTAAAGTCGCTTCTTAGTGGATGTCTACGTCATAGAAGGAACATTGTCACAAAATTCTATGCTTCTAGGTCTAGAGGTTTGGGCTGGGCGATGATGAATCACTCAGCCAGTCACTCACTCAGGGCAAACGATTTTATATATATATTATTATTATTATACATTGCTCTTTTTACCAAAATGCATATTTATCGACAATTTCATAAAAGAATTTCATACTAAATGATATATTCTACCAATTGCACGATTTAATTTGCTTTTTTATGATGAACGAGTGATCATATTCTGGGGAAAATATTGTAAGATAATTTTGATTTAATATCACAAGAATTATTTTCAGTTTAACGTTTTACTACGATATTAAAGGATAAACACTAGAAATTTTGTATTATTGAGTATTTAATCCGTCATGCATATATTTATCCGTGAAGACTGCAATTATCTTAAATTTGCTATTTCTTTGAAATTTTTTAGTTCAAAATATTAATTTATACTACTTTAGAACTGAAAAAAAAAAAAAAAAAGAAAAACATCTGGAACCTTCCTCGATTATTTGGGACAATAAGTTGTCCATTATTTACCAATAATGTTGCTGAAATATATCACTAATTGTGAAGCATATCATTAGAATTACTGCTATATTCCTGAAACCAGGAGCGTTTCATGGGGAAAAACTTGATATTGTCAGGAACCCTTTCCAAATTTATATAAAAGCAATGTTTGGGATCTATAAGAGTATGTAAATAAAACAATTTGCAGTGTACAAGCATACCCCTGTTTAATGAAATTGCTAAATCATGCAAAAAATTCGTTGTACGGAATATTCTATCATTTGCCTAATTTAATGTACTTGTTAATATTGAAAGAGTTATTATATTCTGACAAGAAATTGAAGGGTAATTTTGATGTTTTTAAACTATTAAACTTCATCACAAGCCATAAAGTTAAAGACAGTTTTACCGGTTTCGAAAGGACATGGACTTTCTACTTCAGGTGCAAAATACGCGTGCTAGTGCAAAAGCAAGACTGAAAGGCCAAGTCCTTTTGAAATCGGTAGTACTGTCTTTAATTTTATGGTGTGCGAAGAAGTTTTAAAGTTTAAATATTGATTGTACACCAATTCTGATGTAGTCGGCGAAGGATTTCATTCTTTCCAGACTGACTTTTTATACCGATACTAAAGGAATAAAATTAGTTCGAAGTGGAACAGTTAATCTATTATACAACTATTTATTAACAAAAACACTGCATCTACAGTAAATTACTGTAATTTAACATATAAATATTCTGTATAATACAATCGGTTTTCTATATAACGATGTCGTTAATTCATACAAAATTGTTTGTTATATGGAAAATTCTATTAATTGCATGATTTAATGTATTATTTAATGATGAATAAGTTACCATATTCTGACAAGAAAATTGAAGGGTAATTTTCATTTAATCTCGCAAAGGTGTCATTCTTTCCAGATTGATGTTTTACTCCGATATTAATAGAATAACATTAATCAGAAGTGTTATATCATAGAATAATTAATTTGTCATGCAATTTTATCAGATTAATATGTAAATATTCTATATAATATACTCGAATGTTTACTTAACACAGTCTCTAAATCTAATATATATATATATATATATCATTGAATGTAACATTTCATTAATTGGATTGTTTAATGTACAGTTTAGTAATGAAGACACATCATAGTCTTATAAGAAAATTAAAAGGAAATTTTTATTGAATCTCGCGAGAATGTCATTCCAGATTGGCGTTTAACTCAGATATTAAAGGAAAAATAACAGTTCAAAATGTTAGAATATTGACTAATTATTTTGCCTTCAAATATTTATTAGTGATAACTGCAACTACATTAAATTACATTAGTTCAATATATAAATATTGTTAAAATACATACCTATCTGTGTTTAACGATATTGCTAATTCATGAAAAAGAAAAGAAAAAAAAAACTGATGTATAGAATATTCTCTAAAAGGAGATTCACTTTTTACACAACTTTGAACTGTATAAAAACAAATTTTAAATATATAAGCAAAAAATTATATTTTTCAAAGGTTAAAAAATAAATAAAAAGTAAAAAAAAGCAGTCTCTCTCTCTCTCTTTATACATAAAGACACTTTTAAATTTTATTATTCATAACAATTACATTCTACATAATAATAAAATTTATATTCAAAAGGTCGGTATTCCACAATCAGGATGTAGCTCGAGTTTGTTAGCTGACTTATACCTTTACCATTATGAACAGAGATTATGTATTGAAAATGTCTATTTTTACCGGTACATTGATGACATTATAATTTTTTATGTCAATATCTTTTCCCCTAATTTATTTAAATTTGAATATCCTCCTCACCTTACCTTAACTCATAAATCTTCTTAACAACAACTGTATTAGTTTCTTAGATTTTAAACTTAAACTTGAAGGAAGTAAAATTTATACTGATCTGTATGACAAAAGACAAGATTTTTGTTTCAAAGTAAATTTACTTACACATTTTCATTCTTGTCTTCATATCTCTGTTTACAGAAATATCATTCTCAATCACCTCTTTCGCATACATAATCTTTGTTCATTTAGGTATAAAAACAAAAATATTTCTCACATAATTAAGGCTGCTACAAAAATGGGTTATCCTAAAAAATTTATTTATTCAATTGTTTATCATTAAAATCTGTTTAACACACACACACACAAAAAAAAAAAAAACTATTTAAGGTTTTAAAAAAATGGTGTATAGGTGGACAAATGTTTGATTAAGGAGGATGGGTATGTTGTTTGGCTGGTTGGTTGGGAGGGTTTGCTGTTGAATTAAAGTTAATAAAAAAAAGGGATTATTGCTATTGCAAGTTACATTCTTCTTATTTTTTCTGGTTGATATTATGAATTATGAACCCTTTTTTCGTTAAATTTAATTTAATTGAGTGCAATATGCTATTAGTGGCTTCCCATGTTTAGTTTGAACAATAAATCGAATTAAATAACAATAATAATAATAATAATAAAAACTTTAATAATTGTTGACTGCGTAGTATTGCTTATCCTTACATGTGTGCTTTTTGGGATTATTGCTTGTGATTGAGTCTTTTTACAACTTAACACTTAATTCTTACTAATAACTTTGAATTTAAGATTAATTATTTTAGTATTAATAAGACTAGTGGATCTGCATATCAGGAGCCTCAACGTCCTATTTGTTGGTGAGAAATAAACTCAAAATGACATTCTTTCAATAATTACAAAAACTTTCATTTTCATATTATTCTAAAAACATTTCATTTGACTCTTTTATTTCTTCATGCATATATACATCTACATTGTGACGACGCTATGACGCATTTGTTTTTCTGATTGGCCGTCTGTGTTTCTATGTACATGTAATAATGTATTTTTCGTTTTTTTTTTCTCCTTCTTCGATGTTCAGTTTTTAATAATAAAAGATGTGATTAAAAGGATAATACGTGGGTTCATTTTTATTCCCACAAAAAGAACGCAACATAAAATAATATATAATTTCCTAATACACAAACCAAGCTAAATGAGGCTGGTTTAATTAAATTGAAACATCATTATTTATATATTTGAAATTATCTTTTGAATAGCTTAGCAGAAAAGATGTTTATAAAAGAAAATAGAAATTGGTTCTTCTTTTCATACATGGAATAAATTCATCTGGTTCTGCAAGCCTCATAGGATACTCATATACAGGGTAAGTGCATTTTACTTACCATATAAATCTTGAATTTAAATATTTGATAAAAGTTTCTTCTGTGAATTCTAAAAGATTATGAGACTGACGCGCTAAATCGAAAGTTTGAATTTATTCTTGACAGTTTTTTTTTCTTTGCATATTTGAAGAAACATTTGCTTCATTTAAAATAATATTATTTTGCTAATAATAATGATAAAAAAATGTAAGCGAAAATAAATAAATATGTTTTCTTTTTGTTTCTTGAAAACGAAAGTATAGAAATAAAAGAATGTTTAAAATAAACATATGAATGATTAAATATAAAATTGTAGTTATTATAAACTAGAAAGAAAACAAAATTGAAATATTAAAATGAGTATCCTCAAGGACACTATAATTGAAAAACTTAACGCACAAAATTATGATGTGTGGAAATTTAAATTAGAAATGTTTCTCCAAAAGGAAGATTTATATTCCGTGGTTCTTAACGATGCTCCGAATCCTATTACGAACACATGGAATAACAAAAATAGGAAAGCACGAGCCATTATAAACCTCTTAATAGAGGATAATCAAATAATCCATGTCAAAAATCTTGAGACCGCTAAAGAATGCTGGAACGCCTTAAAAGCTGTACATGAGCGTTCAACCCTCAGCAGTAAACTATTTTTGCTTAGAAAGCTTTATTCTACGAAATTAACTGAAGGTGGCGATATGATAGACCACTTAACTAACATCTATCAATTGCGAGATAAGTTAGTATCGCTCGGAGAAGAAATAAATGACAGGCACCTTTCAGCCCTAATGCTCTGTTCCTTACCTCCAAGTTATGATGTATTAATTACCGCTTTAGAATCGCGTGATGAAAAGGATCTTGTACCAGAGTTTATACGCTCGAAATTGATTGATGAATTTTCTAAAAGAAAAGAAAACAAATATGAAAATAATTCAGTGTTAAAGGTTAAATTTAAACCGAAACCAGAAAATTCAAAGTTCTGCCGTTATTGTAAAAAAAAATCGCATACAATTGAAGAATGCTGGCATCTTAAAAATAAAAATAAAGAAAAGACTCTGAAACAAACAAAAGCCAGCAATGCCAGATCAACTTTCAAATCTGGTATGTACTCTCAAGACAGACACAACGCGGATAGGGCTCTTATTACTGAGAGTGAAAATAAAAAACCTAACGATAAAATATTCACTCTATTTATCGGTGAGAAATCTAACAATTGGTATGTAGACTCAGGTTGTTCAACGCATGTATGCAATGATAGGAATAAATTTCATGAATTTAATCATAATAATTCACGCGTAACAATCGCGAATGGACAGGAGATAGAATCCCTGGGTCATGGGTCTGTGAAATTAAACACCATAAATTCCAATAACACACATAATACTATAATATTGAAAAATGTTTTATATGTACCAGAGATAGAGACAAACCTCATATCTGTAAAAGAAGCTACTGAAAATGGTTGTGTAGCAATATTTGATAACAAATCATGCAAAATAATGCATGAAGGAGAAACATGCATTGAAGGTTACATTAACAACAATTTATACGAATGCAAAGTTAACTATGATACAACACACACTATAAACATGGTAAAAATATGTGAAAATACAAATTGCATTGATAAATGGCACATTAAATTAGGCCATAGAAACATTAGTCATATAAAACGATTGGTAAACAACAACATGGCAGTTGGGATAAAACTAGACAACTGAAAACATGATAATGCATGTGAAACTTGCATATTAACTAAATTAACGGACAATCCTTATCCCAAAAAGGCTCAGTTTAGGGCAACTAAAGCACTAGAGTTGGTACACACTGACTTGTGTGGACCAATGACAACCCCCACGGTCGGTGGAAAATACTATTTTTTAACTTTTATAGACGATTTTAGTCGATTTACAGTAATATACCTACTGAGAAAAAAGGATGAAGTTTTTGCAAAATTGAGGGAATATATCGCAATGACATCAAATAAATTCGGACGAACTTTGCATGCAATCCGCTCCGACAACGGAGGAGAGTATACCGGGACAGAATTAAATGAATACTTAACAAAATTAGGTATAGACCACCAATTCACTGTTCCCTATTCAGCTTCTCAAAATGGAACTGCTGAACGTAAAAATCGTACCTTAGTTGAAATGGCACGTTGTTTATTAAAAGATGGCAATTTACCAAATTCTTTCTGGGGGGAGGCAATAAATACCGCAGTTTACTTGCAAAATAGACTCCCAACATCTTCGTGTGAATTGACACCTTATGAATTATGGACAGGTCGAAAACCTGACTTATCAATGTTAAAACCATTTGGTTGTCGTGCCTATGCATACGTACAAAAGGTACACAGAGGAAAATTAGATAATACGGCACAGGAAGGCATATTCGTAGGGTACGACAATAGAAGTAAAGGATATAGGATCTGTACAAATGGCAAAAACATAATTATTAGTCGAACCGTAAAATTTGTAGAAAATGAAAAACAAGCGATACTTAAATATGACACATCACAAAACAATGATGAGAAAAGTGATAATAAAAATCCATCACCAAATTTGCAAATAATAGACTCAGAGATAGATGAAACTAATGATAGTGTTGTGTCAGATAATTCTCAAAATACTCCACGTAGATCACAAAGATCTAATAAAGGGGTACCACCAGATAGATTCGCATTCACATTACACAATGAAAGAATAAGTGAACCAAAATGCTGGGATGATATAATAAGTATGGAAAACCCTGTAGAAAAGGAAAATTGGATCAATGCTACATTAGATGAAATAAATTCACTCAAGCAGAATGACACCTGGGATTTAGTTGAGGTTTCACCAGGGATGAAAATAGTAGGGTGCAAATGGGCATTCAAAGCAAAATATAACAGTCAGGGCCGTGTTGAAAAATACAAAGCTAGGCTGGTTGCGAAGGGCTTTTCACAGAAATATGGAATAGACTACGATGAGACTTTCGCCCCAGTGGCGTCTCACACAACCTTGAGAAGTTTTTTGGCAATGAGTCTTTATAAGAATTTAAGTCTTAGACATATTGATATCAAGACTGCATTTTTACACGGTAAATTGAGTGAAGATGTTTATATGCATCAGCCAGAAGGATACGTGGTATCCGGGGAAGAACATAAGGTGTGTAAATTAAAAAAGGCAATATACGGGCTAAAGCAGGCCGCGAGAGCATGGAATTTAAAATTGAATGAGTCATTACTTAACTTAGGCTTTATTCAAAGTCAATTCGACAAGTGTCTTTATAAACGTAAACAAAACGATGTAACTACTTATGTACTTGTGTATGTCGATGATTTGTTAATAGCGGGGAATGATCAACAAATAAATGAAATTGTAAACAAACTAAAACAAGAATACCCGTTAACAGACTTGGGAGAAGCAAAACAATATCTTGGGATAAATATTAATCGCCCTAATGAAAATACAATGACTCTTGATCAAACACACAAAATACAAGAACTTATAGTCAAATACGGTTTAGAAAATTCAAAACCTACAGACACTCCTATGGACACAGGTTACATAAAATTAAATGACGAGGAAAACCTTTTACCAGAAAATACACAATATAGACAGGCTGTAGGCGCATTGTTATATATTTCAACCGTGTCACGTCCGGATATTAGCGCCGCGGTAAATATTTTGAGTAGAAGAAATGAGCGCCCAAGAGCAAAAGACTGGGAAGCGGTAAAAAGATTAATGAGATATTTAAAAAGTACAATTAATCTTAAATTGACATATAATAATATTGAAGAGCCTGTCTTGAGGGTATATGCAGATTCCGACTGGGCAAACGATCCCAGTGATCGTAAGTCTACAACAGGAAATTTGTTCTGCATAGGAGCAAATACTGTATACTGGACAAGCAAAAAACAAAAATCTGTATCAATGTCATCAGCGGAAGCGGAATATATTTCTGCAGCAAGTGCCGCGCAAGAAGTAAAATGGCTTATAAACCTTTTTGAAGAAATTGATATGCAACAAAATTGTCCTATTACACTCTATGAAGACAACTTTTCTTGCATTAAATTAGCGGAAAACGACAAGTTTCGACAGAAAACTAAGCATATCGAACTAAGGTATCATCTGATTCGAGACCTTGTTGAGCAGGGCACAATAAAGATTGAGTATGTAAGCACGGAAAATATGATCGCCGATGTGCTCACGAAGCCTCTGCCGAGACATTCTTTTCGAAAACTGCGAATTTCCTTGTTGAACTGTGATTAAATGTCATCGAGTTTACGCAGGGGTGTTGGTGAGAAATAAACTCAAAATGACATTCTTTCAATAATTACAAAAACTTTCATTTTCATATTATTCTAAAAACATTTCATTTGACTCTTTTATTTCTTCATGCATATATACATCTACATTGTGACGACGCTATGACGCATTTGTTTTTCTGATTGGCCGTCTGTGTTTCTATGTACATGTAATAATGTATTTTTCGTTTTTTTTTTCTCCTTCTTCGATGTTCAGTTTTTAATAATAAAAGATGTGATTAAAAGGATAATACGTGGGTTCATTTTTATTCCCACAAAAAGAACGCAACATAAAATAATATATAATTTCCTAATACACAAACCAAGCTAAATGAGGCTGGTTTAATTAAATTGAAACATCATTATTTATATATTTGAAATTATCTTTTGAATAGCTTAGCAGAAAAGATGTTTATAAAAGAAAATAGAAATTGGTTCTTCTTTTCATACATGGAATAAATTCATCTGGTTCTGCAAGCCTCATAGGATACTCATATACAGGGTAAGTGCATTTTACTTACCATATAAATCTTGAATTTAAATATTTGATAAAAGTTTCTTCTGTGAATTCTAAAACTATTTGCACCAGACATTTTTCAATAGGTCATTTTTATTTATTCCTTATTATACAATAGTATATATTGATTCAATCGACTTATTACTATAATCAGATACATTCCTGAGGGGGGCTGCCGCCTCCCTCAACCCCCCGCTGTATCTCTCTTTGTATACCTATTTGTATATCATATAAAGTGCTACGGAATTGGAAATACTTGCATTTATTTTTGTATAAATTTTTTTAAAGAGGCTTAGTAAGTCGATAAAATGCTAATTTTGTGCATTTCTAGTCGTTTTAGCGTTAAAATAGCCTAATTTTCCTTTAAAAACGCATTAAAAAGCACCATTTAGGGGAAGAAATGGATTTGGTGCCAAATTTGGCGACTGTTTCCCTCCTTGGCGATTTTTTTGGCGACCTTGGCGAGAAAATCCTTATTAGAGATATACCAAATATGGAAGTTCTAATCTCATTGGCTGATGATATACGACAATATTCCAGAACAGTCTGTGTACGATAGAATAGTATAAAAGGAGCATTTTTTTAGCCAAGGCGGCCAATCTCAGATGTGTGTCAGTTTCGTCAAAAGCTTGCTTTGCTTTGAGCCTCTTTGAATGAGACTTGCTTTATGTGTTATTGATAAACAGTTTGTGCTGTTGTTTTGCTGTTAACGGCTGTTGTTTAAGCTATGTTTACTGGTTGAATTGAAGCTGATACTTGGTTTATAGACCTGTATTTTTCTAGAACTTTCTGTGAATAAATCACTGAATTTTTGCAAGTTTCGCCTTTAATTCTCGGACAACTTACGAACCCCCAAGTGCGCAACAATATGTATTCTTAATAAACGACGGTCTTGTATTATTTCCCTGAAATTCATAAATACCAAATTTCATACAAAAAAATAACATAGCATATCGGAAATATTTTGCGTATTCTTTAAACTAATTATCAATTCTATGCCCACAATTTTCAACAGAAAAACACGCTTTTAAAATTCTAATAAAATTTCATTATATTTGATGGAGTGTAACCATGTCAAAATACACTTTTAAGAAATACCGACTATAGACCGTAATAGTACGAAATTCCTTTATGTATCCCGGAAAAGTAGCCACAGTCATTATAAACGCCAATAATAAGAATAAACCAAATTAATTATAACTCATTACTTTTTCAAACTAATTTGACATCATTTGGATGATTACAGTACATACTCGGAATTATTTTGTGTGGTCCCATAAATTATTTAGTCTATACATAACCTTTTTTAAAAGAAAACATGATTTTAAGCATCTTTATAATGTATGTTAACTTTATTAAGTTCAATTCAGCATAAACGAATTAAAGTGCGCGCTAAAATTAAAAATTTGTCCATATGCTCTAATGTTGCGAAATTCTTTCGTGTGTCTTTGTAAACGATCCATAAACATTGTATACACCAGTAAAAACTATTCAGCTTATTTTGCGTTTAAAATTAATAATTGTTCCAAATTTAACATCGTTTGGATGACTAAGTGACATTGTCAGAACACTTTTGTAAGGTCCTGTACATCAATTAGAAAGCTTAAGAGCACATATTTTCTTCAAACAACATAAGTTTAAGCATCTTACTCACGTACTCTAGTTTCATTTTCTTCATTGCAAAGTAATGATATTAAGATGCGTTTAACCCTCTCAGCGTTTGAACCGGAATTTTGTAACACAAAAATACTCCCTCGAAACGGTTTGAGACTGATTTTTGTAACTTGAGAAATCTCTCTCTAAATCGTGCGAACCTGATTGTTGTAACTTTAAATCTCTACTCCGAAATCGTTAGAGACGGAAAGTTGTAACTGACCCTTCCCCCTTTTACCAAAACGTATTTACAAGGGGCGGACAATGACGATAAGATAAGCTGACAGTTGATATACTTCTTTGTTGAAGGAGAGGGTTGATAACAATAGAATAGAATAGTGAAAAATGTTCAAGAAAGGTTGTTGATAATTTGTAAAATCAGTTTAAATACTGCTTGGTTGAACAAATCTTCGCATAACAATCTTTTATTTTTTCAACTTTAATTATATCTTTTAGATGACGATTTTTTTCATAGGAATCTTATGATTAATTATAAAAATAATATAATGACAATTACTCGTTAAATCAGCAGCTTTATTATTATTGTTATTATTTTTATTATTTATTAACTAACCGGATATTCAGCATAAAACACTGTTTTAATTAAACCTTAATGTACAGCATTTTAATATCCTGTAACAGTTTTTTTTCTCTTTTTATACTCAGTACCTGATTGATAGTTTACTTGTTTCCATTGTAAAAATTATTCGTAGTGTAATACAGTGATTCATTTTCTGAAATGTATTTTTCATTTTTTTTTTTTTTTTTTTTTTTTTTGTCTCTGATGGAGCGTGGGCTACGAATGAAATCTAATTTTCCTGGAGATAAAACAATTTCATATCGAATTATCATCTCAAACCCCTAAATTTAGCAATTTTCTAGAAAACAGGGTTTCTGTTAAGTTTTGTTCCAGGCAAAGCACAGGAAACCAGTGACTGCTAATATTTAAATCTATTATCTACTAATCAGAACTATTTTTCATCTAAAAAATATCTCTAACACTATATGTATATACTATATATAAATCGTCCCAGCGATTTCCAAGAAAACCAATTTTCTGCCGTATTTTTCCGGATTTAGTGCGAATTACCAGTGAACGATAATTTTCTTGAAGATCAGGGATTTGACATCGAAATGTCATAAAATAATAATAATAATAATAATAATACAAAATCTCTATTTTATTTATTTATTTATTTTTTCTAATTATTCAAGTATTTTCGAAGGAAACGGAGTCTGAGCTACTTTTTTCCTGGGCAAAATGCAAGTTTCCCGTGAACGCTAATTTTACTAAAAAAGAGCACAATTCAGATTTAATTGTAAACTCAAAGTATCCCGAATTCTAAATTTTTATCAAAATCATTCAAGTAGTTCCTAAGAAAATCAAGTTTCTGCCATATATTCTCAAGGACGTAGTGAAGGTTAGCTGTAATCTTCGAGAAAAAGAGGATAAGACACATGTGTTTCTAATCTAAACTTATTTTAATCAAATTTTTCATATAAAGGCATGCAGTAACTGCATTTCATATCCCTAGCAACGGTTACTATATTCACTTATTAAAATGACTTTAGTATAGCTTTAGCATAGGAGCCCCTTGGCTGTTTTACATTTTTGTTTTCATTTTGACGATGAATTAAATGGGGTATCGCAATTGCGTAAGTAAGCATCTTGGCGAGAAGCGACCGAGATATTTTGGTGCCATATTTCAAATTTTGTTAAGAGGTTCAAGCTGTTCCATTGATTTAGCATAATTTTTATCTATTTATTTTCTTTTTTTTTAACTTAATGCCAGAGGGGGAAAGGGAAGAAATTTTTGATTGATCTAAATATATTAAATGTCTCCAGATAAAACATTATCCGTTTTTCATTATGTTTAAAGAAAAATGTCCTAAATAGTTTTTTTCTATATCATTGTATTCTCTATAAATTAAATTAAAGTATCCAGTAATATTATATATCAACCTCCACGTACACTTTTTATTTTCTTTTTGATTGATCTAAATATATTAAATGTCTCCAGATAAAACATTATCCGTTTTTCATTATGTTTAAAGAAAAATGTCCTAAATAGTTTTTTTCTATATCATTGTATTCTCTATAAATTAAATTAAAGTATCCAGTAATATTATATATCAACCTCCACGTACACTTTTTATTTTCTAAATCGTAAAAGAAAAAAAAAAATTAAGGTGTAATAAAATAAAAGGCGACAATGCAAAATCTCTGTCTGAAACGAATTATCCTATCGTATTAAAATAATAATAATAATAATAATAAATAAAACTTGATTTAGGTGCCTGCTACTTTCGTCAGCGTATTCGCCGCTGGTACTGTCCTATCAAGGTCCCCATTACGGGCAATATCTTATCTGGGCACTTTGATTTGGTTGTTTGTGAAACAAGTAGCTCTGCTTTTATGCAAGAACTACAATTTTCAGATAACTATATATCAGCTTCTAATAAACATTTAATTTTGGCACCATGTATTAACGAAACATGGTTATACGTTTTATCTAGCATTCGCTTTCTGATAATAAAATTGTAAGTGCAATAAAATTACAATTATATTGCTATTAATTGTATTATAAAATTATATATAAAAATAAATTTTAATTACATTTATAATTCAATTAATAACTTTAATTATTTTGACTATATAACCATATTATTTTTATAAATACAATTAAATAAATAAAAGAAAATAAATTAGATAGTAAACGTAGCTAAATATGAATATGAATTAAAAAAAAAAAAAAAATATTGTGAAATGTAAGAAATATAATGATTAATTTTTTTTTTTTTTTTTTTGCGAGACATAAAATAAGTCAATCGTACATGGCAAGCATTTGTCAA
Source organism: Salticus scenicus (assembly GCA_963930645.1). Taxonomy (NCBI): domain Eukaryota; kingdom Metazoa; phylum Arthropoda; class Arachnida; order Araneae; family Salticidae; genus Salticus; species Salticus scenicus. The sequence goes on along the minus strand of OZ005654.1, from coordinate 338,838,154 downwards.
TTTGTATCTTAGATTAAATTCTGCTATTCTAAATTTAACCCTTTGCCGGGACTGACGCTCTAAACATTATCGCCAAACTTAGAAACACTTTTATTCAACTATCATAAATAATTTTGAGCAATGGTATTTGATATACATAATAGATGAATAACCTTCGAATGATTGAGGCAGACGTCACAGTTAAAACTTAGGTATGGATACTGAATAAAAATGTCCTTGAATTTGTCAACACTGATAAGAGGAGTGAAATTAAATAGGACCGGCAAAGTGTTATAAATAATAATAATAAAGAATCCTAACCATGCCATTAAATAATTCTTCAGTTGAAATATTTTCTTTCTTTCTTTCTTTTTCTTTTTCTTTTTTTTTTTTTTTTCTTTTAAGGAGTTGGGGTTAAAAACATTCAGGAATTTGCCATATTAAGAAAAGTTATCGTTGAAAAAAAGTTTAAATACTGAATTTTATTAATTATAATGATATTAAATACGATTTAATTATTGGCATTTTTAACAGCGTTAAAAAAAAAAAAAGTATTTTAATTCCCAAACATGCCTATTTATTTAAACAAGAGTTTGTATAAACCTTCTATCGATTTAATCAGGAACAAGCTTTTTTTTTTTTTTTTTCTTTCTCATATAAAATACACTCTATAATACATTGAAGGAATAGTTAAATTAAGTATGCTACATTGAAAAAATATAAAATTATCTCTGTTATAATAAGAGCTTTATACGTTTATATTAAACCGTTTGTCTGTCTGAAATATTCTTTAATATAAATGAAACGTGAAATTTTCATGGAAACTTTTTGTTGTTGTTGTAGGCTTAAGGCAGAATGACTGCACTAGGGTCCTAAGCATGTAGGTTGAATGCCTTCCATGGTGCTCTTCCTGAGGGATCATAACCCGTATTTGCGCGAGTTTCAGAGAAAAAACACGGAAAACTCCGAACGACTAGGTCGATGAGAGGGGCATGGCATTAAACCCGGCACTTTCTGTATATCAGCTTTGAGCGCAGAACCACTCGGCTGCTGGAATTTTCTAGAAACTTCCTGGAATCTTCTGAATACTTCATGAACTTTCTAGAAATTTTATGGAAATGTCTAGAAACTCCATGGAACCTTCTAGAAAAAAGTAGTTTAGAAAAATCTTTCAGAATTTTCTGAAAGGTTCCAGAGTTACATAACTCAGTTAGTTTTTTAGTTATGTAACATAAGTTAGATAATTAAAAAGCTAAAATAAAAGATGAAGAAAAAAACTGATGTTTTTTTTTTTTTTTTTTTTTTTTTTAATAGAATACGTTTATAGATGAGGTATCCTAAGAAGTGAAAAACAAGGAAAATTTTGGAAAATTGTCGTCAGCATAATGAAAATAAAATAACATAAAATAAATAATATAAATAATAATTGAAAAGCATCCAGACTTGACGAAAGAAAAGTTTACTCCTAAACAAAAAGAAACTATTCAACTTTTAGTTTTTTGCAATTTTTTTATTAGATTTTTATTGAAATTGACCATAATTTTTTTTAATTTTCCCGTTTTCCACTTTTTAGGGCACCTCTATAAATACATTATATTTAAGAAATCTTTATTTATTTATTTTTAAAGCTGTATTTTATTAATAATAATTGTTGCAAAAATAGAAATATTTTATGTATATTTTATTTTTTGGGCAAAAACAAATAGAAATACAGTTAGGGCATTCAAAATTGGTACAGATAGGTTTCAAAGGCCTGCAAGTTGAATGGGGATATTTTCGAAATTGTAAAGTTATTAGGAGGGGCGAGAAGGAGGAGGGGATGGGGGGGGGGCAAAAAAAAATAAAAATAGAGTTAGATCGTTCAAAATTGGTACACAATTGGTTTTCGATACTTAAAATCGAATGCGGATATTTTTGAATTTGTAAAATTATTAGGAGGGGCGGTAAGGGGGGGTGGGGCGGTAAGGGGGGGCTATGGGCAAAAACAAGTAGAAATGCAGTTAGGCCGTTCAAAATTGGTACAGATTGGTTTTAGAGGCCTGCAAGTCGAATGGGGATATTTTCGAAAGTGTAACGTTATTAGGAGGGACGGGAAGGGGGGGCGGAGGGGCAAAAAAAATAAAATAGAGTTAGATCATTCAAAATTGGTACATAGAGGTTTTCGATACTTACAAATCGACATTTTTCCTAATCAGATTTTGTTTCGCTTTTTTTTTTTTTTTTTTTTTTTTTCACGTGATAAAAATTAATGCAATTTTGAGAATTCAGTAATTATAGTGATTCATTTAAAAATAGGGTCCAGCGAAGCCTGCTAGCAAATAAATAAAAATTACCTATGACATTCTCAAAATATGCGAAGTTTAGTAAATTAAAAGAATAAGCTGCAAACTTACCGACATAAAACTACTGGGGAAAAAAAAAAAAAAAAAAAAAAAAAAAAAAAACGTAGTCATTTATTTGTTTTATTTTTTGTCTAAATATAAAAGAATAACAATACTAGTTTTAGATTACGATATGCAAAATTATTTAATGTGGATACTCAATTTTTCAAGGATTTTCCAATTAACAATATTTGAGTTTTTAAGCAAAAGATTAAAAGAAAAGAAGAAGAAGAAAGAAAGAAACTAAGGAAGAAATAAAATTATGTCCAAAACAAAACTTATTTTTCCATGAGAGGATCTTCTTTTACTGAATGTAGCCGGAGTTAATGAAATTTTATATTTTTTAATAATAAAATAAAATAAAATAAATAAATAAAAATAAAAATCATTTGACAGTTGTTTTTCTTTCTTACGCTTCAGATTATATTCATGGAAGATTGTATCCTATATTTCACAAATTTCGTGCCTATTTCTGTTTCAATAAACAAATATGTGCGTGTGGTGAATATCAGGTAATGTGCATTTTTTTCAATAACTGAAATTGGATAAAGCAAATTGTTACACTTCGGTAAAATGAGGGGGAGGGGGGATAGAAAACGAAAGAGCACTGAATCTTGACAGAGTTTGAAAGAAGTGCAAAGTTGACCAAATATCGTACCTGTGATATCATACACAAATAGGATTAAACAAAGAAATAGTGCCAATTTACGTAGTGATAAGACTGTCAAAATGGATTAGAGGTATTATGTTAGTTGAAACATATCGAATATTGTGCTCAAATGTAAAACAAGCGATTGAAAGAAATGTTTTGTGAAATCTGAATAATCAGAGTAACATAATATTTCTTTTAGAATGAATTATCTAAACAAATTAAAAATATTTCAGTACTTTAAAAGTAATGAATAGAAAGGTAACTAACAATCTGGATACTGTGAATGACTGATGTAAGCATCAGAAGATTAAATTTTAATCACATAAACTTTTTTGCTAAGGTGCATAATCCATCTGATTCCATAACATTAAATACTAATATGTTATGAATAGTTGAATGCATATCAATGGGTAACAGATGTCAAAAATAAATGCAAACAAGTTCTTAGAAAAAGCAATGAAAGATGTTGCATTCTAGTTCAGACTCTAGTTAAATTTTGTTGGATCATTTTCATTTTCTTACTTTTTGGTTTGGCTTTGCGTACAGCGTTTCTAGTTTATTTATCCACAAAATTTTCTTCTATATTTTCCTATAAAATTTCACTCCCCACAAATTATTTATAAACATATATTCCATGATGAATGTTGACTATTTTCCTCCCAGAGAAGTTATTGTCGAAAAAAGTCAATTTTCTAGAATAAATATTTTTTTCTTAAAAATGAAAAACTTCCATAAATTTTTAATTAATTATCACAGATCTATAATTCAACCATCGGTTTTAAAGGTATTCAGGAGTTTTTTTTAAAGATACCCATATTTAAAATGCATACACTCCGGGGATTTCCCTCAGTGTGGGTGGGAGAGGGGGGGGGTGAGAGAATAATGCCCGTGCAAATAAAAAATCTCTACCTTGTTGAATATTGCTATTATAAATATTTATGTATATATTTTTTAAATTTTCGCAATGAAAAGTTAGAAAATAATCTCAGTATGTACGTTAATACAGAATTTTATCTTGTACAGCTATATTAAATAAAATAAATAAATAATAGATGGCAGCGACACCTTTTGTGTAATTTATCCCCAAATGTAATCAGTATTCCTTTACGTCTAGGTCCAATAATATGTAAAGTTTGATTAAATTCCGTCCACTGGACTTATAAAGGAAAAGCCCTTCAAGGAGGGGGGGGGGGGCTTTCTAAGGTGTTCTAAGCATACTTACGCGAGTTTCAGAGAAAACCATGGAAAAATCCTAATGGCTAGGTCGATGAATGTGACCTGAGATCAAATCCTGCATTTCTTATCTACCAGCTTTTAGTGCAGAACTGCTCGGCCATTGGGGCTGCCAGGGAAGTGGAGGGAAAGAAAGAGATTGTTTTTATATCTCTTTCTTCTGAACCTCTTTTATATTTAATCTTCGAACGTTTTTACACATAGCTTGATGATAATTATTTAAAACAATATTCAAATCAGTCAAAAAATTTTACAGGGTTCCAACGGCCCAAATTTTTTCAAGGACTCTCACACCAATATTAAATAACAATAAATTTAATCTAAAATGTACGCTGTACTGTTAAGAAGGAATTTATTTTAAGATAATTCTGGTGGGAGAGTCCTTGAAAAAATTTGGGCCGTGGGAACCCTGATTTATAAAGGGCCTTCTCCCACCACCCCTTACTCAATTCGTTCTTATATATCTAACAACCTCTTTATCTTTTTTTTTTTTTTTTACTTTTTTCTTTTTCTTCCTTTCTACACAATGTTTTATTTAAGGAGAAAAAAAAATGTGCAAAATATATTTTTCATATTTCTTGTTAGCCTCACTTCTTAAACCTCACTTTGCAGCGATTTTCCTTACTTAGTTAAAATCGGTAAAACTTAATATAAATTACATATCATTCGTTTCCCATCTGTCCCTCCAACCCTATCTGCCCAAAATATATTTAGCCCATAGCGCACTTTTTCTTTCTGAATTAGTAAGTATTGATTGTACGTACACAGTTTGACAGAAATCGCAAAATAAAGTTAGAAAAAAAAAAAAAAACTTTCCATTTGCAACCTGCCCCTTCCCAAGATCCTTCCAAATAAATTTAATCATCACAATATATTTCATAATTTACTATGTAAAAATTATACAAAGTTTGATTGAAAACAAAACAAAAAAAAAAAACTTTTCTTTTTACCTCCCCCCCTCGACCTTACTCCTCAAGTATATTATAATCCTACTGTGTTTTCTCTCAGTTAATAATTATATAACTTGCAAAATTTCTTTAAAATCATTAATAAGACATATGAAAGTCCCCAGCCTCTTTATTTTTTTTACATACGCCCTCCTAAACGCAGATGTTTATGGGAAAGAAATATCATCAGAAGACTATGTAAAAATACATCCCCTTGAATCATTAAATTATTTTCGTTTTCTGTCGTTTTCTATCATTATTTACAATTGTTCTCGTCTCTGCCAAATTCATTTATAGGTGTATCAGAGCCGTTTAAAATTTTCAGGTTTATTTAACCTCTTTAAGACCTTTAATTAAATAATGATTTTTTTTTTTCCCTCAGCTTTTTTTTAGAGGATTTTTATAAGACTTAAATTTTGTTTAGCATATTGAGAATTGTAAATTATATTGAATGAAAAAATTCAATATAGGAAAACGCTCTAGAATTTCAATAGGAGTTCTTAGAAATCATTACCAAAGGGAACTAGAACTGAAAAGCATGACATGGAACTATATTTACAAGAACCCTAATTTCATTTCTACATGTCAGTCACATAATTTTTTCTCAGTGTAATGCAATCATATTTTTTTCCAAATTGGTTATTAGCAAAAATAAATAAATAAAATAATAATAAAAAACCGCGAGATCCTTTTTTTTTTTAAATAATTTTGTTAATTTTATTCAATTATACATTTCTATTTATACATTTATTGGTTAACCAAATTAAGATCTCATTGAAGCTGACTTTACTAAATAGTGTAGAATAATAGTATTAGTATAGATTATTGTTTATGAGCCAACATCCTCTGTTGTTTGGTTTATTTCATTTTTTTTTGTTCAAATTTCACAGTTAGTTTTACTGTCCTCGACTTAAATTAAATTATATGTACTTAAATACGGAGGCACCAAATTGGAACAGATTGTCCATAACCCTGACCCCACATTTTTTAAAAATTACTATTTTCTTAAAAAAATATTTTAATTATAAATCTAAAAGAAAATGTAATTAAAGAAAACAAAGATAGCGGCAACGAATTGTAAAATAGCATTCATTTATTCATTCAGAAATAAGTATTTCCAAGTATTAATAAATTATTATTTTTATTTATTTATTTATTTTTATATTTTTATGAATAAGAAAGTTTTACGATTTTTTTAGTGTAATTTTATTTTTAAATACCTATTAAAAAAAAAAAAAAAAAAGTTCTAATATAGTATTTTACACTAAAAATAATATACTATGTCACGATGAAAATAGTGGGAATTCAAATTTATGAATTTTGAATAAATTGCAAAATGTATTTTGCGCTGCAATTTTTCTTCTTTTTTTCTGAATTCATTCTTCTTACACAGAAATTATAAACTTCTGTACTGATGTACTATTTTCAAAAGCTACTCGAAATTTCAATCTAGTCTGAACCCTACGTTGGAAATACCTTCCAACACAAAGCCTTTTGTTTGAAGTTTTAGAGGTTTTTGACTGACACACTGACACACCTCCAGTTCAAAACCTGATAGATAACGTGGAGGGGGAAAAATGGTTAGAATTTTTTTGGAGCACCTACAGTGAACCCCACAAAGAATTATTAGGGAGGTATTCATTTCTCAGTACGATTATTTTTCAAGTAGAAATGTTATCTGGGGTTAAACGAAATTCACCCCATACGCCGTAATGTTAAGAATTTTGGCGTGTCCCTGTACACAGTTTATAAAAAATATAGCAATAAAAATTATACAGCTACTTATATGCAAAGCTGGAACGTGTGCGCCAATTTGCAAGTCAATCGAAGGATTTTTACGGCTGCTATTGCGGTACATACAAATTTTTCCCATTGGCCGTAAGGATAAGAAAAATTTTGGCGTGTCCCTGTACACGAACAACAAATGGAATACACACCTAACACTATACAGCTAATTCTGTTGGGCTCATGAATATGTGTACAAAATTGCAAGTCAATAGCGTTCTTTTTTGGGTCGCTATCGCGGTACATACAAATTCTTCCCATAGGCCGTAATGATAAAAAAAACTTTGGCATGTCCCTGTAAACGAACTACAAATGGAATGCACACCCAAAACTATACAGTTAATTTCGTGGGGATCATGAACATGTGTACAAAATTTCAAGTCAATAGCGTGATTTTTGCGGCCGCTATCGCACGACAGACAGACAGACAGACGGACGGACAGACGGAACCCAAAATCCTTTTGAGTCTCAACAGAGGGCTTCCACTGACGTTTCGGCAAAAATTGGAAGTCAATAGCTTGATTTTTGCGGTGGCTATCGCTGTACATGCAGATTCTTCCCATAGGCCGTAATGATAGAAAATCTTTGGCGTGTCCCTGTACACGAACTGCAAATGGAATACACACCTAAAACTATACAGCTGATTCCGTTGGGCTCATGAACATGCGTACCAAATTGCAAGTCAATAGCGTGATGTTTGTGGCCGCTATCGCGGTACATACAAATTCCTCCCATAGGCCGTAATGATAAGAAAAACTTTGGCGTGTCCCTGTACACGAACTGCAAATGGAATACACACCTAAAACTATACAGCTGATTCCGTTGGGCTCATGAACATGCGTACCAAATTGCAAGTCAATAGCGTGATTTTTGTGGCCGCTATCGCGGTACATACAAATTCCTCCCATAGGCCGTAATGATAAGAAAAACTTTGGCGTGTCCCTGTACACGAATTACAAATGGACTACACACCCAAAACTATACAGCTGATTTCGTGAGGCACATGAACTTGTGTACCAAATTGCAAGTCAATAGCGTGATTTTTGTGGCCGCTATCGCGATACATACAAATTCCTCCCATAGGCCGTAATGATAAGAAAAACTTTGGCGTGTCCCTGTATACGAACTACAAATGGAATACATACCAAAAACTATACAGCTGATTTCGTGGGGCTCATGAACATGTGTACCAAATTTCAAGTCAATAGCGCTATTTTTGCGGCCGCTATCGCGCGACAGACAAACAGACAGACAGACACAGCCCAAAACCGTTTTGAGTCTCAACAGAGGGCCTCCACTGACGTTTCGGCAATTAAGATCAACTAATTTAGTTTAAATATTTTAGGTCTAAAATTATCAAGATCCACTAATCAAATCTCTAATTATTTAAATGGTGTCACATATTTTCTTAATTCCTGAAGTTAAAACTTCTTAAAAATACTCCTTATAGCATTGGTTTGTCTGAACCTGAATTAATTTAACTGACTTATTGGTTATCTAGCTAAACGCTACATGCCGCATACTCACTGCTGAATAATTTTTCTAACATTAATTTCCTTTCTATAAAAATTTTAATGTTCCATTCATTTACCTACAACTTAAATTAAAAATTGAATTACATTATACTTTAACTAAGTTAAAATTAAAATTTCCCTAACTCAATAAATGATTATTCAGTGAATTTAATCGTTAATGAAATAGCTCAGACGTTAATTTATTATCGATTAATCGATGTTTGCAATGCTTTTATTTTTAATTTCAATAATTAGTTGGCATCTTCCTATTCTCCAGTTTGTGTAAAAGTTTTACAGGTGGCTACTCTGCTTTTTTCTAGTTTTCTCTATGGATTCCTTGATGATTTGATTTAATAATTTATATAATTTCTCATTCAAATTGATTTTCCTGCCTTGATCGGTGCTGGAACAATATAAATTGCTATGACCAGCTATATTCTTTTACGAAATCGATGCAGATTTCACAGCTTTATGAAATACATGCCCCCTGACGAATATTTACTTCTAATTTTAAGCATTTTTATCCAATTATTATTTCTGTGGTCCTCGAGTTATTTTCTCTGTCATTAAGTTTAATGGTTCTTTTTTTATTATCATCATTCGTGCCGGCGTAAGTAATTTAAGTTGTTTTTGTCTCTTATTCGTTCTTAATCTGTATCGCAACATTTTTGTCTCAGTCTTACCTATAAGTTAAAATCAGTCCTATTTTTTTTGCGTTGGTATTGTTTTGAATCTATTAATTGCTAAATTTTAAGGTTAAACTTTATTACGAAATATATTATATATATATATATACTATATATATATATATATATATAGTTTTAAGCGAACTATCTACAAGAATTGTTTGAAAATTAAAAATACTTTTTAAAATTTATTGATTATTACTTTTTTACTAAATGGTAAATTTAATTTTCAAAGTATTTTAAACTATATTACTTATTGTTTGTTAAATCAAATAAATGTGACTCACTGTATGAATCAGCTTAATTCAGTTTTCGGAAATTTGTATTCAACATAGTTTTCGCAAAGTACTTAATGTATAATGTAAAAGCACTTAAATTATTTCTTTTTACAGCTACTAGAAAATAGACTAAAATTTGCATTTAAACTATTTGGAAAATATTTTTAAATAGCCATAAAAAAGTATCGGTTAAACCCTTTATGAAATGCTACTTTTAAAACATTTAGAAGAGCATCTATATATTAATAGGCAAGCATAAAATTTTTTGTCCCTTTTTAACATATCTATATATTAATAGGCAAGCATAAAATTTGTTGTCCCTTTTTAACATATTAATTTTGGGAGTAGAGGGTTGAAAATGGTATCATTCGAAAGGTATGGTTAGCCGGAAGGTGCGAATACAAATATTATTTTCTTACGATGTCAAGAAGGTATTTAAAAATACATTTATTTTTTATGCATTTTCCCCCATTTTTCCCTTTTATACACGTATTCCTTTACATTAAAAAATACCTAAAAGTAGAAAGTTGTTCTGGCAATTTCATAAAGCTCAAATAAAACCATAGACACAGTAATTTGTATGATGTAGCATCACTATACGCAAGCGAAGTGATGACGTCACTGTCTGTCCATGGAGCCATGAAAAAGATTTTCTAAGTTAACCGTCCATTGGATTTTTTGTAAAAAATTATTAAAAAATAACGGAAATTATTTGCCGATTTTAATTCCGATATTTGGGTATAGTTATATATAAGTTACTGTCTACATGTGTTTGATTGAGTTTTTTTTTTTTTTTCTGTAAAATTGATAAAATTTTAATTTAAAATCACAAAACTCCAGAAAAAAAAAAAAAAAATGGCAAACTTCCAGTTTCGAATGTAAACATAAACATTTCATTTTAAAGGGTGATATTTAAACAATAAATATTCAGCTAATATACTAAATAAAAGCAAAATGGATTTGTTACTAACTGCAATTAACTGAAATTGGCTACTTATTTTTAAAAAATCTGATGTGGGCACCACATGACTTCCTTATACACTTTTAGAAATATACATAATGTTAAAAAACATTGTCACTGGACCCGAAACAGTTGGCTAAAAATATTTTTAAAAAATGCATGCATACGTAAAAAATAAATAAATAAATAAATAAATAAAATAAAATTGTGCTTTGAGGGGACTCATGTCAAAGTTGTGCCTTGGGGGGGGGGGGGACTCATGTCAAAGTTGTGCCTTGGGGGGACTCATGTCAAAGTTGTACCTTGGGGGGACTAATGCCAAAATTGTACCTTGGGGGGGACTCATGTCAAAGTTGTGCCTTGGGGGGGACTCATGTCAAAGTTGTGCCTTTTGGGGACTCATGTCAAAGTTGTACCTTGGGGGGGACTCGTGTCAAAGCTGTGCCTTGGGGGACTAATGTCAAAGTTATGCCTGGGGGGGACTCATGTCAAAGTTGTGCCTTGGGGGGGGGGACTCATGTCATAGTTGTGCCTTGGGGAAGTTTTAAATGTCTAGCTGGTCGGGAAGTTAGTTAAAAATCGATTGCAAGATTTGTACTGGTAACGCTGCCGAAGGCAGCAGGAACCCTACACAGTTGGCTAAAAGTATTAAAAAATGCATTTTCACCGTGTTCTGATCTAGTCTGAAAGTTTCAAATGTCTAGCTAGTCGGGAAGTTAGTTAAATAATTTTTCTGTTGAATCGCATAAACGCTGCTGAAGGCAACAGGTATCAGAAACAGTTGGCTAAAAATATTTGAAAAATGCATTGTCAACGTGTTCTGAGCCTTTCTGAAAGTTTCAAATGTCTAGCTTGTCGGGAAGTCAGTTAAATTGCAAGATTTGTCTAAACCGTTTCTGAGTTATTACCGTTTTTTGATACATTATGGCCAAAACCTATGTATTTTTGTCATTATGAACCTAATTTTCCTAAATATCTCCAAAACGGAAAATCATAGAAAGTCCAAAAAGGGAGGTGCACAACTAGATGTTATAACAAACCTATGTACCAATTCGCAACTTTCTACGTCCAACCGTTTTTGAGTTATGCGACATACCCACACACACACAGACACACACACATACAGACGTCACGAAAAATCGTGTAAAAACCCTTATATCCCTAAAACGAGAGCTCGTGTTAAGACTACACTTGCAGGTGTGCAACTAGACATCGTGACAGTCACACGTATAAATTGGCAACATCCAGCGATCATTCGTTTTCGAGCAATGTGAAATACAAAATCCATTTCGCAAATCGGGATTACTATACTTCCTTATACTTTGTATAAGGAAGTAAAAAAGTGTCTTTATTGCTAGCTTTTGTGAGTAGAAGATGCATAAAACTTTTGATTTCCGGTTTTCGATGAATTTACACGTTTTGAGATTTCCTTGCATTTTAATTAAGTGAAATTGACTACTTATTTTTATTTTTTAAAAAGTGGATTTATTATTCTTTCCTCTGCATATATAAGTAGAAAATAAAAGATTCAGAAAAGTTTTAGATTTTCGGTTTTCGATAAAGTTACACGTTTTGAAATTTCCCGAACTCAATTCGACCATTTTTGAAAAATATCTTTTTTTTTTTTTTTTTTTTTTTTTTTGTGCTAGAGGCATATTTCAGTCGGTACAGCGTTGTCGAATTTTTATACGTCACTCTTAATAGTGCTAAGGGCCTATTTCAGTCGGTTTATTGAATTGGGATTTATTGAATGAAGATTTTGTAGATAATTTGATTACTCATAACGAAGGTTACAAGTTTTTAAAAAATATAAAAAATTCTCCCAAGGCACAACTTTGACATGAGTCCCCCCCCCAAGGCCCAACTTTGACTTGAGTCCCCCCCAGGCCCAACTTTGACATGAGTCCCCCCCAAGGCCCAACTTTGACATGAGTCCTCAGGCCCAACATTGACATGAGTCCCCCCAAGGCCCAACTTTGACATGAGTCCCCCCCAAGGTACAACTTTGACATGAGTCCTCCCCAAGGCACACCTTTGACATGAGTCCCCCCAAGGCACACCTCCCCCTCATTGGGAAAAAGAGAAAAAACGTTGTTTTGCGGCTATAAGACAGTTTGGACTTCCAACGTTATTTGTTACAATATCAGCAGCTGAAACACATTGGTTTGATTTAATGAAAACTTTATCATGGAATTTAGATCGTCACGAATTAACTAAAGTAGAATTTGTCGATATTAACAAGTTTAGCAGTAGGCCTCTGGCACTAAATTAAAATCTGTCAATGTCAGATTTTCATGATTTAAATAATGAAATAATGTCGTGTCTGTATATTTTTTTAAATTTTTTTTTTGTTCAAACACTGTACTTTATGAACCAATCGAATTAATTTAACAGAATTTGATACTTGGTTGGGCCTTGGTTTGCCATGGTACCTATTAGCTTCTGGGCTGTATCACACAACAAAGGGGCGTTTTCACGTTGCGATTTTCTCTCATTTCAGGAAAGGCAAACATCTACAGAGAGAAATAGTTATATTAAGTAGAACTCTGCTGATTCAGTTAGAGTGAATATCGGCAAACAATTGCCGCAGCTGTGTTGCAATTGCATTCCGTTTAGGAGAAGGCAATAACTTTGCTTTGCCTCGCTTTGCAAAAAAAAAAAAAAAAAAAAAAAAAAAAAAATGGTCGAGTTTCGACCACAGGGCGATACTAGTATATATTAATAGGCAAGCATAAAATTTGTTGTCCCTTTTTAACATATTAATTATGGGAGTAGAGGGTTGAAAATGGTATCATTCGAAAGGTATGGTTAGCCGGAAGGTGCGAATACAAATATTATTTTCTTACGATGTCAAGAAGGTATTTAAAAATACATTTATTTTTTATGCATTTTCCCCCATTTTTCCCTTTTATACACGTATTCCTTCACATTAAAAAATACCTAAAAGTAGAAAGTTGTTAAATCTGGCAATTTCATAAAGCTCAAATAATACCATAGACACAGTAATTTGTATAATGTAGCATCACTATACGCAAGCGAAGTGATGACGTCACTGTCTGTCCATGGAGCCATGTAAAAGATTTTCTGTGTTAATTGTCCATTGAATTTTTTGTATAAAATTATTAAAAAATAACGGAAATTATCTGCCGATTTTAATTCCGATATTTGGGTATAGTTATATCAAGCAGAAACGGTCGTTTTGCCAAGCCAAGCTCAGAGAAAAGCAAAACAAACAAACTACCACTAACACAAAGCAGAACGCGCCAATAATAAAATCGACAGAAATAACCCAAGATCGTTAAATGCTTATTATACAGAAACCAACTTTCCTATGTTAAATCGGCAAATTTTTTTTCCGTAATATTTAAAATATTGGACGAACCAAATATCGCAGTAAAATGAAACAAAAAGTAAAATATTCGTATCAACGAGATCTTTAATTTGAGATAAAAACGAACTTTCTAAGTTAATAAGTAAAAAAATGGGAGCATTTTCAATTTAGCGTAAAATTAGATGTTTTGACAACTTTTTGAAAAAATTTCTTCTTCAAGAAATTTTTTTTAAAACAAGCTAGAGAATTCATAAATGTGCAGAATTCTTTGAAAACTGGTTTTTCAGATAGACAATTACTTAATCTAGGAACTTTTATAAAATTTAGTTTTTAAAAATCAAAATTTCCTATCTTAATTTCTGAAAAATTGTTAAATATCGCCAAAGAGACATTAATCGCCAAATATGAAATTGCTTCATCTCAGTTTACCCGAAAAATATTAATTTCAAATTGAGCTGCTTTTTCTTTTTATAAGTTACTAGCAGGCTTTGCCCGCTTCGCTGGACGTTAAACTTAAATGATTTGTCAAAATGCCATATCTTTATTAATAACCTCAGTTCTCGCTGTGATTGGTAGAGGTTTTCTCGCTCCCAATGTTAGGAGCCTGGGTCCCCACTGTCTTCGGCACAACTTACCCACTTCTTACTTCCCCACCCTCAGCGGGTGAGTTCGAAGTTTTCCAAAATCCCACTAATGTACATAATGCGTACACTTAATCAATATCCACACACCAAAATTCGCCATTCTAAGATAATTCAAAGCGAATTCAAACGAAAAAACATGTTTTTACACATGTTTATTGCCATCCGACTCCGAGAAGGGGGGGGGGGATTTCGAATTTCGTGAAATGCAGTTACAATAAGTGCCGGATGCATACAAACAATTTACGCACCAAATTTCGTGACCACAGAAGTCTTTAATAGACAGTATTATAAATAAATAAATACAAAAAGCACAGCTTAAGTATCGGAACCCTTTGGTGACTTTAAATATTTTAAGCCATTTTTGCGATGAACTGAATTGGCTATCTCAATTGTGCAATTAAAGATCTTGGCGAGAAACGTCCGAGCTACTTCGGTGCCGAATTTCAAATTTTGCCAAAGGGATCCAATACTAAAGCTGTTCCATATCGAATCTGGGTTGAAAACGGAAAAAGTGTAAAATAAATTAGAAATATCAGACCTATATTTATAAATTTGATACCGAATGAAAGGGGCGATTTTGCTGAATCCAGGGGTTCAAACAGTTTTTCGATGCGACAATTAGATTTTTAAAAAATAACTAAAGTATGAAATTTAAGTGGCAACGGAAAAACGGATAAAGGGAAAAATAAATTAGAAATATCAGACCTATCATTACAAATTCAGTACCAAATGAAAGAGGTGATTTTTCTGAATCCTGGGGTGTAAACAGTGTTTTGATACGACAATTAGATTTTTTAAAATTAACTAAAGTATGAAACTTAGATGGCAACACTTCATTTCAATCTTTTCATAAATTGTAGTGAAAATCACGCGAATACAAAAGTCTTTAACTTAAAAATTTATTTTTATATTTCATTTTTTCATTCAAAGCATTTTAGTGAAAAAATATTTATGGCGCATGCGCAGGCGTTTTTTACACACAATTTAAACACTAATCGTAATTTTGAAAATTTCTATAGATATAATTTGAAGTTGGGTGAAGACCTAAGTTTCTGCCAAGCGCCGTTGAATTCCGTCCAGCCGTTCTCGAGTGATGCCCGGACAAACGTGTTTTAGTCTTTTACCCCCTAGGGGGGAACGGGGGGGAATTTCCGAAAAGTTGATAGATATAATTTTAAGTTGGGTGAAGACCTAAATTCCTGCCAAGTGTCGTTGAATTCCGTCCAGCCGTTCTCAAGTGATGCCCGGACAAAAAAAGCGACATTCGGACACGATGACACACACACAGAAACACACACACACACACACACACACACACAGGCAAAATTTTCTGAAGCCATTTTCGGCTTTCATGGGGTGTAAAACGTGAAGATATCGCAAAATTTTTCGATTCCGACAAATTTACAGACAAAACTCTGATTTTATTAATATAGATTTTTTTAACCAAAGAATCTTTGCTTTTATTATTTTGCACAATTTTAAATTTTATATCCCTGAAAACAGATATGAATACATTTTTGAATAACATTTGTTTCAAATCTATAGCTTGAATTGCTGATTTTTTCATATTTGTCATACCTTAGAATAAGAAAGTCAGTACACGATATAGTATCCAATTTTAATATCCTTCAATTCAATCTGGCAATGATAATTATGATGCATAAAGATTTCTACTTCCTTCTATATAGTATACTAGCAGGCTTTGCCCGCTTCGCTTGTCATTTTATTGAAATGAATTTCGACTTTCGGTTTTTAATGGATTTACACGTTGTAAGAGCTCCTGAAAACAATTTGACTATTTTTAGAAAATTTCTATTTGCGTGTGTGTGTTCTATGTGTGTGGCGAAAGTTTTGTTCCAACTAGATATCAGGAGCTACTGCTCAGAATTACATATAAATTTATATGCAATTGAACCTTGATGTATAATAGCGTTTATCAATATTTGGTGTCAATTGCTCAACATGGTGCTGCTATACAGTGATTGCCGCAATTTCAGAGAAGGCTATATCTGAGTAACTAATACATGGAATTGCATAAATTTAGAAATAAATTTACATTGTTACAAATTATAGTGCTTATCAACTTTTGTACCAATATCTCAACATGTGGCGCTGCTATACAGCGATTTTCGCAATTTAAGGAAAGGTTCTGTTGCATATAATGAAACAAAACTTAATATGTGAAAAGGCCATTATGAGACATTATGCTGATTCAATCTCGATGCCTATATCGGCCGATAAGTGGAGCTCATATACTACATTTTTTTTAGAACTGAAAGGATGCCATCTGCATGGTGAAAATTTACTTACGTTGGACATTTTGTGCAACAATACCTCTCTGAGTTGATAATATTCAGCATTCATAATGAAAAAAATAATAAATAATTTGTGCTGCGTTAATATGTATAGGAAAATGTAGAAGAAAGTTTTGTGATGGACACGACATACTAGTCTGCATAGAAAACCCATGGATAATGTCTAACAACCAGAATTATGGAAAGTTTAACGCAAAGAAAACTTTGTAATACAGTTTAACGCAAAGAACAACATCGCACGAAAGCTGAGTTGAAATCCAGGACATATCTGATGTAAAGTATCAGGTTAATTCCAGTAAATATAAAAACTATTTAAAAAAAATAAATGATATCTACAAAAAAGACACTTCAAATGTACAAAAAAGCCAAGCTGAAAGAAAGAGAATTGATTAAAGTTGTGTCTAAAAAGGGTGTGATATCAAATTCCCAAGCTTACATTCAAATACTTATTTAATATTCCCTTTTAACTAAATTTTCACATGTGAATCAAGTGCCTTATGATATGTTGATAGAAATCCTTCTTTCCTGTACTAAATACATCATAGCGTGTTTCTGAAAAATATTATTATTTTTATTTATGTATGATGGGCTTGGCGGCCATCTTTCAAGTAATGAATAAACATTCACACAATTTGAAAGAAGTTTCTTAAAATATTTCTCATACAAATTAATTTTGCTATTCCATTCAGCAGAGACGGAAATATTTCGATAACATGATTTCTTATAATTATTTAGTATTAAGTGCACTTCCATCCTATAAATGCCGGGAATAAAGAATATAAAAATTTAAATTAACGTAAAAACATGAAGGAGAGGGGGGGAAGCATAGAAGCTTCCACCCCCCGTTATATTTACCCAATTTGAATTTAGCTTCTTGGAATAAATATCTCGTAAAAATAATATGGTTATTCCATTCAACAGGGGTTGAAATATTCAGATTAAAAAAAGAAAAAAAATGCATTAAAAACATCGCAAAAGCCCCGTTAAGCACACAAGTTGAATCAATTTAAGTTTTAACAGTGTTAAGTTTGGCGCACTTCCATCCTCCCATCCTATAATTATTTCCCATTGCGCAGCACTAGTGCGATATAAAACTCAATTAATCAACCAATCAACCAACTCATCCTATAATTGATGAGATTTATAGAATTCAAACTAACGTAAAACGTTGAAAGATGGCCGCCAAGCCCATCATACATAAATAAAAATAATAATATTTTCCAGAAACACGCTATGATGTATTTAGTACAGGAAAGAAGGATTTCTATCAACATATCATAAGGCACTTGATTCACATGTGAAAATTTAGTTAAAAGGGAATATTAAATAAGTATTTGAATGTAAGCTTGGGAATTTGATATCACACCCTTTTTAGACACAACTTTAATCAATTCTCTTTCTTTCAGCTTGGCTTTTTTGTACATTTGAAGTGTCTTTTTTGTAGTATAAGTTACTG
Source organism: Salticus scenicus (assembly GCA_963930645.1). NCBI lineage: Eukaryota > Metazoa > Arthropoda > Arachnida > Araneae > Salticidae > Salticus > Salticus scenicus. Next base: position 338,819,992 of record OZ005654.1, on the reverse strand, counting down.
TGTACATGTGTTTGATTGAGTTATTTTTTCTGTAAAATTGATAAAATTTTAATTTAAAATCACAAAACTCCAGAAAAAAATATGGCAAACTTCCAGTTTCGAATGTAAACATAAACATTTCATTTCAAAGGGTGATATTTAAACAATAAATATTGAACTAATATACTAAATAAAAGGAAAATGGATTTGTTACTAACTGCTGGATGTATAAGTAGACGATACGGAAAAAATTCCGATTTCTGTATTTTGCTGAATTTACATGTTTTGAGCTTTCTTTACGTTTCAATTAACTGAAATTGGCTACTTATTTTTTTTAAAAGTGTCTTTATTACTAGCTTTTGTGTGTAGAAGAAGCAAGTAGAAGATATATAAAAACTTTTGATTTCCGGTTTTCGATGAATTTACACGTTTTGAGATTTCCTTGCATTTTAATTAAGTGAAATTAGTGAAATTGACTACTTATTTTTATTTTTTTAAAAGTGGATTTATTATTCTTTCCTCTGCATATATAAGTAGAAAATATAAGATTCAGAAATGTTTTAGATTTTCGGTTTTCGATAAAGTTACACGTTTTGAAATTTCCCGAACTCAATTCGACCATTTTTGAAAAATATCTTTTTTTTTTTTTTTTTTTTTTTTTTTTTTTTTTTTTGTTCAAACACTGTACTTTATGAACCAATCGAATTAATTTAACAGAATTTGATACTTGGTTGGACCTTGGTCTGACATGGTACCTATTAGCTTCTGGGCTGCATCACACAACAAGGGGCGTTTTCACGTTGCGATTTTCTCTCATTTCAGGAAAGGCTAACATCTACAGAGAGAAATAGTTATATTAAGTAAAACTCTGCTGATTCAGTTAGAGTGAATATTGGCAAACAATTGCCGCAGCTGTGTTACAATTGCATTCCGTTTAGGACAAGGCAATAACTTTGCTTTGCCTCGCTTTGCAAAAAAAATGGTCGAGTTTCGACCACTGGGCGATACTAGTTTAAAATAATTAGCTATTAGTTAAAGAAAAAAGCTAAAGAAAAAAAAAAAAGTACTTAAAGATTTATGCTTAATAATATTTTGTAATATACATATATATATATATATATATATTACCTCCTTCTTTTTTCATTGTATTTTTTCCCCTTATACCCATAAAAGGTACAGAAAGTATTAATTTTCAGTCAAATTTTTGAAACTGAGTTGTGTATATTTATATATTTAAAGGTCCCCCCCCCCGGGGGATCGAACTCTCGACGACCGCGTTTTAACTTGACGCTCTAACCAATTAAGCCAAGGAGCGACAAACGTAATAGTTTATATTTGCTTTAAAATAGAGGCGCCTTGTTTATTAGTGTGACACGAAGACACGATGAAGAAGTTATTTCATATATAAAGCTTCTAATAAAGAAATAATAATTCGTAATATTGCAATATCAAATGACCAAAATAACTATTTAAAAAATACTGCTGCTAAAGGGTAATCTATTAATAGGCTATTGCAAGAATAATTAAATAATTTACGCATATTTTTATTTGTACAAACATAAAAAATATGAGACATAAAAATTTAGAGAATGTCCAAGCTTCATCTTTAGCTGTACAAAAAGTTAAAAACATATAAAATATAATGGCAAAAGAAACGTTATTGTTTTAATTAGAAATGATGACTCTGAGAAAAAAAAAAAAATGCACAGAAAAAGTGAGAAAAGAATTTTTTCAGCTCTCTAATTAAAGTTTCGAAATGCAGAAAGCATTTTTCTACTGACTAATTGACTGGCAAGAAATGCATAAATATTATTTATCGCACAACAGTCTTTAGTGGAATAGGAAAATGAAAGTCGTTTAAGATAAAGTATATTATCTGACAAATTAGCTTACCTGTGAAATCTTTTTATTTAAATTACTGAGCCTTTATAAATATCACGATATAATAATAAAGAGAATACTTTTTGCGTTATTAAAACAATAAAAGGAAGAAAATAAAAGCAATTTCAAGCGGCTTAAATTAAGTATAGCTTTTTTTCTTTCTTGTTCTTTTTTAAGTAAAAAATATATTTTCAAAACGTATAATTTGTTTTATTCAATAATTTTTTTCTTAAAAATTCGGTGAACTTTACATACTCTATTTCTGTTATGTGAAAACATGAAAGAAGTTAAGATAGTTATTACCACCAGATTATTTTTCATCAACAGAGAAGAATCCGAATTTTGATAATCTAATTTAGAGAAAAGATGAGAAGACTTTGTAGCAATTCATGTTGTTTATTTTGAAAGAGAGTGATCTTTATTATATTCTATTTCATTTATGTGAAAACATGAAAAAAGTTAAGATGGTTATTACCACCAGATTATTTTTCATCAACAGCGAAGAATCCGAATTTTGATAATCTAATTTAGAGAAAAGATGAGAAGACTTTGTAGCAATTCATGTTGTTTATTTTGAAAGAGAGTGATCCTTATGTACTGTATTTCATTTATGTGAAAGCATGAAAGAATTTAAGATGGTTATTACAACCAGATTATTTTTTATCAACAGCGAAGAATCCGAATTTTGATAATCTGATTTAGAGAAAAGATGAGAAGACTTTGTAGCAACTGATGTTATTTATTTTGAAAGAGAGTTTTATGTATCTAAGACATCTGTATATATGTTAATAAACATTAATAATTTTTTGTGTTATTGATTCCTTACCACTACGTTTTAGAAGTAACTAGTTTATTTTCAGAGAACAGCGACTATTCTAAATTTCACGGATAACAAATAGAGATTTTAACAACAAATGAAGCTATATGTGCATCTGTATTACAAATTTTTGAGTACGAGAATTTTAAACATGCTTCAAATTTTCCGTCGTTCTTCAGAAATATTTTTCTTAAAAATTCTACTTTATCGTTAATTGGACCATAAATTATTACCTTAAGAATTTAAAAATTTTTCGATTGTGTCTAAAACCTTAATAATCGTTTAAAAGAACATTAAACATACTTATCAAAATATTTTAGCATTTTAATTTTCTATTCTTCAAAACGCTGCTTTAATTTTTAATATTCAAATAAAATATAAGTCTATAAGGCTAATATCATAAAGTATTACATTCAAGATATTGTCAATACAGAGAGACACAAAATTTGCATCAAACAGTCTTTTTTCTAAAACAGTAAATAATGAATAAGCATGGTTACATATATATATATATATTTAACCATGCTTATTTTATGTGAATACATAGTTATGTATATATCAATTCATATTAAATACAAACCAACTGTGATCTAAAGTATGGCATTTTTAACTCAATTTGGATTGAAAAAAGATGTTTGCGACTATAAATTATTTAATGTAAGATAGTAAAGGTTTAACTGACAACATTTTATTTCATTCGCGTAAATGCAGATATAGTATACACACGAGTATTAAATTATAAATTATGGAAGAATTCTCGTAAAATTGTTTCGAAAATTTTCCAAATGTGGTACAGCTGCATTTTAAAATACATAACGACGATGAAATTTTAATGATTAATCTATTAAAATATAACAACTTTGCTCCTGTGAAATAAACAGAAAAAAGAAAAAAAGCTATCGGAAAGCGTCAATTTTTCTTTGTAAATTTAGCAAAGTTGTATTTACAGTTTATAATTTTCTTTGGATACTAATAACAATTTTTTTTTTTTTTTTTTTTTTTTTTTTGCACATTAAGATAATGTCATAACATTAATTTTTATTCATTTTCTGATAAAAAGTTTTACTCATACCATATTTTTAAAATAATAATAATTTCATAGGAAAAGAGTAGTAAACTCATATTTTAACAGGTGTTAAAAAACGATTTTTAACGAAACAGCAACTATTTATAAAATGCCCATAAAATAAATAGAAAAATTTACGCACCATAAAACAGACAAATTATGTAATAAAGAAATTATATTTAGAATTTCATCCACTAACCATAGATTGCTTTTATTTTGTTTTCTAATAAGTTATCTTCTACCTATCATAAGCAAAAAAATTAAAGTACTTATTTTTTAAATCACAAAAAAGAAAAATAGAAAAAAAAGTAATGAATAAGAAAAAAAAAATATATTTTGAAGCTTGATACATTTACTGACGAAGAAATAAAAAGAATGAAAGTACAAAGAAACGAAAAGTATTTTCTCCCATTTACTGAAACAGCACTGTAAAAACAATTTCGGCACTTTCCTGGGAAATTTTGGACAGCTAATGTGCTCAATATTTACCAGTAATGTTCCTTGGTTATAACAGTAACCGCCAAATATATAATCATTCAAAATAATACTACATACCTGAAATCAGGATCGTTTTATGAACAAATATCTGTTATTCTCGGAAGCCTGCTCCAAACTTATAAAAACCAGACACGTATCTGATGTGTAAGAGTTACGTAATCTAATTTTTTTGCAGTGAGGTAACTAATAGTTTATAACGATATTCATATGATAAAATGTAGTTTATTAAAAAAAAAAAAAATCTTCGAATAAAGCTTCATTAATAATAACAGGAGACTTGGCGTTGGAATATTAAAACCCGAATAAACTACTACGTCAGAAACGCCAACGAAAAATATTGGAAATTCTTACAGCTGTTTCGGTAGCCTTAAGCGTACCGTCTTCAGTGCAAAAAGGACGCACTGAATTCCTTTTTGCACTGAAGACGGTACGCTTAAGGCTACCGAAACAGCTGTATGCATTTCCAATATTTTTCGTTGGCGTTTCTGACGTAGTAGTTTATTCGGGTTTTAAAGCTTCATTAATATTTTTCTTTAGTTATGAAACGGTTTTGTTAGAAGAATATTGTTTTAAAATTATATTTTCATTTATGAAAACCTTAAAAATATGCCGGAAAAAAAAAAGATTATTATACATAAAGGCATATTTGAAAAATAAATATATATATATATATATTGATTAAATTCAGTTTAAGGTAAAGCTAGGAGAGATATCACAGTTGGAGGGATTGCGCACATAGAAGATCGAAGAGAAATAGTAGAGCGCATGCGCAGTGATTCAAGGTAGTTGTCTTACTCCGTGGTAGTTGTACAACAGCAGTAATGGAGCGTCCACTCAAATATACACTCTGATTATTTCGAGAGTCTCAAGTATTTCTAATTTGTTTTGTATTCTAAAATAAACGCTGGAATTTTTATAGCTGTTCCTCTGAATGTATATAGAATGGCATTTTACAAAATATTGCAAAATTAAACGATTTTTCATAAGCTGTTAACTTAGACTGACGGTACGAACACAAATGGTTCTTTGTGTAAGCAGCCTTGCCTAAATTAAAGTGCGCGCAGTCTCTCCTACCGAAATGTTATACTTTGCACATCTGCTAAAAGAAATAGCACATCGTTTTCATTAATTTCCATACTAGAAGAAATTATGCAGCTTATCGGTAAACAAATTTTAGCCACCCTGTATGTATGTATACATATATACATATATGTGTATGTAACCGGCTTAATCTTGTGATTCGTTTTTCTCGACAAACCCCGCAGGGTATCAAATCTTTGAGTTTAGCTGATAAACAGTATGAAGTGTGCCTAACTCAAGATAAAGATAGTGCAGTATCAGGACTGCCCCAGACGATATTTTTAAAACTCTGTTCATACCACTATTTCCAAAAGATAAAATGTATAATATATTTATGTACGTAAATCTGCAGTTTATCTACATAAATTTATTATAAATTTTATGTTATGGAAATGGTAGTGCAAAAATGATTAAAAAAAATTCGTCTGTGCAACCTTGAATATCATGTACATATACATTCTTAATCTAGTAAAAATATCAAATAACATTATCTGAAATATTTCGATAAAAGGCGGCATCAATTAAGCAAAATATCTTTATCTGTGTTCTACGAAATTTTCTGAAAATTATTTTAAGTACTTTTCGATATCTGTGAATTTAAATGCAAACTATGTATATATATATATATATATGTATATATATAAATCAAAAAGAAATCCAAATTTGTGAAAAGCGATATATATATGTATGATAAATTTTTTGAACGATTTTTTAATCTATAAAGCTTTTATAACTGAAAAGTTTTGCCCTAATTCAGAATTAAATATCACCTAAGATATTACTTTGACATATAAACGGCTCATTTAAGCATATTTATCGCGCATTTCTACACAAAACTGCCAAATTTCATGCTTTTACATGTTTTTTTTTTTTTTTTTTTTTTTTTTTTGTATAAGCTAAGAAAGCAAGTATAAGCTGTATAAGTATAAACTGTATTCTTGTACAGCTGTTATAAGTTGTATAAGCAAGTATAACTGTATAAGCCAAGAAAGCCACGATACGTTCAAAAATAACGAGAATTGTATTATATACATACTAGCGGATTGTGCTAGATCTACTATTCACTGCCTTTTAAATGAATCACTTATAAAATATGAACAAAGGATCCCGTTGGTGACTTTTAATACTTTTTGCTATTTTGGCGAAAATTAAAATGGCTATCACAATTTAGTAAGTAAAGACCTTGGCAAAAAACAACCGAGTTTAGGATAAACATCCATGTCAAATTTCAAAGTTATCCAATGGGGCCTACACTAAAACTTTTCCCTAATATGAATGCATATTAAATTTATTTTTTATTAATCATGTTTGTCGTCGACATAATGAAAACGGCTGTATATAATGTGTAAAGAGTTATTTTAATTGACCACAATTTTATAAGGAATATTAAAGATTTCTAATGCTATTAGGAGAGTTTTAGCCAATATTTTTTAACTAATGAATAGTTTAATTTAAATGGTCAATTTGGATTACTTAGATTATTTCCCATGTTTTGGTATAATAAATTGTAACTAGCAAACACGTGCGAAATTTTCGCACTTTCTTTCTTTTTTTTTTTTACCTTTAAAATTTGAAACTCATATACCAAATTCACCACCTAATTAAAATTTTAATTTACCAGAAGACAAAATATTACTATAACCAAATAAATATTGTGCAATAGTGAAACCAGAACCATTCGAAGAAAAGTTTCAAATTAAAGTTCATGGTTGACGACCCAGTATTCATACTTCCGCAGGCAGTATAGTTGAACCCCCCATGACGCCTTTTTAATTTTTATCGCCAACAGTTCAATGACATTTTACTTATTTTGGAATAATTTTTTGTTTTAAAAAAATCTTATTTTGATTATACTTTTTATGATTGCGTTTTTTAGTCAAATTGTGATAATAATTCACATTCTGTATATATCTTTATAATACTGCTAGATTTCAAATGACGCTTGCAAAGATTCTGAAGAAGCAACTAAAATTACATTTTTCTATAAAATAATGTCATCATACAAATATCGTCATTTTCCTTATTAGTTCATTGAGCTGAGTCCGTGTGCTTAAATATTCCTCATTTTTAAATATGATTTTTTATCCTCGCGTATTTTATTAATTTCACCACTATCGTGCCGTTTCGACAAAAAGTAATTGTAACTGGTCCACGTTAGAGAAATATTATATAGATAAAATGGCAATATGTACGATTCAGTGACCTGAATACTAGTGTTAATGCTTGTAGCAAGTGCATTATACAAATGTAGATGATGCTATGAATCAAATTTTTAAAAGCTTTCAAACTTCCGATGTTTTTGTCAGAATACGCATACCATTTTACAAAAAAAACCACACGTAAATCGGTTCAGTAGTTTCTGAGTCTATAAAGGACATGCATGCTAACATTTCGTTATAAATATGTAGATGGCATAGAGATATATATTGTTTAACAAAATGTTGCGTTTATGTACCTCGTATAAGTTCGTAAATGAGTATTCTTACATAATTACCAATTTTAACAATGTACTGCAGATTAAATAACGTGTTCAAATAAACAATTCAAATTAAATATTCTTAATCGTTCATTTCACTCTAAACTAAAAATTTACGTGATTTATATGGCTCTTTCATAGGTCTATTCGTACTATACAATGTATTTGATATTTACTTTAACACATTTACAACTTAATGAATGCTTATCGCCCTCCCCCCTACCCCATCCCGCTCTCTGCTGTTTCTTTAAACAATCTTTACTTTAATATTTATATACAAAAAGTTTCGAAATAAAAAAGACTGTGACTCGTTATTTTCTTATTTTAGAAAAATAAATATAAAAAATGAACATTTTAGCCAAAATCTTTTAGTAGAATAGTTTAGAGAAATGAAAGTATTTCATCCGAAAAATAAATAGAAGCTTATCATGGCTAAAAGAACTCATTTCATTTTAAACAAAGTTATTTTATTGTTGGTAAATCTTTCAACCCACTTGTTTTATTTATTTTTTATTTTCAACAAATGACACCTTTTTCTTTCAAATTATTTGTTGTACATGGACGTTAAAGAATAAACCGATGAAGCCATATATGTACATAACAATCTAGTGTGGCACCCATTTTACTTTCTCCTACCCTGCTACTTTCAGAAAGTGTTTTATATATGTATTAAGAATAAACCAGCGTAGTTTTTTTTTTTTTTTTTTTTCAGTTTATTTCTTTTCTTATTTGCTTTCTAAATTTGAAGATAATGAATTGTATTCTAATTTATCCAGCCATTTTAAACCTCATTTAATCAGAAACCAAAGTATTTTTATTATCATTTTAATGCTGTGGTATAAAATACTATTAATGTTTAAACCATAATCATTTTAAAAAACCTTTCAAAATGGAATGCATGTTTGAAATCCAAGTTTTCACACATACAGGCATACTTACAATAGAAAAAAATCTGATGTTTAACATCCACATGACTTCCACTACCCACAGTTATTCATAGTATATATTCCTTTTAAAGATTGTGTGGTAAAGAGATATAAAATTGACTTAACAAATCAGACACTTAACAATTTTCCTGTAAGAAATAATTAATACATACGTCGTAAAAATAGAATTTAATTACCGAGTTTGAAACGATCGGTTAAGTCGAGTTTTGAAACACCCATTTCTGGGATCTAAAACTGACCTATCTTATGAAGATTTCTTTCAATTTTCCTGTAATAGTAAGTAATACTAGCGAATAGACAAAGGGTTTATACAGCAAATTTCAGAAAAACGCAAGAAACAATTTTGAATATACCTGTAATTTTTTTGTAAATTGTGTACGAACCACATAGCATATTTAAATTTGGTATAGTAAGAAAGCACATAATACCATTCGAAATGTACTTCAAAAAAATCTTTCAATTATAGCCCCTAGTAAATTCGAATTCTCTTGTGTGGCCCTATAAATGAATAATGGGGTCTTTTCTTATTTAATATAATTTTGTGCTCATATGAAATATACATTTACTAATGAGTTGTGCCCACTTCATTGGTTACTATACTAAAACGAATCACTTGAACTACTATTTTCTTAAATCCCCAAAAATATAACACGGAAAAAAAAAAATCCATTGAAATCCAGCAAAACCTTGGTTCCGGTTTCCCTGTCTTTAACTGCGTCCGACTTCAAGATTTCAAAGGTTGATCTTTATGTATGTCTGTCATAAGGGTGACTTAAAAAAAATTATTGCAGGCAATTCAAATGTTTTATTTTTAAGTTTATATGAGGTTGCTACTTCAAAAGTTTGACCAAGATTGATATGTTTAAAAACGTGGTACGGATAAAAGTTTTCTGAATAATTTGTAATAAATTTTAAATATCAAAATAGCCACAAATTCTATATAAATTCAAGTACTATATTCAAATGGGGGGATAGGGTTAAGGACGGTAGCCCCTCACACAGAAATATTTTTCATATAACACTGTTTTTTAACCTCGTCTTAATTCCTTTTACTGTAGGTTTATGTACAGTACGTGTTATCTTACCAATAATCTGCATTATGATTTTAAAGTAGTAAAATGCAGGAAAGAGAAAGACATGCGAGTGTCACACCAGATTATTTACTAACATTTCGGACTTTCTTGATGCTGGCTTTAACGTTTATTTATATATTTTTACGTTTATTTATATATTTATTATACCCTACTACTGTAGGTAGTGGAAATATTGTATTCGGTCAAAAAATTCAATATCTAGTTTTAAACTGATTTGCATGCTTTAAGTTCTTCTGAGTCCACAAAAATGGTTTTGGGTTATTGGGGGGGGGGAGGGGGGAGAATCTTCTGACTATTATATCTCCTAAACTAATAAAGCTAGAACGACGAAACTTCAGAATAGAGTTAGGTCTGATGTAGAGATAGATCTTTCTATCTTTTAGTAAACACTGGAAAACTAGAAGTGGAATATATAAAACCGGAATCAGAACAGTAAGTCCGTATCTGAAAAACGGCACTAACGATTTTCTTCAAAGTTGCAATATAAGCGCCCTACTAGATGTCTTTTCGTAGGTAGTAGTTCGTTAGTTTGTGAAAATTAAAAGGTGTCCTGTAAAAGTAGGTCAATTTGAGGTCTCGCAAATGCGTTCCTTTAAAAACGTGCGTTCCTTTTAACTTTGCTGTACGCATTTTTTTTTTTTTTCAAACTCGCCATATTAATTCTCTTATAGATATCCTTTTGTATGTAACTGAGTGTTTTCCGGTCAACAATTGACTTTGTAAAGTTTCGGTGGAAGTCATTTTCTCAAAAACGGCTCTAGTAATTTTCTTGAAAATTGTTGCATGGTATTCTTTAGATATATACCTCCTCGTTATTATAGGAAAATAGAAAATCGTCTTAATTACGAAAATCAGTTGCAGATCTCGGAAATGGGTATTTAAAAAATAGACCTACATTTTATTTTATTAGTTTTTACATATTTATTTTTGCTGTCTTTTACTGTATATAAAACATGTTCTTACATTGTTTAAATTTTGTTCTTTCAAAATAAATTACTTTTGATATATATATATGTATACTGGCAGGCTTTGCCCGATTCGCTGGAAAAGAAGTTGTAAGAAAGACTAAGAAAATGTTAAAAGAAGTTTACAAAAAATTAAATCATAATTTTATATGTATCAGTTTATAAATAAAAATTTAAAAAAATCTATTGAAATCGCTTAAAACCGTATCAGGCAATTACATTGAATTGAGGACTTTAAAATGTAACGTGTCCCTTTTCCATTGGTTCTATTTTAACACCCATTCGTTTCAGTCAGTTGGAGATGCTAGAGGCGGACATTTTTTAGGAGTTTTTATGACAATTATTTTGTACTATCGTTGGGTTTTTAAGTTGATATCTTTTTTTAACTAATTGGAATACTTTGGTTTAAATGGCCAACTAAAGTATTGAATTATTTCGCAACTTTTGATATCTTCCATGTGTTTCTGCGATCAGTATTTTATGAGGAGATCGATGCACATACATACAAATGGAGTTTAATAGTATTATGCAAAGCTAGTTATAACAAGAAAGATAGAAACATAGAAACATTTCTATAAGACATTAACTTATGTAAAAAAGTTATTTTTGCATGTTTTAATTACAGTAAAAAAATACTATTTTTTATATGAACGTTGTGTAAAAATCATTCAAATAAGCTTGCTTAATTTTTAATTAAAATTTGTCATATTGCAGTTCCTAATATTACACTTTAGATACCGTTCATTAAAAATCATTCAAAGAATTTAAATGACTTCATCATTATTTATTTGATGCTCAATGAAAGGTGAGAATGGTTAACTTTAAACTTAACGAAATGGCACAGGAAAATTAACTAAAGCTTGAAGCTTAACTAGAGGAATAAAGTTAAAGAATGCGGTCTACACTACAATTTATCTTTTTAAAGAAATGCGTAATAGTTTATCTTAGCACATTAATGAGCTGAAATTCTTTTCCTTAGCGTTTTACTAAAATATATAAATTATTGTGATCTGGAAATGTATTTGTGGAAATTTTCGTACTATATTTTAATAATGATTTTTAGTAATACAAAGTATCAGGTATTACAAATGTTATAGAAGGATTGAATTTATTTGGAATACAATAACTGTAAAAGTTTTTTTTTTTTTTTTTTAATAGCGAAATTTTCAGAAATCATGTAAAAATTAAGAAATTTAAATGATGTGAGTTTATATTTGAAAGCGAAGTATATTCGTAAGGCAATTTCGCTTCACTCTAAACGTATAATAAAAGTTTAATACTAAACATAAAAAAAAAAAAAAAAAAAAATCTGTGTATAGACATTTTCGCGTAAACTTATATAAGGTAGAGAAACTATAGTTTTTGAGTCAAATTTTCCCAACAAAGATTTTACTATAATTAAAGGTTTTGAGGACCTTTTAATAAAAACAATAAGTTTGTTAATGGGTACGTTTCTATTTCTCTGTCTGTCTCTGTACGTGTGTGTTTGTGTTATTGCTGTTAACATAACTCAAAAAAAAAAAAAAAAAAAAAGAAAAAAAAAGGATATTAGCAGGTAATCTGAAATTAGTATTCTAAATTTATCTTATATAGTAATATTACTTGGAGGCTTTTATGAAGATCGGATAAATTGTTCGCCTATTGGGTTTTCAAAAGAGTTCTAGTACACTTCGTCTATCAGTGAATTTTTTCGTTGGTATTTTATTATTTTAAAACTGTACTAAGCACAATAAAGTTAGCATATATTTTTTTACATGTCTAAAAGGCTTTTTCATGTAGAATATAGTTTTAAAAGCAGTCTCCATACGTTTACAGGGTGACACAAAATAATTCACATTTATATTGTTGTTATTTCAAGTCTCCAACCTTGTGTTCACACCAGATCCAAGAATCTATTGATACTCAAAATGTCGATAGCAAGAAAGGAAAAAAAAGAAAAAATCCACACACACACACACACACACACACACACACACACACACACAAAAAAAAAAAAAAGACCTGACCTAAAAAGTTTAAGACGTGATAGCAGGAGGCTGATGTTGGTGGCATTTTGTACAAAGTGGGAAAGTTTTCTTACCCTTAGGAAATGAAAAGCATTTCAGGCGGCCGTTGGCAGGCGCGAGAGGCTGATACAAAATTTCCTGTCACAGGTGAGGAATAAAGATAGATCCGGCTTACTACACTTATATCAGTAGTGAGTGAGGGCATAAACCAATCCTTTTTAGTTTGAGTTTTTTATGATAGAAGTAAGTTCTGAAGAAGAGAGGTTTGTATGACTGCAGCCCTCCTTTGCAACATTGCCTGCAAAATAATTTCCGTAAAGATCCACAAGGGATGAAATCCATTGGATATGTATAAAATGTTGAATTGAAATGAGCTTCAGCTTGTGAAGGATAGAGATATACTTTCTATCTTATAAATAGATCACCTTCCTGGTTCCAGTTATTGAGATGTTGCATTGAACTGCAGCTGTCAGTGAGTATAAAGTGGTTGCCATGTTTACTTTCACTCATAATAATCGCAAGATCCACATCAAATGTAAAGAGATCACTTCAAAAAACAACATAAATCTGAGTTACGTTGCAAAGAGGCATTCTATCCTAGGGAGTTTCAATGTAGATGTCATTCCAGCATAATTGGCAATTTTGCTGCCGGCAATATCTTGATGTCACTTTTAGGGATTTTATTAATGACTTACAAGACCAATTGTCTGAAATGGTATGACAAGACTTCCTTTATAGTAACAAAAGCAGAAAGGTTGTAGCGAAAGTGAATCCTGGAAAATTTTTCCGGCGAATTCAAAAAGCAGTGGAAGCAAATGTAGTTCTACATAATCAGAGAATAGGTGCTGCGACATGACTTGACTAAAAAGACTGTTTTTCTTAAACATTTGATAAGTTGTCCAGTTATTTAGGTATCTTGAGGTTTGGTTGTATTGGTCAAAATTGCAAAGTGTGTTGTAATATTTCACAATTCTAGCCTTTCTTCTGGCATAAAGGAGTTGCATGTCGGATTTTAAAAATGACAATTTCGGAAGGGCAGTTACGCTTCAATCCAGCAATTATACGAGCAGCGCTTAAACGGACTTGTTATAATTTTTTCATGTTGGATCCGAAGGCACAACAACGAATTGGGAAGACGTATTGAAATATATTTCTGATGAGTGTTAGATAAGAAGTTCTAACGGTAGTCGCATCACCATCCCAATCTTAACCTGCGATGTACTTTGGAGTATTTAAACGTTTTCTTGCTTTCAAAGCAATGTGTTCTATATGCTCAATACTTGAAAATTCAGGATCTTGAATATATTCCAAATATATTGCAGTTTTTCGTAAGTTTCTGATATTCAAACATCAATTTTGGTTGGTAATTGTATAAAGGTTTATTGGTGGTAAAGAACGTGGTAATTGATTTATCAGGATTAAAAAAGAGTTTTAATTCTGTCTTAAACATGAACAAATCTTCTAAGGTGTCGTTGAGTCTAGATAATATTTTATCTAAATTATTTCCAGAGCTTCAAAAAAGCAATATGTCATATGGAGCTCAGGAAATAATTTAGATGAAATAGAGTCTTGACTCAACGACTCTTTAGAGCTTTTGTCCTTGCGGTCTATATATTAGCGGAATAAAGAAATCCTGAGCACTTAGAAATACTCGAAGTCCCTTTCAGTTGTGTTGCGCAATTTTCTAAAAGTGTGTGTGTCTGTCTTAAATGTACACAATATAATAATTATACAAATTATAAACAATAAACATGACTTCCAAATTAAGCGAATGTTTTTATTTCTATCGACCATCATAAATGGAAGTGCTTTAGTAATTTTTACCATGTTTTAATACCCGATAAGTGCATGTTTATATCTGTATATATATATAAATTACGTGTCACGATGTTAGTCCGGGGTAAACTCCTAAACTAAGGAACCGATTATAATGAAATTTTGCACACTGTGTGCAGTTTGGTCCAACTTGAGAGATAGGATAGTTTTTATCTCAATTTATTGTCACAATATTGTTTTATTGCAATTATTTGTTAATTATAGACCTTTATTAAAGTTGCTCCAAAATATCTGTGAGTTCCATTAATTTAATTGTTGCCAAAAAAAAAAAAAAAAAAAAATACGAGTTCATTTTCTTTCGACATAAAAATAAATACATTTAATCAAACGTGAACGTTAAAAAATTATAAAAAGTTAAATTATGCATCTCACGAAAATTGACGTCATAATCAATTTAAAGATTTTATACACATTGATAAAGTGCTAATGTAGTTCTATCATAGATATAGTAATATATATAGATCTCTCATCCCCATGTTATCGTACAAAGATTTTTGATGCCGAAAAAAAAAATAATTAAAAGCTTTAGAAACAGCCATTAAGTGGTATTGAAAAAAAAAAAAAATCTGGAGTGACTCCACTCGACTTTCCGAACATTGAGTAACTAACAGTTTTGTAGATAAAATAAAGAAAGAGGAGTTGCTAAACAAACAAAAAAGAGAAAACCATAACAGAGTGTTTGAGTGTTTTTCTCCATATATCACACGAGGTTTTATTTAACGCTACTGAACTTTGAGCCCTTAGATCATAAGGATAAAGAATTTTTCGTTGTGTCCCTGTAAAAATCTATAAATGCTAGATTCACCAAAATGCTTATAGTTAGTGCAACAGTGATTTATAATATTCATACAAATTTTCAGCTCAATTGAATAAGGCGTTTAGATGCTATCGCTGGTCTCATAGGCCATAAAGATAAAGAATTTTCCTTTGTGTCCCTGTAAAAAAACTGTAAGTGCTAGATTCACCAAAATCTATACTGTTGGTTCAAATGTGACCTATAACATGTGTACAAATTCTTTGCTGAGATTAATAAGGCGTTTAGACGCTATCACACTTTTAAAAATTTGGCAAAGAATTTTTCTTTGTGTCCCTGCAAAAAAACTATAAGTGCTAGATTCTCCAAAATCTATACAGATTGAGTATCTGTGACCTATAATATGTGTATAAATTTTTTGCTCAATTGAATAAGGCGTTTAGATGCTATCGCACTTTAAAGATTTTGGTCCCTTGGCCATAATGATAAAGAATTTTTCTTTGTGTCCCTGTAAAAAAACTATAAGTGCTAGATTCACCAAAATCTATAGGGTTCGTACTATGGTGACTTACAATATACGTACCAACTTTCAGCTTATTCGAACAAAGCGTTTAGACGCTAGCGTGTTCACTCACAGACATACACACATACATACACACATACATACACACATACATACACACATACATACACACACATATACATACATATATCATCGTAAAAATAGTGAAGACGAACTCGTTGGACCTCGAAACGTATAGAAACATCAAAATCTCGAATTCGGATTTTTGACATGATTACAATACTTTCCTCACTATAGTGTTCGGAAAGTAAAAAGAAAAGAAAGAAAGAAATATGAATTTGAAACTGTATCTGGAGTCTTCCATTTCCCTTTAGCAAATAAATTATTCATAAATTTTATTTGCTAAAATATTAGTATGTATTCCCGTGTGTATTCACTCGGGGAAAGACGGCCATATTTTGGTAAAAACGTCTTCTTTTCCCAAATGAAAAGGAATAACTTTTTTCTCCCCAATGATCACTCTATTCTATATATGCTATACTATATCTATGAGTTCTATACGCAAGCGAAGTGTGACTCACTGACCGTCTGTGCAGCCAAGAAAAAGATTTCCTATGTTAATTGCCCACTGGATTTTTTGTAAGAAATTATTAAAAATCGAGGAAATTTATTTCCCGATTTTAATCCTTATATTTGGGTATAGATATGTATTAGTTATCGCGGGTGTTAGATTGAATTATTTTGCTGTCAAATTCACGAAATTTTAATTTTAAATTTTAAAACTCTGTCGCCCTTGGCTTTTATTATTATTATTATTATCATTTGGCAATCAAAAGCGTAACACGAAAATATACATGCCAGATGTATACATTGTAGGAAATGTAATATGTATTATTCATTGTACGTATGTATGCCATGTAATATGTATTGTACGAAATATTGTTTCATATTATTCATTACTCTTTTAATATAAGTTGTTAAAATAACCATGATTTTTGAAAGGAATTAAATATTTTCGCCAGATAATTTGGCGATATTCTTTTTTTTTCGCCAAGGATGACAGAAATGAAATCTATTCCGCTGCAAAATATTAGTATCTTACATCAGATATTTTATTTAGACATTTGAAAACAAATTTGACTTCAAACTATGATAGAATATTTAATTTTCCTTTTAATTAGTATATTATTAGTATATTAAAATTTAAAAGCATGGTATATAAAAAGTTTTTTTTTTTTTTTTTTTTTTATCTTATAATTATTCTTATCTTAATCCTCAATGTTTCCCATCTTTATTAACTTGAATTTACTATTAAAATTTTAACATACTCAAAAACTTCTCATCACTTCGTTAAAATACACTAAACTTTTCCAAAATCTTTTTCTATTTAAAATGATACATGTATTTACTTTAAATGTCCAATATTTCATAAGATTTCCAATTTTAAAGTTTTAAAATATTTATCAAATTTACTTATTTTTCTGGTTTAGCCTTATTGTTTTCCTTTTTATAACTACAGCTGTTGCCCTCTTTAAAATATTTAAAATGATGAGGTCATTTTATAGTAAAATTATCCATTATAGCATATATTATATTTCACTCCTCCATAAAAATTGATTTTTAAATCGTCTGTTTCTTTTATACTTTTATTTTAATAGAATTTTAATAGAATTTAATTTATATATTAGTCATTTTAGCAATTTTATCCAAAGTAGCATTAGAAATAATATATATCACTTCTCCATTAAAATTTATAGGACCCTACAATAAAATTAATTTGTGCTTATTATCAACACTACGAAAATTTTTATCAATCGCTTCCAAATTTTGACCTAAGTTTCAAATCTCAACCCTGTGGATTTTTACATCGGCTACGACGTTTTCGTCTTTGTTCGTAAATAATAATTTGACTGTACTAAATAGTTTACAGCCGTATAATTCAACGTATAACTTAGTCACAGCAACGCGTGGACGGGTCTGCTAGTCCTATTATAAAAATAACTTTTAAAAAAAATTACAAGAATTTAAATTTTGGTATTTGGAGAATCATATAAAAATATTGCATGAAAACATTGACTAATAAGACTTATAAATTTCTAAAAGTAAATAAAAATTCTGTGAATATCTTGAAAGAAATTTGAATAAACGGCCCTCTTCACTTACCGTCGCCGGAAGCCCGAGCCAATGTAATTCTATGGGGAAATTTTCTTTACAAATAACTTATTAACTAATACATATTTTTAAATTCTGTTTTCATATTCAGAAAATTCCCAAGTGTTAAATTGACGGACCTTTTATAAAAATATATTTTTTTTATTTTTAATATTTTATTTTGAAATTGCAAAATGCAAAATGAAAAAAATTCACACATTGAAAATTCGTATTTTGCAGCTTCAAAATAAAATATAAAAAATTAAAAAAATAATTTTTTAAAAAAGGTCCGTCAATTTAACAGCTGGGAATTTTCAGAATGTGAAAACAGAATTTAAAAATATGTATTAGTTAATAAGTTATTTGTAAAGAAACATTTCCCATAGAATAACATTAGATTCGGCTTTCGGCGGCGGTGAGTGAAGAGGGCGCCCTTAAGCAATAAATTTAAATCTTTTATAGATCAAGAGTCGTAGTCATCGCTTTTTTTTTTTTTTTTATTCAGGACACTTTCGGGAATGAGAAAATTACGCCTTTTTTACTACCACTATTTTTATACAATACTCACTATTCAATTTAATCACGTCACGTTACCATTAAAATTCAATACAAAATTTTGTAAGACAATAGTAATGGCAAAACAGGTAAAAATTTCTCATTCCTGAAAGTATCCTGAAAAAAAGCAGGGACTGACCTCTGAAGTATGTAGGTACAATATTCGAATAAGAATTTAGATGGAGGGTAGGCCATCTCACATGGAATTATATTACAAATAAAACTCTTTCTAACTCTTTACGGGAATGTTCGGTCGTATTTTACTACCTGAAGTTAATTTTGCCTGTCACCTCAAGACTTGCAGGTAGAATGCGTCATGTGGGATCTTATTAATTTGCGTACTGCTCATGACTTATAAGAGGACTACATTAAGTAGGCTACAGAATTTAGTTGCGAAATACAGAGTAAATAATATATAAGTCGATGAAGTGCATTTATAAAATTGCTTTTGGTATATGAATTCCAGAAAGGAATCAACGCATTGGTTGCTTATAAAAATGCATGTGGCACGTTGGGAAGTGATGTTGTAAATATTTGATCTTTCCAAAGGCGATTTGGCAAAATTTGTTCCGGAAATTTTAATCTCAAAGAACATCGCCGATATGATCCAAGATCGATAATGACATTTTACGAATATATTGGAGATTAACTCACATGTACAGTCAGTAACAAAAGTCTCCGAACACTAGCAAAAATTCCTATATATAAAAAGTACACTTAATGCAGTTTTGTTAAATAAGTCCTTGTCGAATCAATCCGTTTTTTAGACTGACTAAGAACAAGATTCGACAAGGATTTATTTAACAAAACTGTATTAAGTATACTTTTTTATATAGGAATTTTTGTTAGTGTTCGGACACTTTTGTTACCGACTGTAAGGACTGGAGCAAGGGCAAATGAACACGGCAGCCACCATTTAATTTCTGAGGAACGCATCAAATATCTTGGATTTCGTTGAAGCAGAGTTATTCGGGTTCTGCATAATTTGGCAGAAAGAAATTTATCTGATCGTAAGAATCTGTTCATCTCTCTCATCTTTCTTTGGGAAAACTCATTACGGAAGATAAAAAGTGAATATTTTACGAGAATATAAAGCAAAAAGAAGTTTACTGAAAACCCGAAACATCCGCCACAATTATTAGAAAACCAAATTTTCATCGACAGAAGGAGATGCTCTGTTTGTGGTGGAATAGAAGAGGTCCAGTGTACAGTAGGTAACAAAAGTCTCCAAACACTAGCAAATTTCCTATATAAAAAAAGTACACATAATACAGTTTTGTTAAATATATCCTTGTCGAATCATGTTCTTAGTCTAAAAATATGATTCGACAAGGATTTATTTAACAAAACTGTATTAGGTGTACTTTTTTTATATAGGAATTTTTGCGAGTGTTCGGAGACTTTTCTTACAGACTGTACTGCGAGGTACTTAAATAGGGCCGAACGATCAATGCGAACACCTATCGTAATCAGCTTGATAAATTGAATACAGATATTAAAAAAGTGGCCAGTATTAATGAACAATAAAGGAATTCTGTTTCATCAAGATAATGCAAAACCTCATACTGCAGCAAAACCTGACTCAGCTTGGATAGGAAGTTCTTAGTCACCTACCATATTCACTTGACATAGCTCCATCGGATTACTATATATTCTGACCGCTTCAGAATTATCTGAAGGGAAAAAAATTACTTCTTTTGCAGCCGTCTCCACAGTAGTTGCTGAATATTTTGGGTCCAAGGATGAGAACTCCTACGCTAGGGGGATCGACAAGCTGCCTGAAAGATGGCAACATTGTAAATAATGGATATTATATTAGGGATTAAAATGTAAATAAAAGTTATTAAAACTGATTCAAATATTTTATTAAAATAGACATAACTTTGATGACAACCTAATAGTATCTCTCGTCTTACACCTAAACTTATAAAACTTAATATCCGTCTTTATGGGATTAAAATGCTGTTTAAAGAAAATAGGAAGAGTGCCTTTATTTAATTTTTTAATAACATTTATACATTAAAAAAGTATAAGAAATGTATCTAAAGTAAATATATATATATATATTTTACATACTATGATTTGGAAAATATTTGTTATCTTTGAAATTTTCATTTTAGAGACGTTATTGCACAAGCTTTCTTCTATGCATAAAAATATTATATTTTACTTAAGGAAAATTCCCTTTTTTATTTCCCTTTTTCTTTATTCACTAAACCATTTCTGAAGTTAGAACCTGATGTGTTAAAGCAAATACATGCCGCTAACAAATGAATTTCTATTAAATTATTATTTTTTATGTGGGCAATTCATCAGATGTCCAAAAACAATTTAAGGAAAAAGAAATTAGAAATATCCACTAGGTGGCGCTTTACTTAAAAGAAAAACAGAAAATATAAAATAAAAGTGACTCATACGATATGAATGACTGATTTGAACTTTTATTGATAAGTGTTTGTCCTGTGTGGCTTGTTACATTTGTTAAATTTACTGTTTATGTTATGCAAAGTGGAAGATATTAGTTGAGACATTGTCAAAACCAAATATGGAGTCAACCCACTTTCGCGTTGTAAAAGAATGATTCTTTTATTTGGTATACTTAAAGTGCATTTATCTATTGCATCTTATAGAAAATATATAATATATAAAAGTTTAATTTTACACTCTTATTGATAATGACACTTAAAACCGTTATTTTCAGATATCCTTTATCAGTGACGTCTAGCATGTAACTTTTCTTTATTCAAAAAAAAAAAAAAAAAAATGTTAAGGCTTTTCTTAAAAAAAAAAAAAAAAAAAAAAAAATGTTAAGGCTTTTCTTAAAAAAAAAAAAAAAAAAAAAAAATCTTTTTTTTTTTTTATTATTCTTTAATCACTATTTCATTTTAGATATTAGCAACACCTACTTTTTAAAAAGTGATACGTTATCTAATATTATACCCTTATATTTAAGAGCTCGCGAATTTCTTATAAAATTTTCTTTTTACAAAAGATGTTTCAACGGAAGGTAATGGAGTGTAAAGAATGAAAAAAAAATTAAAAGTTGAAATTTTTGTAAAGCTGATATTATATAGATAAAATTATAATTAAAGTATAATAAAGATGTTGAACAGTAAAATTCGTAAACAAGATTTAATCTCTTTATTTTTCGAACTTTAGCTATTACATTGTATTTTTATAGACGCTTCTTTAATGCAGATATTAATTAATATATTTCAAACTATTCACATTACATAGAATAAGGAGAAATATTATTTATTGTTTTTAATTCTAACCAAATGGCTATTGTATAGATAGTTTATTAATGTATATAATGAATAAATCAGTTTAAAATTTATTAATTATTATGCATGCTATACGAAAAATTGATTTTTAAATAATGCGTATTTAACTAAGAGTCACCTTTAAAACAATGTTTAGATTATATAAATATTATATTTAGACTGAGAATAATAAATTATATGAAATAATCAGACCTCTACTTTCTGTTCCTATTTAAACTAAAGTATATGGTTGTAGGCTTGTTTTAACTAAAAACATTAAGCGGAAGTGATATTTATAAAAACAAATTCAGTGATTATTTTCAAAAGAACCTATCAGAAAATATACGTTCATAAAGTCAGAAAGTATACGTATTATAACCAGTAGGTAAGTTTTTTTTAGATTGTGTTCACAGACAAATATCTTGTATGATTTCGTTGGACAAGTTCCTTCGCCATTTTGCTTCCAAGTTGCAGTCACTTAGGGCCTTATTCTCCAACTTTTTAACACTCGGATTAAACCATGGATCATCAAATCCGAGAATTAAAGTAGCCGGTGAACAGCGGATTTGGTTGACCCGTAGAACAGAGGTTCACTTTCTGCTTGGCGAACTTCCGTAGCGAGAAACTGCCTATCCGTGTAAACATAACTTAACAATTCTATTATGACGCAGTATGGAGAGATTTGATTGGTTCATTTGTTTTTTATTGATTTGAGTGTATTTTACATTGCACTAGAGCTACATTATGGGTAATTATGCTATATTTAATTGGTTCATTTGTTTTGAGTATATTTTACATTGCACTAGAGCTACATTGCAGGAAATTAGGCGATATTTGATTGGTTCATTTGTTTTGAGTGTATTTTACGTTGCACTAGAGCTACATTATGGGAAATTAGGCGATATTTGATTGGTCCATTAGTTTTCAGCGCATTTTACGTTGCACTAGAGCTACATTATGGGAAATTAGGCGATATTTGATTGGTTCATTTGTTTCGAGCGCAATTTACGTTGCCCTAGAGCTTCATCAAGGGAAATTAGACGATATTTGATTGGTTCATTTGTTTTCAGCGCATTTTACGTTGCACTAGAGCTACATTATGGGAAATTTTGGTCTAACATGCGCGATAGTGATTGCCGCGGAGCCGAGTTACGTGCGTTTTCAGATTCATGCACAGCGAGGTAGGGGTGTCCAGTGATGTTTTTTTGGTTTTAACATGCGCGACAGTGATTGCCGCGGAGCCGAGTTACGTGCGTTTTCAGATTCATAGCTTTATACAGCCATGTTTCTTTTTGGTTCATATACCTCAGGGGTATGTCCCAATTCCTCCTCCGTCGTTACAGTGGCCGGATCCGTGAACTTTTAAAACAGAGAAGCTTTAAATTGCTACAATTAACTAATTATGCATGTATTTTCTTTTTCATTTTTAATTAATAAGCACTAAAAATAAAATTTGAATATTAAATAGTTTACTTTCTATAATTTTTTAAAAAATTATAATAATGCGAATAAAGTAAACGTTGTCTGTAGAAAATGGGGATATTTGGTTGCTGTACTGATTGCCCACAACGTAGCACTAGTTCGACGTAAAACTCACTCACTTAATCACTTGTTGGTCAAGTTTATGAAAACTAGGGAATTTTCCCCTCCGCTGAAATGAAGTGTTAATGAAAAATTCGAAACGATATGTGTCTGGAGAAATGTAAGCGTATCATTTGATAACTTGAAAATATGTTTTTTATTTTATTTGTATATTCTCATAATTTTTATACCGATGTGTTTCGATTCATTTGAATGCGATTTTAGAATCCTCGAATGTTACGAATTAACTGAGCGCGAAGTGAAATATTTGATATGTGATTTACGTATTATGGAGTCAACAGAAATTTCAAAATGGAAATAAATAAATAAATAAATAAAATTCATGTTGCATATATTGTAAGTTTTCATGCTTTTTTAATTACTTTTAAAATTATATTTTTATTCTGAATTTTCATTTATTTAATTACATTTATTGTGTTGTTGAAATTAATTTGCTCTTAAAACTTAGATGACAAAACGTGCATTTTGTTAAGTATTTGCTTATTTATTAAAATATTGTAGTTAAAAAGTTAATTAACCATCGCCATTTTATGAAATTTCTTCTATAATTTTATTTAATTACGTTAAATAGTCGTCTGCATTAATATTTCTTTCATTTCGAACGTAAACAAACGTTTTGTAAGGTTGTCATAAGATAAATTCATTTCCTTGGTTCGTTGGCGCACGGATAATATCGCCAAAATGTAAACAAACACCAGTGAACCTCTGTTCTACAGATCTGCCGCGGATTTTTGTTGGAGAATACCGATTTTTGTATGATCGAGCGATTACCACTGATCCTAGGTTTAATCCGAGTGTTAAGAAGTTGGTGAATAAGGCCCTAAGACTGCCTCTTGAAGATTTGTCGTAACAATAACTTTTGAAACACTGCCTGATTCGAACCAAAGTTTGACAGTGAATTTATGCTTTAAATATCTTGGATGGAGTTTGCCGTGCAAGTAGCTCCATTATATTGTTGCCAAGTGGTAGCCACTTGAAAATTTGTTATCACGATAACTTTTGAAATACTTAATTAATTCAAACCAAAGTGGAAAAATGGATTTATCATTCAAATATCACGAAGTTCATTAATAATTTGTATTAATGTTTTGAAACAAAATGCCACCATTTTGTTTCAAAATGGCGGTTACTTGTTAAGGAGAAAGAAATCAACCTACCCTTCTAAATGAGGAGGAAGCACTTGTTTTAGATTGTGTTCACAGACATACTTTATAAATATTTGAATTTTGCACGTTGTTAAATTCTAAAAAAATACTTATTGGATTCTCTTGGAAATTCAGCGATGTAAAGAACATGTTATAACATGCATATTTTAGTGGAGTGTTTATCCCGAAGGCAAAACGTGTAAAAGTTACAAATTAAAGAAAAAGTAATGTTCGGGATCTTCCTATAACAGAAAATACACGAAATGCGTTGTAGCTATGATTTATGAATACTATATATATATATATATATTTTTTTTTTACTTTTTCTTATCTATATATGCTACAAAAAAATTGTTTTTTGGGGTTAAATTTACAAAATTTATAGTTACACGTTTGAGGCCCCCAAAACAGGCTTTCAGTGGTTGGTCTGTGTGTCTGCTATCAAGCTATTTCAAGAACAAATAGTAGTGGAAAGTCCAAACTCAGTATACTAAATCTGTATTTTACAGGGATGCTACACTAAACCTTTCTTTGACATCACGCAAATGGTTCTTGTATGGAGACATCCAGGAGAATTTAAATATATTATGTCAATGAGTAAAATTTAAAAATAAAGGAAAAAAATAGAAATTCCTTTTTTTCCCCCTTCTTCTTTTTCTTTTTCCTCCTCTTCTTCTTTACTATAAAAAATTTCTGTAAAAAAAATTCCTGTACTAAATTTATGTATTCTAAAACTACAGAAAGTTAGATGCTTTCTCAGCTACAAGTTACATGCTTCGTTTATCTTAATATGTTTTTGTTTTATTACATGTGAAACTTTAAATAAAAATTAACTTTGTTTTTTAATTTTTAACCAAATAATTTTCGCGTCTAAGTATTTTAAATATGTTAACTGCTTATATTATATAAAATATCAAATTTATTTGTTAAAAAAATGTTAAAACAGGATATGCATGCTGCTTGAAGTAGATTCCATATGGAAAATTTGTTATATAAGTAATACAAATGTCTGAAATTTGTAATATCTGAATTTTTAAGTGACTACATTGTAAAATGTCTGAAATTTTATGTGTCTAAACTGTAATATGTCTTCATTTCAGACATATCAACTTTATTCAGACATTTATCTCAGTTCATTTATAAAAAAGACACTTTACGTGTCTTAATTTAAGACAGCACATGCGTCTGAAATTTTGCATGCGTAAGTGTTTCAGACATTTATCCGTCTGAATTGTCATTTCAGACACATTTCTGTCTGAATTTAAGACGCTTCTATTTACAGTGTATATGTAGTAGAATACAGTAGATTATAGCAGAGTAGTAGAACATGAAAGATTTCAGTTGTATTAACATAACTTTTCTTTTTTCGGCTTTTCTTTTCAGATTCGTCTCCATCTTTTTTTTTTTTTTTTTTTTTTTTTTTTTTTATCATTTACAAATTAGTAATGTAATATAATATTAGATTACTGAGGTCATGTCCAGTTGAATAGCGAAATATAGAGCCCACATGTCACTAACATTTTTTAAATCTTAATAATAAATTTCATGACATCACAGTACTACATTAAGGAAATATCTTATAAAGGTTTGAAACAATAAATTGTTAGCTGAAGGAATGTATTATTTGGAAGCAACGTATCGTTAAATTTTTCATTAAAGGCTAAAACTTTTACACAGACATAAAATATTTTGTTTACTACACTTAAAGTAAGTAATAAGCTTTAAATATTATATTTCTCTATCACAAATTACTTGAGAATATATGATAGAAAAGTAAAAGCCCTGATTTTTATGTCTGTCATAATACATTTTTTTTTTAAATTAATTTACTATTTAAATTGTTTTCCATTAATCATTTTTTTTTTATTTCTAAATTTAACTAATATAAAATTTAAAAGATTTTGACTTAAACTTAACATTAATAAAATTCATTCATTCTTATAAAATAATTTGTAAATTATTTAAAAAGTAAATCGACATAATATGTTGTTGTACGTTAATTAATATGTAAATCTGTCTTCTGAAATCAGAAAAATTTCAGCCTTTATTTAAACAATTGATTCAACAATGAGTTAAATTTTAAATAGAAAGATAACAATTATATATATCCGTATGATAAGAAGATCAAAGGTGAAAATCTTTGTTTAAATTTAACAAAGCTCTTCGTTTAAAAATTGTCTGTTTGATTTTCAATGTATCTTAAGGCTGCCAGTTTTATAATTCGATGAATATAAATTATCTAACTCTCTTTAAGGTAGATTCAAATGTAAATAAATACATTTCCGATTTAAAACATAGTTTCAAAATGCATCGGTTTATTTGTAAGTAAATAAATTATGCAAATATGTACAATTTATTAAATTTGCAGGTATTTCATTTTGATACATATCGTTTTGATCATTTTTAATAAGCTTAAATATAGCATTATCAATACACACAAACACAAACACACACATACACACACATATCTATCTATCTATCTATATATATATATATATATATATATATATATATATATTAATAATTTTTAAAAAGTAGTGAAAGCCTAGTAACAGAATATATAAGGCCACTGAAAATCACATAGACATATATTAATTAAATTCACCAAATAAAATTTTCCTGTGAAGATTTTAAGTTAAATATTGAAACAATTAATTTTAAAAAATGAGGCTTTTTAATTTCTTATTTGGTTTAAATTAACTTCCAACTTTACTTTATTCGTAGATAATTAGTTACAATTCAAAATATGTTGCCTTTAAGATAAGTCGACATTCAACCAAAGCAAAAGAAGCAAACAAGTAAGGAGAGAATAAATTCAACAGGACTATTTAAACACCTTTTTGACAGGTTATTTATGAGATAAGAAAGCTGAAAACGGTTAAAAAAAAAAAAAACTTATCAAGGAAAACCTATTTTGCCGTTGGACACCAGTATAAGATTTCATTAATACACTCCTTTTCATATTTATAAGGACACTTTCTGTTTTGAAATAACTAATGTAAATATAATTGTGGACAAGATTATACTAAGTGCACTTAATATATCTCGTATTCTGAAAACCAAAACTGTTATAATTTTTTTAATATGAAACAAAATTAATAAAAAATTGTGGAAAATATTTTTTTATCCACGTTTTTAGATGTTAATAATTATAGGGACAATCAAGATTTTTTCATTTTATTTGACTTACTAGCGGATAAATTACAGCTGACATGCGAATTTGTTAACTACTGGGCAAGATTAATTCATATATAAGGCTTTAATTTTTCTTGGACAGACATTACTGATAATTGCTTGAAAAAAAAAGAACGCTTATGTATGATAAATGTGATTTTTAAGTGGAGGGATAATTTCAATCAGTCGTATTTCTAATGAAATCCGAAGATCTAAAATTGCTGAAGGAAATGTAATAAAACGTTGAACTGCTGGTTCGATAGGAGAGAGATCTGATGCAAAATCAGAGTTGTTTTACAGAGATCAAAAGATCATAATTTCTCTTACTGTTCTACTCAAAGTGACTTCCGCTGAATTTGCTCGTAATTTTTAACGAAAGGTTTGGGTTCACATTAATTCATGTTTAAAATAATTAATAATATGTTAAAATGAATAAAAAACCTGTAATAATCAATAAGCATTTCGTGGAGGAAAGAACGGCTGTGTTAAAGTTGAATAAAGATAATATTAAATGGTAAAATGTTGCATTTTCGGATGAAGATGCAATGATTATTCTTGATTAACCAAATGGCTTTAACAGTTACTGGCACGAATGGCATTAAGACTGGCACAGATATCGAAAGACAGAGCAGATTTTTTAAAGGCAGATATGAATTGGGCATTTTAAAGGTGGATCTATGCTGCTCTGGGGAGCTGTTTCTACTGAAGGCAGAATGAATTTAGTAATTTTGTCTATTATTTTGAACATCAAGACAATATCCGCAAATTTTAAACGTGGAATTCTCAGATTTTTGTTAGATTTTAGAGAGGGGTGGGGTGGGGGGTAATATGTATATATATATATATATATATATATATATATATATACTTTTTTCCCCCCTACAAGACTTACATTTATATTTTTGGTCTACATCTAAAGCAATAGAAAATAGTTTGAAGAAAGAAACTTCTGTATTATTACCTTTCCCGTGGCCTAAAAGTTGAAGAAATCCTTAACTTATATTAGAAAAGTGCATGCAAGTGGAAACCAATTTTAAATAGTTTAAATGTATTCAGAATATTATCTGTGCTGTATGAAATGGTATTGCAACTGAATATTATATATATATGTACTAGAAAGAATGTCTGACTGTTTGACCCTAAAGAAAGACCCCATAAAATACTAATTTAAAGAAAAACTGAAAAAAAAAATATTAATATTCGAACTGTCCTTATAATTATGAACACCTTAAAAATCATTTTTTTGACCGCATTTAAAGTTTTTTAAGATAGAAAAACGATAAAACTTTTTAAATATCGTCTATTAATGAAATTCAAATTAATAAAAAAATATATTTGTTAATAATATATAGAGAAAATTATTATTAATAAAAAAGTTATTAATAAGAAATATATAGAAAAACGGGTGTCCTTATAATTATGAGAACCAGTGTATACATACAATCGAAGTAAACGTCAACTTTGTTAACGTGAACTAATTTAACATGAACTGTTTCCACAATCCCCGTCAAAATGAAGATTAGTTTAGTTATATGAAGGTTAGTTACTGATAGTATGAACTACTGATAACATGAAAATTTTTTTTATCCACCTTGGGATTCACGTTAACGAGGTTCGACTGCATATCTATACATATAAAAGAGTACTTCCACTCACTCACTTACTGACTCATCAACGCACAGCAAAATCTACTGGAGCCACTTACTCGAAACTGGGTCAGATTATAGAACATATAGTGTAAGCACCCCCTAAGAAGCGATTTTGCGAAATTCGCCCCCCAAGGGGGATTAGGGGGCAAAATCTGATTTCACAAAAAACTTCATATCTCAAAGAAAGAAACAGACATCCGTAAAATTTTTTCTTTAAAATATAGCTAATTTTATTATCTAAAAACCAATTTCTGGAATTTTAAAAGTTCGGTTCCAAAGGGGGGAAAGGGGGCAAAATGTGATTTCACATGCGCAAAACGTGGTTTTAAATACTCCTATTTATCTCAAACAGTAAAACAGACATATGTGAAATTTTTGCTCTAATATATAGCTAATACAAATACCTAAAAACTAATTTCTGGAATTTTCGAAATTCAGCCCCCAAGAGGGGAGGAGTGGGGGCAAAACGTGATCTGAAATAATCCTTTATATTGCAAACAGAAAAAAAAAATGTATGTGTAAGATATTTTTCCTCTAAAATATAGCTCCCATAAATACATAAAAATTAATTTATTTAATTTTAGAAATTCGTCCCAGGTGGGGCGGGAAAGGGGGGCTATGGGGTAAAAAAATAGAAATATAGTTAGACCATTCAAAATTGGTAGAGATAGGTTTTAGAGATCTGCAAGTCAAATGCGGATTTTTTTTTAAATGTAAAGTTATTAGGAGGGTCAGAAAGGTGTGTGTGTCTGTGTGTGGGGGGAGGGGCAAAAAATGAAAATAGAGTTAGACCATCCAAAATTGGTTCATAAAGGTTTTTGACACCTACAAATCGATTGCGGATATTTTCGAATTTGTAAAGTTATTAGGAGGAGCGGGAGGAGGGGACGGAGGGACAAAAAATAAAAATAGAGTTAGGTCGTTCAAAATTGGTACATAGAGGTTTTTGATACTTACAAATCTATTGCGGATATTTTCGAATTTGTAAAATTATTAGGATAGACGGGAAGGGGAGGTGCAAGGGCAAAAAATATATAAATAAGAGTTAGAGCGCTGAAAATTAGTGTTGTTAGGTTTTGAGGCCCGATAAATCGATTGCGGATATTTTCGAAAGTACAGAATTATTACGAAGGGCGGGAAGGGATCGGGCGCAGGGGTAAAAATAAAGAAATTCAGATAAAATGTTGGAAATTAGTATTATAAGGTTTAAAAGCCCGACAGAACGACTGCGAGTATTTTTTAAAGTCTAAATAATTAGAAAGGGCGGGAACGGTAGGTGAAGGAGCATGAGAGCCTTGCGCGCCTGTATGCGCTGCCGCAGGCAGTGGTGGCCCGAACCGATTATTCCACTGATGGGAGAATTTTTTTATTGTTATTTATGTTTTTTCCTTACGATAATATTCATTAAGAGTGTTGAACATAAATGCGCGCGCAGCGCACAATTGCCTGAGTGCCAAGGGCAGTGGGGACCCGTTGCGACATTTTTTCCAAGCATATTTTCACATTTTTTTTTTTTTTTTTTCTTTCCTTTTTTTTTTTTTCCGCATGATAAAAATTGATGTAATTTTGAGAATTCATTAACTATAGTGATTCATTTAAAAATAGTGACCAGCGAAGCGGGCGTAGCCTACTAGTCTATTTTATAAATCAGCAATAGTTTTGATATTCATTTTATTGTGTCACATAAATTCTCTTTGAAATGATTCTGTCCATTGTTGTTCCTCCTACTTGAAAGCTTCTATAGTTCCTCGTTGATCAATTTATCAAATATGTATTTCAGATTTTATATTAATATGTTCTGCATGCTTTATAATTGCAATATCTATGTGAAACCAAAAATGGAAGAATAAACTTATTAAAAAAATTTAAACTATATTGAATTCTTAAGATTAAGAATTTTTAATTAATTAAGAATCCTTATATAGACAAATAAAATTAAATGAATGTTTTAGCATAGATTGTTCATTTTTAGTACTAGACGCCTATTTCAGTCGGTACAGTTGCCGAATTTTTATACGTCACTCTTAAGAGGGGACAATACCTAATCTCGCCGGAAGCCTTCGCCCATGTTATTCTATGGGAAAATTTATTGCGACAATTACACATTCCCTAATGAATATTTTTAAATTCTGTTTTCGCAGTCAGAAAATTCATAACCGTTAAATGAGTACTAATATTTGAAAAATTCATTTTTTTTTTAATTTTTACATTTTAATTTTGAGTTCAAAAATGCGATTTTTCACAAAATGCATTTTTCTCATTTTCTAATCGCAAAATGAAATACTAAAATTTTAAAAAATCAATTTTTGGAAAAGAAGTACTAATTTAACGCTTATGAATTTTCTAAATGTGAAAACAGAATTGAAAAATATTCATTAGGTAATGAGTAATTATGTGAACAAATTTTCCCATAGAATAACATGGGCGAAGGCTGCAGGCGAGATTAGGTATTGTCCGCTCTTAATAGTGCTAAGGGCCTATTTCAGTCGGTTTATTGAACGGGGATTTATTGAATGAAGTCCCCCCAAGGCACAACTTTGAC
Source organism: Salticus scenicus (assembly GCA_963930645.1). Taxonomy (NCBI): domain Eukaryota; kingdom Metazoa; phylum Arthropoda; class Arachnida; order Araneae; family Salticidae; genus Salticus; species Salticus scenicus. The sequence continues at coordinate 338,787,989 of OZ005654.1, read as the reverse complement.
ATGAGTCCCCCCCTCCAGGCCCAACTTTGACATGTGTCCCCCCTAGGCCCAACTTTGACATGAGTCCCCCCCAAGGTACAACTTTGACATGAGTCCCCCCCCAAGGCACACCTTTGACATGAGTCCCCCCCAAGGCACACCTCCCCCTCATTGGGAAAAAGAGAAAAAACGTTGTTTTGCGGCTATAAGACAGTTTGGACTTCCAACGTTATTTGTTACAGTATCTGCAGCTGAAACACATTGGTTTGATTTAATGAAAACTTTATCATGGAATTCAGATCGTCACGAATTAACTAAAGAAGAATTTGTCGATATTAACAAGTTTAGCAGTAAGCCTCTGGCACTAAATTAAAATCTGTCAATGTCAGATTTTCATGTTTTAAATAATGAAATAATGTCGTGTCTGTATAATTTTTTTACTTTATTTTTCAATGTATTAAAACAATTTGGTGTGGCACTCACACGACTTTCTCTTGCCCATAAATTCAATACTATAAACACGGATTAGAGATTAAGGGGTAAAATAACGAGTGCTGTTATATAAACGTATGATAAGAATAATCAAACAAAATTTTGGGATAGATTTATTTAAGAAGTAATTCTGTGTGAGTGGGGCTACCACCCGCTCAACCCCCCGTTTCAACATTGTATCCATATTCATAATGAATTCAAATCTGATATTAAATAAAAAAGTTCATTCTTAATTATTCAAAAAACTTTCACCTGCATCATTCTTTGAAACTTATCAATCTTTATAATTTTTTTTTTATTAACAACCTTATATTAACTTCATAATATAGAATTTAAATAGCCTGGAATTATTTGCTTTTAAGTTAGCCTGACAGGATATATAGACAAAGATCAAACATTAAACCTTGACTTCATTATTCACGGAATTTCAAACCGCGTAAATATATATTTTTTAAAAAAAAGTGCTGATTACTTAGCCTAAAAAATCTCTTTATTTACCGTATGAATATGATAAATTTATTTTAATTCTTGACCACTTTTCTTGAACATGGTAAACGGTTATATTAAAGCACTTCCATTAATTACATTCAATAAAAAAGAATATTTTTGGTTAATTATTTTCAGCCTTATATATCTTTTAATAATTATGTACGCATGATGCAATTAAATATCATCCTGTAGCTCAAACACGCAGCACAAAATGGAATGCACTTCCATTAGTTTTCCATTATTGTCCCACTATACTCTGGTTCTTTTGTGCAGCCCCATAGACAAACGTTAAATATTTTTCATACCATATTTTACAGGAAACCGGCTTTTATGCATATTAAAACACATATTCATTTCATTTGGTTTAGTGCAGTGTATGGATTTTAAACTCTACTTACCTGCAATTTCGCCCAAGGACGAAATGTATTTGAATTTTCTTGGATGTCTCTATACACGAACCATTCACTTGATCTCAACGAACAGTTTAGTGTAGCATCCCTATATGATACAAATTTAGTATACCAAGTTTTAACTGCCTGCTACTATTTGTTCTTGAGATACGCTGAAAAGAGACACACACACTTTGACCAACCACTAAAAAACATGTTTTTCGGATTCAGGGAATCCTAAAATGTGTAAATATAACAAAAACTCAATTTCAAAATTTTACCCAAAAACAATATTTTATCTACCATATACATGGATAAGGGAAAGTAAAAGTATTGGATTCGTAAAAAAATTTGATACCATTTCTACTTTACATGTTCCATTTACCTTTTCTCAGCTTAAATGCTTACTATTTTATAAAAATTTATAAAAAAGCACCACAGAACTAGCATTTAAAAGAATTAAGTACAAAACTTTGAAAAAACTCCATAAAATGCAAGATTTCGCGACAATTGTTTCGGGTCGAATGAAAATACGATCCTTCGTCAGGAGAATGCGTTACCCCTTTGATTATAGCACTCGTGCCTACTTTGTTCCCTTGACGAAGGGTTATACTTTCTTTCGACCAGAAACAATTGTTGCAAGTTCTTGTATTTTATAGTATTTATTCAAAGTGTTGTACTTTTTGCTTACTATTTTACTTTTTACTGGCATTAAATTCCTTGTTGATTAATTTGATAGTTAATCGAACACTAACTTTCTGATTTTAATTTCAAACAGTAAGAAATCATACCGTTTTTCCCGAAAATGCCACCAACACCAGACTTCTATTTATAACATCTTGGACTGTTTTGAAGAGAATTTATTCATCTCCCCTTCTCATCATCGAATTTCTGAGTGACAACGATTTCTTGGATCTGTCTTGAATCCGTCAGACTACGTTCGAGATTAGAAAAAACAACAACTCACTTTTTGCAGTTAATCTAGCATTGTTTCATAAGGAACGTACATAATTATTCCATCTGCAATTTTGAGTGGACCTTGATGAATATGAAGCCGTTTTGGGGTAGTTTGATACTTATTAGTTCTTCATTTACTCATTCAATTCTGTTTTTTACTATAGAGATAATCTCGCTAATTGTTTTATTGTTAACTATCCTTCTTCTTTTTTTTTTTTTTTTATTCTGCTTTTGTTTTATTGTTAACTATCCTTCTTCTTTTTTTTCTGCTTTTGTTTTATTGTTAACTATCCTTCTTCTTTTTTTTTATTTTTTTTATTCTGCTTTTGTTTTATTGTTAACTATCCTTTTTTTTTTTTTTTTTTTTTGATTCTGCTTTTGTTTTATTGTTAACTATCCTTCTTCTTCTTCTTCTTTTTTTTTTTTTTTTTGATTCTGCTTTATACAACAAGTAATCTTCAGTTATTATGTTGTTACTTATTGTTTATTTTTTAGAACAATTTTTTAGTTCATTGGTCATATTAAAACTGATTTTGAATGTTTATTCATAATAATAATAATAATAATAATAATAATAAATTATAAATATCTTTGGACTTTTTAAACATTCTTATTAACATAAATTAATCGTTTAATATTATTGTAACATTAAATCTTCAGTTTACAAATCGAAATTGTAGCCAATAATTATATTCATACATCACATTTGCATAAAATAAAATTTAAGACTATTGTTATAAAAACTGTGTCTGTTTAAATACCACTTATCAATGAATCTGTCTATCTAATTGGTAAAATACAATAACAAATTATTGAAATATTTTACACACTGTTAAAAATTTCTGTAAAAGTACAGAAAATGTATTGAGACTCTCCGTAAATGTACATGAGTTCACTGTTAAGAGCAGTGAATCAAGAAACTCAGTTTGCTGTTAAAAATTTCTGTAAAAGTACAGAAAAAGTATTGAGACTCTCCGTAAATTTACACGAGTTCTCTGTTAAAAGCATTGAATCAAGAAACTCAGTTCTTAATTTACAGATATTTCCCTTTTCTAAACAACGTTTTCCCTGTAGGGATTTTGATTGGTACATTAAATAAAAAACTATATCTATATACATAACCTTAAAATTATTTTTATATTAAAATAAATACCTATTTATGCATATATATTTATTTAACTAGAAGTTTTGAAGGCAGAAATATACTGAATAGTTTGTTTCATTGCAGTGTACTATTACGTAAAAAGGGAGAAAAAAGGGAACGTTAGGGAAAATTAGATTGTTTCTGCGGGATGTTTATCTTCGTATCTACTCATAAAGAGTTTGTTGTTGTTGACTGTATTGAAGAACTTAAAGCAATTCGTGTTTTCATTTGGAATTCATAATTAGGTAAGTTAAATTTTATATAATCTTTTATCCTATTTTAATAATCAACAAAAACAATGACTGTTTATGTTAGTTATATTAGCGGTTATTTTTACTTTCTTCTATATGTAATATAGAGAAAGCATTTGATTCGCGAAAATTTTCGACCTCCATTTTTTGATGGATTTACACGTTTTGGGATGTCCAGAACACGAATTACTTGGTATTTAGTTGCACCCTGACATAAACTCGTGCTGATTAGATTTGGGGATCAATCGCTCAACAGGTGCTGTGATCGCATTTTTCTAAATTTTCAACATGACAATATAGGACAAAATTTCGTATAAATGTACATAATGAGAGTTATTTTAAAATTAATATGAATTATTGATAATAGTAGTAGTTAACTAGGGAAAAAATGTTTGCATGTGGGGGCATCGCTCTCCCCTGGGGGTTAAGTACCCCCCAGGGGAAGTAAATTTTCAATATGGGTATCTTTCGAAAGATCTCGTCAATACCTTTAAAACTAATGGTTGAACTATAGATGTGTGCTAATTTAAAACAAAGTTATCCATTGTTTCCTTTTATTTATTTATTTATTTTTTTTTTTTACTTTTTACGAAAAAAAACTTGGAAAGAAGTCATTTCTTTTGATTTGGAAAAAAACTGACATCTTTCGGCATTTAGTGATAATTCTATCAGATAAAAATCTTCTGCATTTATAATTGAAAAGAATTTGATAATTTAATAAGTAATTTTTATTGAATAAGTTTTGTGTAAAATTATATAGAAGAAAGTCATGTGGTGGCCACATCATACTAGTTTTTAGTTTAATATCGACTGAAATTTCTATATGTTTTCTTATATATTCGTTTTACAGCCTCTTCCTGTCATTAAAAGTGTTTGCTGGCATTTGCTGAAAGACTGAAAAATAATCTAGATTACCTTAAATCAAAATAGTAGGAATTGAGGAAAAAGTAAGTCATTTCCACATTATATAATTAATAGTTTAAATAATAAAAAATAAGTAAATTTAAAAATCGAAATACAAAATAAAGATTTTATAGATGGGAGTTTTATCTAACAATTTTTTTAATTAATGTTTTTTTTTTTTTTTTTTTTAAGGGAGGGGAGGACGGTTTGTATTTTAAACCGTCCAATGTTATTAATTTTGCTTTCTGAAAATTTTGAAAATCTGCTTGCGTGTGTATATGTAAGCCTATATATATATATGCACAAGTTAAAAAACCACAATGTAAAAAAAAAAAGAAAATTATTGTTGCTGTTGCCGAGCAATGGTAATAGAGGAGTGGGTTGGGGGACAAATTAAATTTTCTGTCAAGTTAATATTTTTCAGAGTGCAGTTTGATATTTAAGGACTCAAAGTACAGAGTGTATATCAAATTGAGTGAGGAAATGTTTAAATTAATACGAAATTTTATCCAGGCTGTTATATGTTGCGGACTAATTTATATCTCAAACTAACCGATCCACATAAAACGTTACTTTTAAGTACAAAATCCAACTGTATTTTTGAATTATCCTGGATGAATATACCATAATCATAAGCATGCCAAGACTGCGGTTACATGTTTATGAAGGGAGGCGGACGCAGACGATTGTGGAGCAAATGCAATTTAAAAATAGAGTTTCACTGAAATATAGCTAATAGATTCTGCTTAATAACGCATTGTCAAAAAACTTTCAGACAAGTTTTTGCATTGACAGAAATAATTTTTGTTAAGCAAGTTTTTTCTTTTCCTTCTTTGTAAGGGGAAGATTTTAATAACTGGACAGTTTTTAATTCGGAGTATTATAAAGTTAAGAGAGTGCTTGGAACTATGGCCGAGTCCCCAGGCCTAGGACTCGAGGGTCCTAGGTCTGGGGTAGTGGGCCCTCTGAGGGGGATGTTTTTTAAGGGACCCAGTCCAGATTTTATGAGTCTCGGAGAAAACTACTGAAAACTTCGAACAGCTAGGTCGACGAGCTAGACCTGGGATTGAACTCAGCACTTCCCGTTTATAAGCTCTGAGCGTAGAATGGCACGGCCACTCATGGAGTCGTACAGTTTAGAGATGATTCAGGAGCAGTTCACTCTCTCAGGAGACAATAAATTGTTTTATTTCCATATTCAAAGGGTGAAAAACTACCTAACATAACAAAACCCTAAAAACTGCTATTTGTATTCAAAATTAATCGTGGAAGAATAGATTAAGGTTATTATTACGTGGCTATTATTTAAAATGTTTATTTATTCCCATAATAAATGATATTTGTAGAATTCTGAAGGCATTGTAAGGAAAAATTTAGAAAGGGGGGGGGGGATTTGGAAATAAAGATAGCCCCTGAAAACTTTCACCTCTGATATTCTTTTATAATCTGCTACCGGTTGTTTTCAGTTCTTATTTAAATATTCTTCAAGTTTTTTCATGTTCTTTATACAACTCTCTATGCCATTAAAAATGTTTACCGTTATATTTTCTACGTGAAGACTGAAACATTATCTGAATTTTCGAAATCAAAATGCAAGAATTTGAGTAGAATTGAAATAAATCGCCTACATATCTTCTATAAACAATAGTTTACATATTGAAAATTTTATGAATTTAAAAACTGAAATACAAAATAAAGATTTTATATTTAGAGAATTCTTATTTATCAAGTGATTCAATTTTTATTTTATTTATTTATTTTATTTTTAACTTTTAATTCTCTTTTCTTTCTTTTTAGGGGTTTGAGGAAAGGGGTCGAGTTAATGCTTCACCAGCGGAAAGTGTTTTCATTAAATATTTAAATTTTTGGAGATGGAATATTTAAGTAATTATCATAATATTAATAATGGAAATAAAGAAGGATATTAATTAAAAGAATTTACATGTAGCTTAAGACCACAAAAAATTACTCTAATTTGCATTTATATTAGTTTATGTAATTATTAAAGACCAAATAATATTTAGAAAATAATTTTTAAATATATTTAATAAACTGGAAATATTTCGTAATTGAATTGTGTAAAAAAGAATTTGCTGCAGAACTATGTATTAATTCATATTACTATAATGATCCAATAGACAAAAGTGGGTCTTGGGGACAGGAGTATCTGTTCTTGAAGCTGGTAGACGGGAAGTGATGAATTCGATACGTAATCGCGCATGCTGTCCTAGTCGCTCGGTGTTTTCCAAGGTTTTCTCTGAAATTCACGTAAATATGGGCTAATACCCCTTAAAAGTCAACCCACGATGGGGGTTTCTGTAATAAATTGAGGCTTACTTAAAAATGTCTAAATTATTTTCAATATGTTTTGAAAATGTCGTTATATATAGTTATCAAAGTCCCACTCTACTCCTTGTACTTTGGGAATGTCTCGGAATTTCTGAAAACTTTAAGGCATTTGTTAAAAGAAGGAAAAAAAAAACGGGGGAACTCAGGGGCAAACTTTAAAATTTCGTATAGGAAGGCCGGGGGGGGGGATCTTTTCTTGGGGATAAAGTCTTTTCAAAGTAGGCCTAGAACCTACAGCAGTCAATCGGCCTTATTCCCAATTACAATCCAATTCATACTTGTTTAAAATAACTCAAAATACTTCAAAATACTTCATATAAAATACTTCAAAAATATTCCTGTTAAACTGGCGTTCATAAAATGGTGCTTAAATATCTTATGATTTCATTATATAAGTGATTTTTTTCCTGTATTAATGATTTAAAATACCATGTATATCTACTTTTATTTTCTTTAGATGATTTTTCATTAGATTCTATTTAGATGGAGTATTTAAGATACACTTTAAAATTCGCTTATGTACACTGCTCTACATTGAAAATGCAACACCAAGAAGGAGTGGTCAGAAAGTGATGAAATTTGGAAAAAAGACAGAGACAGCAAGGAACAATAAGTGATCTTTATTTCAAAATGATAGTCAGAATACAGAGCGAGAACGGCGTCGGCTCAGTAGGATGTAGGACCACCGCGGGCAGCGATGCACGAAGAAACACGTCTAGGCATAGAGTCAATAAGAGTGCGGATGGTGTCCTGAGGGATGGCTCTCCATTTCCTTTCAACCATTTGCCACAGTTCGTCTTCTGAACGAGGCAGGGGCAGAGTCTGCAAACGGCGTCCAACCCCATCCCACACATGTTCGATTGGTGACAGCTCAGGAGAGTACAGTGGCCAGGAATGCATCTGTATACCTTGCAGAGCATGTTGGCAGAAGCGAGCACTGTGTGGTCGGGCGTTATCCTGCTGAAAATTTGTATTAGACAGACCCTGAAGGTAGGGGATTGCCACCGGCCGCAGTACATTATCCAAGTATCGTTGGGCCGTTATAGTGCCCTGAATACGAACTAGAGCCCAGACAGCACATTGCCTCCCCAGGATATCTTCAAGATGTCTTCTGAATGAAAAGACATCCCAGAAACGTCCTTAAAATGTACTGTGGATAAGTTAACCCTAACTGTGCTGTTAGGGAGGTGACATGGAATTATACGCAACAGCGCCCCAAACCATTATGCCATGTTGTCGCGCGGTGGAGCGTGCCACAGTTACTGCCGGATTAGATCTGTCTTCACGTCGACGCCACACACGTATGCGGCGACTGTCACTGGATAAACAGAAGCGTGACTCATCTGAGAACACGACGTTTCGCCATTCTGTCATCCACGTCGCTCTAGTCCGGCACCATTCCAAACGTTGGCATCTATGCTGTGGGGTCAATGGCAGTCTTTTCAGCGGACGCCGTGAGTGCAGGCCACGTTCAACCAATCGACGGGAAATGATTCAGGTCGGTACGGGAACATCCAAGGTATCTTGCACATACTGCAGAATCGAGGTACAAGTGACTTGCGTGTCCACCACAGCTTGTCGGCGGATGCGTCGATCCACGCGTGCTGACGTCACTCTGGCTGCACCTGCACCCCTCAATCTTGCCACATTTCCTTGTTCCAACCATGTTCGCCACAGCCGATGCACCGTGCTCGCATCCATGTGGGTATCAGCTGCGATTTGACGTAAGGACCAACCCCCCCTTCTCAGTCCGATCACCATACCCCCCGTAAAATCATCTATCTGCTGGACGTGCCTTCATTGACGGTGGCCTGGCATTCTCTCCTATTACACGTATCCTCCGAGACAAAAACAAAATTTCTTCGATAATTCGTCTGGCAGAAATAACGACACGAATATTGCCCATTCTGCAAGTTCCTTCCCTTATATCTTAGTTCACGTGCGTCGGAGAGTTGCGCCTTTCACATCATTCACATAACTCAGTGACGTGCGTCTACTCTAAAATTTGCATAAATTTCTGACCACTCCTTCTTGGTGTTGCATTTTCAATGTCGAGCAGTGTATACTTAATTTTCTTTTTAGTGCCATGTAATTGCAATCCTTTCTTTTCATTATTTGCTTAAAATGTCATAGGATGTAGATTTTGTTTTAAAAATTTATAGTTGAAGTGTTTTCCTACAATAGTAATTTTTCATCATTTTTCTTTTTTCTAGTTATAATTGAAATTGATCCTGATATAAGAAATGAAACAAGTTGTCTAGGGAATATGAAAAAAGAAAATGCCGTAAAATACCCTCATTAGAGACATTTACAAATACCAAATATTTATCCTGTTAAAGAGTTTTTCACCGTTTATCTTTTGTTAATGTCATTTAGAAAAAAAAAAAAAAAAAAAGATATGGTCAGTGTTATGTTAGTAAAATAAAGTTTAATTTTAATCTAATTCAGCATGTTTTATTTTTTAATTATTTTTAATTGTATGTTTTCTTTGCAGCAAAGATGTTTTTCTTCTTAGTGAGCTTTTTGCAATGATTGTAGTAAATTATCGGGATGCTGCTTTCATATGTAAAAGCGTAGAATTTGTTTCTTCTTTAGATCCTATTTTGTAGAAGAAAAATGTTTTAAAATTTGTTTTTGTAAAAATAAATAAATAAATAAATAAAAAGTCGAAATTTTTTGAATTCAAAATAATTTAATGGTTTCTTTAACAAAAAGTTATATATTTTAAAGATTTGAATTTATGAAACTCGTGACGAAAACCTAAAGAGTACCCGAGTTTCATCTGCATTGAACCCTAAATTAATATTTAAAAATATTAAAAGCTCTATATTTCTTTATATACTATTTAATTCGTACGAACATCTTCTCTCCACTTGTCGTCTATTTAAAAATATTTATATCCCAGAAACTACAATAATTAAGGAAATTATTCTACACATTGTAATGAATTAATTATAAAAATTAAAACTATTTAGGTATCAAACTTTTAATATGTTCCTATACTTCTACGATTACGTATTAGAAATCTGATCTGAAATGAGATTTTTTTATTTTCAAATAAAATATCTTTTAAAAACCAATTTTATTAAAAACAGAATATTGAAAAATGTTCAAAATTTGTTACAGTTTGAAATAAAATTTGCATCAGATTTGTTAGTGTTGGTTTAAGTGACAAGTTACGCATTTCATTAATACGTTGCACAAATTTACTTTTTAAATAAACTACCAACATTGTATGCCTAGTTTTTAAGAGAGACCTTTATATGGAAATGAATTAGTAATTTCTTTTCTTTAGCTAATATAAAAATCAATGTGAGTATTTAAAAATTCAAATTCATTTAATAACCTTTCCATAAATGACCGGACACTTTCGATTTCAGATGCGTTTTAAAATAACTCAAAAAGTACTTAACAAATCATCTTGAAACTTCAGGAGTGTAAAAAACATGTTATACCTCATGTAGTTTAGTTATTTGTTTGCGCCAAAAGTGAAAATGGGACCAGTAAAAAATTAAAAAAAAATGAGAGTATTTGGCATCACCCAGTATAAAATAATGCTCGAAATACATTCTGGCTGTAGCATATGATTATGGGGCTCATTCTCATTTTCTGTGTAAATTTTTAAGTCTCAACCGCATGTAATCAGGGAGATATAAAGATTTCTTTAAAAAATTGCCGAACATTTTTTTTTTTTTTTTTTTTTTTGTTATAACATGCAAGGTATTAAATCCAGTACAAAGCTATATTCGGGAAACCCAATATACAACATTAGACAAAACATACTGCAATCAGAATGAAAAAAATATTAAATATCTAATGAAATCTGAGCATTTTTACTAAATAATTTTTAACTGCGCATGACTAAGTTTTAGCTAAATTTCATTTGTATAATTTAGTAGCCAAATGCATTAAACTACTTATATAAAAACCCAAACAAGTATTGTGTAAACTCAAAAAGTTCTACGCCAAAGAATGAACTGGTCTTCAGTTTCTCTCGAAGAAACGCTAAAGTATAAGGAGTTTTAATCACATATTTATTTTAACTCGATGAACGGTAATGCAATTTCCTGTGATTGTAAATAAATATTGGGAAAACCCTCTTAACAATTTCTATGTTGGGAAACAGCTGAAATTCAGTTTATTCTATGACCAGAGCTGCCAACCTAATCCGGCAAATTGTTACTACCGCCTCTTTTTCTACACCACTTAATTTTTAGAGTATTTGTTTTCTTCATTTATCGTAAATATATTTGAAGAGAATTACTCTAAAAATTAAGTGGTGTAGGAAAAGGGGGGCGGGGGGGGGGGTACTAACAATTTGCCGGATTTGGTTGGCAGCTCTGTATGATGTAGATCTTTTTCAGTTTACACGATTTTTGTTTGGGGTTTTTATATAACTAGCTCAATAAATTTTACTGTTAAATTTTGAAAATGAAGTTTCACTGAACATTTACGCATGCGCAGTTAGAAATTTAGTAAAAATACTCATATTTCATTAGATATTTAATATTTTTTTCATTCTGATTGCAGTATACAGTGTTTATTATTGTATGTCTAGTTTCCTGAAAATAACTTTGTACAGTCTTTTCATACTTTGCGTGTTATCTTTATCTCCCTGATTATATGCGTTAGAGACATATAAACTTAAAAAGTTAATGAGAAAGAGTCCTATAATCACATGCTACTGCCATATCGTATTTCAAGCATTAATTATTACAGGGTTAAGCCAAATACTTTCATTTTACTTTAATTATTTTTACCGGTCCTCCTTTCACATCCCTGAAGTTTCAAAATGATTTCTTTAACATTTTTTGAAATACTTTAAAAAGTGTCTGAAATCGAAAGTGTGCGGTCATTATGGAAAGGTAGTGTACCTAACAAATTTTTAGTACTTCTTCCTTCCTTTTTTTCCCCCCAATTTAGAAAGTTTACATCTTTTTAAGAGTATAATGAATTTTAAACGATTAGTGTTACATTCTTAATTGTTTTAAGTTAATATCTAATCAAAATGTAATATATATATATATATATATATATATATATATTAGTTAAAATATTTATTTTTAAAGTGTATTTAAAAAGTGGATGTATTTTTTGAATGAAAGAAACTGAGGTTGTTAACACAGATCTACAAATATAATGTTGGCAAAATTTAATTTATTTTAGTTGATACCTATATTTCTAATGTGCTGAAGCCGAAAATGAAGCCAATTTTCCTCTGTTACACGTAGCTTTTGCAAATACAGGGTATCTACCGACACAATACATTCTCTTTCGGTAGTTTCTAGTATGATTCCATGATTAATTATAATTAATCATGGAATCATACTATAAAAGTAATCGTATAACTATATTGGTTGAAAAGTCATGAAAAAAATATCGCATCTTGTATTGATAAATATATGTATGTGATAGAGTAAAATCTAGTTTTGGTTTCAGCCGAGCCAAAAACCATCAATATGTCATAATTATCAAATCAAAATTTTAGATTTAGACCTGTGCGATCTTTCACTATTGATTCATATTAAATGAGGGAATTAAGTTTTTATTTTGGTATGGACTAAATATAACCGAGCAATATTAAGCAAACATATGATATATTTTGCAATTATTTCTGATCATTTTATTAGAAGTACCATAATATAAATTAGCTTCTTTTTTAAATTTTTTATTAAAAGTTTAATGGATGCAAAATGTACCACAACATTAATAAAAATTGTAGTTTAAAACCTGTTAAAGCGCATCATTACAAATCCTACCAAAGGTAATACAAGCTTAACCAATTTTATACCTCTGAATTTTAATGTAGTTTTGATAAAAAATATATAGCATGTCTATATATATACTAAAGTCTTCTTGCCCCATCAATTTCCGAGGAGTTCTTATCTCAAAGTTTGAAGGTGGGAGGTGCGAAGTTCGATCTCAGGTTGAGATTTTCAACCTACCCATTCGAAATTTTCCAAGGTTTTCTTAAAAAACTTTTGTAAATAAGGGATAGAACACCTTAGAATGACCTACACATAAGGCATTCTATACAGGCCTAGAACTCTGGAGTAACCAATGTGATTTTAACACCACAATAATATTAGTATATTTAGAAGCCTATATTCAAAACACTCTAAACTGACGCGCATTTAAAATAAATCCCAAGGCTATGAATTTACAAGTGCAAAAACATCCAACTTTAAGTTTCTTTTCCTTAATTTGTATAAGAATCTGTACTTATATAACGTATTTACCAGATTATTACCTATATTCATGAATATAAACTTACTGTTGGATATTTTTGTACTTATAAATTGATAATAATGGAATTTATTTTAAGTAATATGCCAATTCAGAGTGTCTTCGATACGCTTGTAAACATACTAATATTTAATCGGCGTTAGTTAAAGACTATTGGATGTGCTAGGTTTCTAGACCTGTGGGGATTGCCGTAAGTGTAGGTCTTTCTAAAATGTCTTATCCCTTATTTATACAAGTTTTGGAGAAATCCGCGGAAAATTCCGAATGGGTAGGTCAAAAATCGCAACCTGGGATCGAACCATGCGCCTTCCGCCTTCAAACGTTGAGAGCAGAGCTTCTCAGCCAATGGTGGGACCTTCAAATATTAGGTATTTGTACATGGATAAATTTACTGAGATTTTCATAACATTATATACGAAATTTACGGAGACTTGAATGTTCTTACGTATGTAATTTTACAGAGACTTGGATGTTTTTCCATATGTAATTTTACAGAGATTTGAATGATTTTACATATGTAACCTTACAGAGACGTGGTTATTTTTACAATGGTAAATTTACAGAGACTTATATGCTTTTACATGCTCGAATTTACGGAGACTTGCCTATTTTTACATATGTAGATTTACAGAGACTATGATGTTTCACAGATTTAAATTTACAGAGACTTGAATATTTTGATCGATGTAAATTTACAGAGACTATGATTAATTTACAGTGTAGTTTCTCTATATTTTGACATAATCTTTATTTTTAATCCTCCGTAAATTTACATAAGACTTAATATAATTAATTACCAATAGATTCTCTGTAAATTCACAAAAAAATTTTTAACAGTGCAACAGTAATCTCAGTTAAAAAAAAAAAAAAAAAAAAAACACTTAAATAAAATATTTTTTATTTTCAAAAACCTAGCATAAGAATTTTTATTTTTATTATTTTAACTAAAAACTAGAAAGCTTCGCTGGGCATTATATTTAAAGAGTTTCTTTTTAATTGAATAATTGAAAGGTTGAAATAAATATATTTCGACTGGCGACTATTTTCTTCACAGTTTTAGTATGGGATCTCCTTGACAATGGCAAACTTTTTTGAACTTTTCGAATCTGTGCTGCAAAACTGTTAGTAAAACGAATATTCTCGAAAACAATCAAATAGAAATGCTAATTCTTCGAATATTCTGCAAACAGTTGAAGCTGTTACTCATACAGTAAAAGTCATTATTCGATGAACGATCGAATCAGAGAACGCACGTAAGTCGTTTTCGCAGCAATCACTATAACGCCCGTTTGTACGCTTCACGCACATGAAAAAAAAAAAAAAAAAAAAAAAGAAAAGAGAAGAAAAATCACTGGACAGCCCTACACCGCTGTGCATGAATCTCAGAACCGACGAAACTTGGTTCCGCAGCAATCACTATCACGCATGTTAAAACCAAAAAATCACTGGACACCCCTACCTTGCTGTGCAGGAATTTGAAAACGCACGTAACTCGGTTCCGCGGCAATCACTATCCCGCATGTTAAAACCAAAAAAAAAAACACCACTGGACACCCCTACCTCGCTGTGCATGAATCTGAAAACGCACGAAACTCCTTTTCGCAACAATCACTGTCAAGCATGTAAAAACCAAAAAAAAAAAAAAAAAAAAACATCACGGGACACCCCTACCTCAAATCAATGAAAATCAAATAAACGAATCAAATCTCTTGTAATTCTTCATAACGTAGCTCTAGTTCAACGTAAAATGCACTCAAATCAATGAAATCAAATAAGCCAAACAAATCTCTCCTAATTTCTCATAACGTAGCTCTAGTTCAACGTAAAATGCACTCAAATCAATGAAAATCAAATAAACCAATCAAATCTTTCGTAATTCCTCATGACTTAGCTCTAGTTCAACGTAAAATACACTCAAATCAATGAAAATCAAATAAGCCAATCAAATCTCTCCTAAGATTCTCCATCTGCGTCATTATAGAAATGGGAAGTTTTATTTTCATATTTTTATTAATTAAAAGAAAACTAATCAAAAATTCAAAAATCTGACTTCGATGTGTACAATGACCTTTCGGAGGACACCTTTGTGTTAAATCACGTGACTGTCCGAGCTACCGTTTTCGAGAACAGTGAAATATACATATATATATACAAATATTGCTCACTTAATAGTATAAGATATAAGTTCCTTTAACTGCAAGTTAGTTCATTTAATTGCAACACTGAATAATATCACAAATATTAAATTCATTTGTTTTTCAAAAATCAAAATGTTTTAATTTTAGAAATAACGAATTTCCATTTTATAATTAATTATTTAATTTTAAATAACATTTTCAAATGCATTTTATCGGAAAACTTTTACATAATTTTCGAAAAGTAAATCGCGTTTTATTGCATCTGGAAATTGATAATCTTTGTAAAATTGGCTAAGGATATGGTAATCATAACTTATAATATCGAATTAAAAAAAAAAAAAAATCTACGAACGTAATGACTTTAAAATTTGATGAGAAAGTAATGTTAGAAAAGTGCGAACGAATTTTGAAAATGTACTCAAATTAACGCCTATAATTTCCTTTAGGAATTATAATTTATATATTTCACTGCTTTTATTTTTATAAGTTTAATAACTTATTTTCAGGGTAAAGATAAATCTTGGCTATATTTCCATAAATAATTATTGAAATTTCTTTAAAATTGATGCTAAATAGATGCAGAAAATTAACTTGGCATCATCATTAAACCTTAATTCAATTAAATGATGTCATTTTAATTCAGCTAAAATAATGTGCACTTCTAAATATTTTCATGAACACTTCCTTCAAGCTCTCCATATTTATAAAAATCTTAAAATCGGGGTAATTGGGACTTCTGATTGTTGAAAATCTACATATATATGTATATAAACGTTTGTCCTGAATGAGTGAGTGATTCGTCATCGCCAGCATAAGGACAATTAGAATAATCGCCAGCCCCTGCACCTAGAAGCAAGAAACTTGGTGAAAACATTTTTTCTGTGACGTAAGCACCCACTAAGAAACAATTTTAGGAAATTCACACCCCCAAGGGGAGGTGGGAGGGGGGTGCAAAATGTGATATCATAAAAACCTTTGTATCTCAAAGAAGAAAACAGATATCCGTAAAATTTTTATTTTAAAATCTAGCTAGTACATATTATTTAAAATGTGGATTTTTTAAATTTTCACCCACTATTTCCATAGCACTGTTTCAGCTTCTCTCCCCAATTTCCTATTGACTAATACCTTCATAATCCGTACATTTCTATTTGCTGCTTAATCTTTCTCTAAAATAACCTTCCCAATTATATTTCGGAGCACTAATCATTTTTTGGTATTCTGCACTGATGATAGTATGCTGTAGTGCTACCAAAATTACAATATGCGAAATGTACTTTTTATTTTTAATATTTTAAAGTTAATGTCAATTTTTTTTCATTCTTTATAAAGTAACACTCCAATAAAAAAAATAAATTAAATAGATTTATTGTCTAATTGTAATTTACTTTGATTAGTCTGTGTAGCGATAAGTGTAATCAATAAACATTTTTAATTAAACTAGTTTTCTCCTGGTCATTGAACATCTTTATATTTGTTATTGTCATTGTTTACATTTTTTAAACTATCTATACTATTTTAGCATTCAAATTTTCAAGATTTGTATCTACTTTTATCCATCATCGTCCACATAAACTTTACTTTCTTAACTAACTGATAATGAAATATTAGAACCCAGGAACAGAAATCATGTAAAGTACTAGTGTGAACGCCGCACCTCTGATTTCGAGAGTACTCCAAAACAAGAACTGAAAAGTTTGGTACGAAAGTGTGGCAACAGTGTGCGCGTATGCGAATCAAGATGGACTAACGTTCTATTCTATATGTTGGTTTTAAAATACTTTATTTGATGTTAATTTATGTGTTCGTTATGTATTTTATGTTTGTGCCGTAAGTAAAAGTAAAATCTTTAAAAGTAAACACAGCGTGATCAGTGTCTTAATGTGTCTGAAGATGCTTTTACAGGAAGAAAAGAACCAGGTGCGAAAAAGAAGTCGCCACAATTGGCGCAGTCGACAAGCATATGTGAAATAGCTAGTGCACGTATGGATTATTTCATGATAGTGATGAAAAAAAAAAGGGTATGTTTTTTTTTTAATGTTCCATCAAGAGTCATAGTTTGTATAAGTTTATGTTAAATAATTAAGATTAAGCATTTAGATATTTTGTTCCGATTTTGTATTCCAACAAGGTAAAGAATAGGTAAATGAAAATTGAATATTTCGTAATGTTGAAATAATAATAATTCTAGTGTTTGAAAAATGAAAAATAGAAATATATTTGTTTATTTGTATTTAAAAAGCCGCAAAATAGTAAAAAGAATGGTGAAAAGAATATATTTTTATGCTATTCAAGACCATTGTTATTAATTTCTGTGTGTTCTTTTTATTCATCACGTGATTTAGAATAAATAAGATTTCATTAAAGCAGATTGTGAAAAAAAAAAAAAAAAGTTCTGTTTTGATTTATTTGTTCTGTTTTATTGAATGATTGTTTATTTGTTATACGTTGATAATGATTTATCTTTATTATTATTGGAATATTAATGAAATATCTCAGTAAAAAAAAAACTAGTGAATTATTCTTGTGAACGTCCGGTTTTGTTTATTATTTTTACTTTGAGGAATGAATCGGAAATTGTTTTTTTTTTCTGTTTAAAAGTAAGTTTGATTAAAGGTTGCTATAGCAACATTATTTCTAATTATTGAAAGCTGGTTAAGTAATAAAGTATATTCTGATTTATTTAATGAAAGAGTTGATTGTGTAAACATTTTTTTTTTTAATTTGTTATTTCGATACATATTTTTTTTTTCTTTTTCTCCTTTTATGTATGCATTCCGACTTAATGATTATTTTATTTAATTTGGGGGAAAATGTTGTTTAAGATAAAAAGTAAGATGTCAAATCTGGCGTTCTTAGGAACGAAAACAATAGGATTTGTGATTATAAATATAAGAAAATTTATTTTATTCACGGAAAATTTGAACTTGATTTGATTTCATCCATCGGAAGATGGCATTTTTGGGTAAAGGGAATAAAAAAGATTTGCAAGAAGTTGCTACTGAGCTTGGAGTGGAAGGAGCTCAACATTTAAAGTTATATGAGTTAAGAGATGCTATTTTGGCTTCAAAGAATTACGATGAAGAATTTGTTAAAGAAACATTAGTGAACGTACTTGAAGCGCGGAAGAGGAAAGAAGAGATGGAGGAACGCATAAGAAAGGAAGAAATAGAGGAACGTAAGAGGAAAGAAGAGATGGAGGAACGCATAAGAAGGGAAGAAATAGAGGAACGTAAGAGAAAAGAAGAGATGGAGGAACGCATAAGAAGAGAAGAAATAGAATTGGAAAAAATGCGTTTGGAAAATGCAAGAATAGAACTTGAGAAGAAAGGAATTACAAATGAAACTTCTGTGAAAACGCGCGTAAAATTACATAACATCTTACAAAAATTTGATCCTAAAACATGCGAAATTAGCCTGTATTTAGTTCTTTTTGAGCGGCAGGCAAAACGTGCCGAAATTAAAAGAGATGATTGGGTTTCTCATCTCATTGGGCTACTGCCATACGAAATCGCGGAAGTTATAGCTCGGGAAGACGAAGAAATCACGAATGATTACGGAAAAGTAAAAGAGTTATTGTTAAAGAGATATAAACTTACTCCTGAAAGATTTCGACAACTTTTCATTAAGCATACTAAAAAAGCTGATATCACATGGAGAGATTCTGCTTACGAGTTGAAAAACTATTTTACTGAATGGATTCGGGGATTAGAAGTTAACACATTTGAAGAATTATATGATTTGATTATTACAGATCAAATTAAAAGGAAAGTACCTCCAGAAATTAAAGAACATTTCATCGATGAATGGTCATTTTTCAAGTCATTTGATATTATTTCCAGTAAATTAGATGATTATGAAAATGTCAAAATGACTTTCAATAAAAAACCGAAAGAAATTTCTCATAAAGAAAATTGGAATCTTCCATCCAAAGGGGCGAATTTCGGAAATAACAATAGAGATGAGAAAAGGGTTTTTACTAAGCCACAGCAAGAACAAAGAGACATTCGTCCGAAATTCTCCTGCTATTTGTGTGGAAAGGAAGGCCATATGAAAAAATCCTGCCCAAATTGAATTCAGCAAGTACATCTAACGTGAAAACAAACAAAAAGAGTCAAGAAAGTAAGGGCCTTAATAAGGTCAGTGTTAATCTAAATAGCGCTTGTTTCGATTGGGAATTTCCAGTCAACGAGAAAGATGGCGAGCTTCTGAAAGTGGATTTAGGAATCGGAGGCCAAAAATTTCAAGGCATCGTGGACAGTGGTGCAGAAATCACCGTACTACGAAAATCACTTGTACCTGAGGAACGCTTACAGTCAAGTGGGAAAATTCTTTTGAGACCTGCTATAGGTAATCCAGTGGAAGCACAACTTGTGTCAGTTCCGCTAAGTCTTCATACAGATGAAGAAATCATTCCATATGTTCAAGTGCATGCTGCAGTAGTAGAAGGGCTGCATGAGGAAGCTTTAATCACTCCCAGGGTATATGAATGGTTGAAGGAACAAAAGCGTTCTTATTTGGGAGATGATACAGGAATCACTTCAGTAAAAGAAGCTAATGAACAATCCTTGTTCAGTGTGGAGGGAAGGTCTCCCGAAAACATTTCTTAGGGGGATAAAGTGAATATCCCGAAGAAAGAAGTCGATGAACAATTCTTGTTCCATGTGAAAGGAAGAAATCCTGGAAATTCAGGGGTTGAGGTTAATATCACCCCAGTGGAAGAAAACAATGAACCGTCCTTGTTCAAAGTGGAGGGAAGGTCTCCCGGAAACTATTCTTCAGAAGAAGAGGTTGAAGTAATCACAATAAATGAAGTCGGTGAACAATCCTTGTTCAGTGTACCTGAGAATAATTCAAACGACAATTATCTTGGGGATGAGGCAATTAGTACTCCACTCACAGAAGATAATGAAAAGTGTATGTCCTGTATGGAGGGAGAAAGTCACGAGACTATTCGAAAGGCAAAGCTAAACAACAGCGAGTCGCATCATCCAGAAACCAAAGTCTTTAATAACTCAGTAGTTAAACAGACATTGACGGAAACCGATAGTAAGGATGAAAGAAATGAAAATATCCCTGTTCCACAAGCACAAGTGTTTAGGGATGAGCAGTTAGCCTGTCCTACATTGAAAAGGTGCTTCGAAGAAGCTAGGCAACATTAAAATGGTTACTGGATTGAAAGAGGTTTATTATATCATATGGGTAAATTAGGCGGACAGAAATATATTCAATTGGTCGTACCGGCAAGCAGAAGAAAGGACATTTTGAAATTAGCTCATGAAACTCCTACTGGTGGACATCTGGCAGCTAAGAAGACCAGAGACAGAATTGCAATGTCTTTCTGGTGGGAAGGAATGCCAAAAGAAGTTAAACAATTATGTGCTTCGTGTCATGATTGTCAAATGCGCAGGAAAGGAAAAGTAAACGATAGAACACCTATCGAAGCTGTTGGAAGGCCAGAACTCCCATTTCAAGTGGTTAATGCCGATATTTTAGGCCCAATAGAGCCAAAGTCATCACGTGGCCATCAGTATGTACTGTGCGTTATGGACCAGCATAGTCGTTGGCCGGAAGCAATACCTCTGAAGTCTTTAACAGCAAAGGCAGCCTGTGATGCATTTATAGAAATATTTGTACGAACTGGAATTCCTCGAGTAATTGCAATGGATAACGGAAGAAATTTTGCCGCACAGCTGACAAAAGAGTTTTTAAAACGATTAGGATGTGTTCCTAAATTTTCCACTCCAGCACTGTAAACGTAAACGTCTTAAATTCAGTTAAAAAAGTGTCTTAAACGTATGGTCATTTTTTAAGCGAAAAAAAAATGTCTTACTTTTTAAGACACTTTTTTGCAACTGAAATTAAGACATTAAAATGTCTTAAAACACCGCCATGTTTTTCAGGCTTAGAAATACCGCCATGTTAGGCTTAAAAACACCGCTATTTTTAAGGCTTTTTAATAAATAAATAAATAAATAAAGGTGGCCTGCGATTCTCTTTTTCTGTTAAAAATAGATTTTAGAATTCTCTAGAGCATTAAAAAAAAAAGAAAGAAAAAAAAGACATTTTTTAAAGAATACCTTTCATCGAGTACTGGAATCGAACTCACATCAGTTGCGAAATACGAAACCAAGCATTGGAAATCGCAGTTAATTCCATGTACCTTGCCAATCAAGCCACCATTTCACACGTGAGAGGTCCTTTTTATAGTTATATGTATGTAAGTCAGTATTAGCAAAACGCAGGTAATTATATGTTATAATTCGAATTTATTGTTATAAAACTATTAATAATATACTATCTAACAGTTAATATGCATTATTATATTAAATTTTGTATCTAGAGGTTTAGAATTTTTTAAAAATGCATATAAAATATGTGAAAACTATCCTTATTTCGCCCTCAATATTTTTGGATAACGATATCCTCCTTTAAACTGTTTTTTAAAGAAAACAAATTATGAACATGAATACCTGAATATTCGTTGTTTTACGCTTAAGAACAAGTAAATATGTGGAAGAAAACAGATTTTAAATCGAAATTAAGAATAATAAATAAAAAACAGTGATGCACAAGTTATTCAAGATTCGCTTTCTTAGCTGTATAAGTTACTTGCTTTCAAATTAATACTTTTTCTTTAAATATCAAATATTAGCTTTAAATGCATAGTTTTTTTTTTTTTTTAACCAAATAATTTTTGCGTTATAATATATTGCTTTATGAGTAATAATAAACATGATTTCATGCAAATATACACATATCTAGAGTAATATTCATTAAAAATTTAATTTCATAAATTAATATTGTTTAAATTGCTTACGCTTTGCAACTTAATATGTAAAATGCATTATATTAATTAAATGAGGAAAGAAATTTAAATAGGCTAAGTATGTTGCTTAAAGTAGATTTCATATAAGAAAAAATGCCAAGAAATGCAAGTGTCTGAATTTCCAAAATGGACGAAAATTTAGACGCATTTCCTGTCTGAAATTTCTCATAGTTATGCATTTTAGATATTTTTTGTGTCTGAATTGGTATTTTAGACACATTTCTGTCTTAAATTAAGATATCTATAATGTCTTAGGTGTATATTAAGGCATTTACGTATCTTAAATGATTTTTCAGT
Organism: Salticus scenicus; assembly: GCA_963930645.1. NCBI lineage: Eukaryota > Metazoa > Arthropoda > Arachnida > Araneae > Salticidae > Salticus > Salticus scenicus. The sequence goes on along the minus strand of OZ005654.1, from coordinate 338,765,526 downwards.
TGTTTTTATGTCTTAAATTAAGACACCTTTATTTGCAGTGAGGTTATCCACAATCGAATGGTTTGGTCGAAAGATGGATAGGAACTATGAAATCCATGCTACATCATGCAATTAATTCACAAGGTCGAGGCTGGGATAAACAGTTGCCATTCTTGTTATGGGCATACAGAGAAGTGCCTAATGCTACAACGGGTGTTGCTCCATTCCTACTAGTTCATGGGCGACCACCTGTAGGACCTCTAGCCATCCTCAAATCAAGTTGGGAAGATGAAGTCGTACTTCCTCAAGGGATTGGAGAATCTGTAGCTGACTACCTGTTGAAACTCCGGAAACGTTTAGAAGACGCGGCACAGTATGCGAATAGCATAACTCAAGAACAGCAGCAGAAATATGTACATTATCATAATTTACGGTCAAAAGATACCGAATTTTCTGTTGGGGATGAAGTTGTAGTGTTAATCCCTGATTCAACAAATCGTCTTTGTTCAAAATGGAAAGGACCAGGAGAAATAGTAGAAATGAAGTCTCCAAATTCTTTTTATGTCAAACTACCTGATGGAAGTGTTCGACATCTTCATCAAAATAAATTGCGTAAATATATTCAACCTGTCAGAGCTGTAGGAATTATTTACGAAACAGATGAAGAGTTTGGAGATATACAACATGCGCCCGTAGAATCACGGCAAGTAACAGATGAAGAACTAAAAGCTGATATAAAATCAAATTCGACACACGGACCATAACCCTTTAAAATATTTGACAGAAACAGTTCCTAAGAACACCAGATTACAAAGATGGGCATTGGCTCTATCTCGCTATCAAGTGACTATTGCTCATAAGCCAGGAAGCAGTAATACTATTGCAGATGCTTTATCACGCATTCATGAATAAAGTCATAAGTTAGTTTAATATTGTATTTGTTATTGCATATATATATATATGTGTGTGCATTTATTTTGTTTCTTATATTCAAGTATATAAATTCATTAAGATTATTTAAAGTGCATAAGAAAATCCATGTCAGGATAAATGTTTATTCATATATATTATATATATTTTATTTCTATTATGTGTTTAAATGTTACTTATTTTATACCATAGAAAATATTTAAATTTTAAGTGAAATATAAATGTTATTGCTCTTGATGGAACATCGCATATTAGGTCAAAGATGAGACAATAATTAAGAATTTAAAAGGACGATTAGACTTTCATGAACATTTATTTAAAGATGAAACAATAGTTAAGAATTTAAAAGGACAATTAGACTTTCATGAACAGTTATATAAATTATCCACAAATTTTGTTAGTAGTTTCACTGTGAAGGCCATTGTCCCTCAAGTGAAACTGGAGGGGAGGTGTGAACGCCGCACCTCTGATTTCGAGAGTACTCCAAAACAAGAACTGAAAAGTTTGGTACGAAAGTGTGGCAACAGTGTGTGCGTATGTGAATCAAGATGGACTGTTCCATTCTATATGTTGGTTTTAAAATACTTTATTTGATGTTAATTTATGTGTTCGTTATGTATTTTATGTTTGTGCCGTAAGTAAAAGTAAAATCTTTAAAAGTAAACACAGCGTGATCAGTGTCTTAATGTGTCTGAAGATGCTTTTACAGGAAGAAAAGAACCAGGTGCGAAAAAGAAGTCGCCACAACTAGTGTTAGTTTTTACCATATCATATAATATGTCTGTTTTATAAATACAAATTTCGTGATTGTCTTCAGATTAACAAACTAGTAAAGACATTTTCGTGACAAAATAATAGTCGCCAAAGCACACACACACACACATATATATATAAGGTCTTACCTCCCACAAAACTTCAAATTAAAATTTCAAATTAAAAATTCAAGCAAATATCTGTGAAAAGTAATATCTTTCCCAAATAATGTAAATGAATAAAGTGTTTAAAAAGTGTTTTCTGGTGTAATATGAGTTAATGCGGCAAAACCATGTTCTACCATATTCTATGAACTTTTATTTTAATGCGTGTTCCTATGGTGAAGAAAATAAAATAAAAACTATTATAATATTATTTTTACTTAAACAACATGTTATTTAAATTAAGTAAAAGCAGTATTAAGCACATACTGTTTTTTTTATTAACTTGCACACAATCTTTGGCACATAAAAACTTAATTAAAAAAAGAGATCTTAAAAAATATAAAGAAATAAAACTTGTTTCTAAATAATGGCTGCTCTAGTTTCAAATTGAAAACACTTTTTTTCCCATTCATTCTTATCACGCACGCTAGAGTATTTATAAATTTAAGACGTGAGACGTTACATGTTTAATGCATTCGAAAACATATCCTTCCTTGAAAAAAAAAAAAAAAAAAAAAAAAAAAAAAAAAAAACTTTTTTGTTCTTTTTCTCCCTCCCCCCCCCCCCCCCAAAAAAAAAAAAAAAAAAAAAAAAAAAAAAATTAGATAAATGTACTTTAAATAAATGTAAATTTTAAATAGCAAATACTTAGTCTTTATTTAAAAATAGAAAGGGGATAAAATGTGAGATTTTTCTTCACTCTCTTATACCTTAAATAATAGCTTTCAATTAACAGGTATCATCCATCAGTAAACAGGTGCCATGTTCAAGTGCTAGACGTTCGAAATGGTTCGGACTCAACATAAGCAGTAGGTCCTGACATAATTAGACCTGCAGTATAAAAAAAAATAATGATTCTAGAGCGAAAAATTTAATCAAACACTAATAGTCTGTAAAATAAGAAAAACGTTAAGTGAAAATATCGTACACTCTTAAAATATTACACTATTTCATATGAAAAGTGTTTAATTTATGTCATATTACTATTCAATTTCAAATGTTTTCTTTTCTAAAAAACTCAGGAAAAAAATAAATCATTGAAAGTTATTTATATCATCCAATTGTAAAAAAAAAAAAAAAAAAAAAGAAGAAGAAGTAGAAGAAAGAAAAGGAATAGAAATAAAATAATTTGGTGTGTTACTCCCACGACTTTCTCATACCTGCATTTCAATATAATAAAGACAGTTAGCTAAATAAGGAATAAGATAACAGGTACTCTAATTTAAAAACAATTAAAAAAACTTAGACCTGTTTTATTTGACATATAAATCTGCGTGAAGGGAGCATCCGTCGTTCTTAATCCCTGTTTAAATATATAATACCTACATTGAAGATATATTCAACGATATTATTAAATTTCAAAGTTTTTTTCAATTTATTTAGACAACTTTTGCTCGCAACATTCCCTGATACTTACGAATCTTGATCAAATTGTTCAAGTGACCCTCATATGAACTTCAAAATATAAATTTGAATTTTCTGCAGAGATTTGCTTTTAAAATTAAAAAGCTTATGATTCCCATGCATACGAATTAACCGCTAAAAACTTGACTTTCTTAAGCATGGCACGTCAAAGCGCGATATTATTAAAAATAAAAAATAAAAAATCTGGATTGACTCCACTCGACTTTCCGAACATTGAGTAATTAACAGTTTTGTAGATAAAAAAACTGTAAGTGCTAAATTCACTAAAATATATACAGTTCGTAGTACAACCGTGACCTATAACATGTGTACAAATATTTTGCTCAGATTAATAAAGCGTTTAGACGCTATCGCACTTTAAAAAATTTGGCCCCATAGGCCATAATAATAAAGAATTTTTCCTGGTGTCCCTGTAAAAATCTATAAGTGCTAGATTCATCAAAATTTATAGGGCTCGTACTATGGTGACTTACAATATACGTACCAACTTTCAGCTTATTCGAACAAAGCGTTTACACGCATATATACACACATACATATACACACACATACATATATCATTGTAAAAATAGTGAAAACGGACTCAGGGGACCTCGAAATGTATAGAAACATCAAAATCTCAAATTCGTATTTTTGACATGATTATAATACTTTCCTCACTATAGTGTTCGGAAAGTAATAAATAAAAATCATAGTTAAAAATTGAACCTATTTACTTATTTATTTATTTATTTATTTTGTCTGCCGTATAAGAAAGTAATTTTCACTAGCCTTCCCCCCGCAGAACATCTGCTTGATAGTGTCTTCGTATCTAATATGATTTTTAGAAAAATCTCATAAATAAAATCACTCGGAAATTTAATTTTTTTTTTTAATTTTATATTTGCATTATAATTTTAATTTTAGAAATTTTTTTCATCTGATAAGTTAAAAATTCTTAAATTAAATTATTGTTATATTAAAAATTACTTATTTCCTAAAATATGACTTAATTAAATTACCATATCTCCATACATGACAGAAATTCCATAGTTAATAAACGTATCAACAAAATAAATAAATAAGTAAAAAGAAACAACGTTCATTATATTTATAATGAATGAAAAATCTCAAAAAAAATATAACATATAGAGCCACCTCCGTTCTGCTGAATAGCCACCATTAAATGCGAGACGTAACAGGCTTTAAATTCTACCAAATATACTTGTAAATATGAGATTTTTAGCAAATGTTTCAGCACGAAAAATTATTATTTCTCAAATTAATTCAGAAAATGTGCATTTTATGTGTATTAGATTAAATTTTAGTAGCCAAAACGCGTACCCAAAAGCTTATAATCGTTTTATCTCTAGCAGCCAAATTTATACTTTGAGTCTGAGTCGACCTTACGTCTCTGTCGTATTGTTTTAATAAAATGAAAAATATTATATAGATTCCCGAGAAGCTTTCGTCGATATAATAAAATATAATAAAGCATCTCCATCAATTACATTCAATAGAAAAGAATGTTTTTACTGAATTTTGAGTCTCACTGTATACTATCTGTATGTTACACGCACGTCACATTGTATAGTTAAATTTAGTCCTATATGAAAACAACAAACGTAACATGATATGCATTTCCAGAAATTTCCATATATAGCTCCAACATTATTCCACATATAGTTCCAACTATATATATATATATATATAAATC